>WOVY01001685.1:0-133730 GCA_013436015.1 Rhipicephalus annulatus | reverse complement strand
GTCATACAGACGGATGCATGGACAGATAGAAGCAAGAACGAATGGACAGACGGATGCTTCGCCCCACTTTTCATAATTCACCCCGTGAATATGCTGCCATTTTTTTACCTGGGATGAAACTTCAATGTTCTTAGGAGTGAGTGGTGAGCCATTGCGCCCTATTGGTGTGTGTAGTGCTGAAGTTATTTTGGGAGGCCTTATCATAACGTCAGAGTTTGCGATTATTCCTTGGTCGACACATGACGCGATTCTCGGCATGGACTTCTTGCGAGAACGTGGTGCCACTGTAGACTGTCACACAGGGAAATTTTTGTGAGTGGCCAGACGCCATCAGAACTTCTGGAAACGCCAGCGGACGACCAAACTACGCTGTGTGTCTGTGGCAATAAGTTCATACCAGCGTTCCTGCTGTTTGTCGCAGCGTGGTGTCTGACAGCTTCGATGCGAGCATATAACCAATGCACATAAACTGCGTGAAAAAGGATGTGCTTGTTCCCCATTGTATGGTGTCGCTCGATGGCGGACCAACTCGTCTATAGACTGTAAACTGTTCCTCAGAGCCCGTGATCCTGCCGAATGGTTCGAAATTAGCTTCGGTGAGCAAAAGAACACGCGAGATTAGCAGTGGCCGAGCTCACAGACGTGCTGGAATAACGTGCCAGAACTGGTTGTCACAATTTGGACGGGGCGCTTATGGCAACGATAAATAGGTCGCTTAGCTCAAGCAAGCACTGAACTTCATGAATGTGCTGTTGAAGCATGTTTCGGTATTTTAATTTGCGCAGAAGGACAAAGTAATCCCTATCCCCTGTCACGAACGCGCCATACCGTCAACACTGGCGGCAAGTCCGATTCGCCAAAAAACATATCGTGTTTCCCTGTCAGAAAGACAAATTATCAACGACCAAGTGCAAGAAATGATGCAAAAGGGAGTGGTACAAGAGTCAGCCAGTCCGTGGGCAGCACCGGTAATCCTTGTTAAGAAAAAAGTTGGATCTTGGAGATTTTTATCGACTATCGCCGACTGAATGCCGTGACTAAAAAGGACGTATACCTGCCGCCCCATATAGAGGACGCAATAGACTGCCTACATTCGGCCTCTTATTTTTCCTCCGTAGATTTACAATCCGGTTATTGGCAAATTCTGATGCACCCAGAGGACAAGGAAAAGATTGCTTTCGAAACCCCTGGTGGGCTCTTTGAATTCAATGTGATGCCATTTGGATTATGCAATGTACCGGCAACGTTCGAGATGTTTTTGGACACCATTCTGCGTGGCTTGAAGTGGAACATCTGCATGTGCTACCTCGAGGACGTCGTCATCTTTGGCCGCACGTTCAGTGAACGCAACTCTCGTCTGGATACTGTTTTGAACTGCATCTGAAACGCTGTCCTAGTTTTATACTCGAAGAAACGCCACTTCGAAGACAGCCAAAAGCTTGTGTCCGGGCATTTCGATAACAAAAATGGCATCCGCCCTGACCCCCAGAAGACAGCAGCAGTTGAGGCGTTCAATGCGCCGCGTTCCGTCAAGGAGCTTCGTAGTTTCCTGTGGCTTTGTTCGTACTTCCGCCGCTTAATTGCGAAGTTTGCCGACGTTGCGTATCCTCTCACATGCCTCTTACGAAAGGTCAATTCCTTTGGGTGGACTGTGGAGTGCGATTCTTCATTGTGTCAATTGAAGCTTGTACTGATGTCACTACCCGTCCTTCAGCACTTCAGGCTTTCTGCTCCGACAGAGCTTCATACGGATGCTAGCGGCACAGGTACTGCAGTCGTCCTAGTACAACGTTGCGGTTACCGCGAACACGTCATCAAATCAAGTCGCTCCCTAAGCAAGTCGCTCCCTAAGCAAGCCGGAGCGAAATTACACTGTCGCGGAACAAGAATGCCTATCGGTAATATTTGCAATTCAGTGGTTTATGTCTTACCTGTATGCACGCCCATTCACAGTCGTCACCGACCACCACTCGTTGTATTGGCTTGTCAACCTTCGTGACCCTTGCGGCCAGAATGCGCACTGGGCACTCCGGCTACAAGAATACAGTTTTGCCGTTCTTACGAGTGGTCGTCAACATGCTGACGCGGACTGTCTTTCACTTATGCCATTTAGCACAACGGGCTGTGAATCCGATGATCTTTACCAGCTTGTAGCGTCTGCGTCACCTACAATCCCGGACTACCCCAGTTTCAGAGCAGAACAGCGGAAGGACGCTAAACTAGCACCACTATTCGCCGCTGCATTCGTTTCCACTATTGCATGCCGTTTCTGTATGCGTGATGGGCTGTTGTTCAAAAGGAACATCTCCAGCACTGGCGCGCGTTTCCTTCTAGTGGCCCCGAGAGCTTGCGAACAGTAAATATGAGTGTCATGCTCGACGACCCTACGTCTGGATATTTAGGTTTGGCGCGGACGCTTCACCGGACTGAAGAGCACTTTTATTGGCCTGGTATGCAGACCTCTGTTGAGAGTTATGTGGCAAGCTGCATGGAATGTCAGCGTCACTAACGTGCATCAACTGGGTTCAGCTGGGCTTCTACAGCCGATGCCAACTACAAGTGCACCTTTCGAACAAATGGGGATCGACTTTCTGGATCCCTATCTGAAACCGGCTAAGGGCAACCGATGGATGATTGTTTGGGTCGACTACCACACACGCTACTGCAAAGACGGTGGCTATCCCCTTCACAATTGCCAGTGAAGTCTTGTCGTTTTTGCTACAGTACGTCATCCTCCGAAACGCCCCACCTTGCCTGATTATCAGCGATCGTGGACGGCAATTCACAGCAGATGTCGTGGAGGTGCTACTTCGTTTGTGTGGATCCCGCCTGCGTCAATCGACACCACACCACCCCCAAACTATTGGGCTGACGGAGCGTACCAGCCGCACCATTATCAACCTGTTGTCTATGTATGTGTCATGCGACCACAAGAACTGGGATGGCGTTCTCCCTTTCATTACTTATGCGTTCAAAACCGCGAAGTATGAGATTACAGGTTATAGCCCTTTTTTAGATGCGGAGCATCTAATACTCGAGGCTTGTAGTGCGGCGCCGTCCGCAAGCTTCCTCCTCCTTCTTCCACCATCTGTGCATTCCTTCCTCCTCTACACACCGCGTGCGCTTCTCCTCTTCACGAACATTCGCTAGCTGTATAATGTAGCGCGCATGCGCCGTCACGCTTCGAGAACATCGGCAGCTGACGCGCGCGCATGCGCCGTCGCGCTTCGAGAACATCGGCAGCTGACGCGCGCGCATGCGCCGTTGCGCTTCTCCTCTTCTCGAACATTCGACAGCTGACAGTGCATGCGCCGTCGTGCTGTATATATACTCAAGGTCGGCGCTCGCTCGCTCAGTTGCCGCTCGTCGGTTGGTTTGTACGGCGCGTCGACGTCCAAGGTCGCGGTGAAATGAATTCCAACGAATCCGCAAACACAATGATCGACGTCCCTTCGACCAGCGCCGCCCTTTCGCATACGTGTGTACGTGTTCACTCATTCAACACCCCCTCCTACAACCACGTTAACCAATTTAGCCATCGACCCAAGTAAGTCGCAATTTAACACCCCATTTCACAACCACGTTAACCAATTTACCAACGACCAAGGAAGTCGCGCTTTAACACCCCGTTAACCAATTATATGCTCCGCATCCTCCTCAGTGTTCCCCGAGGGAAGCTGCGGGCAATTTTTTTGCTTTATGCACATTCGCTCCGGCACACAATCGACACAATCAAACCTCCTGTGATCATGACAACTTCACTGTCACCGAGACTGTCTGCCTCGCCGAAGAAGCGCGTCGCATAGATCGACTACGCACATTGGCATCGCAAGACAAAGCGAAGGCACGCTATGACATTCACCATCGACCATTGATTTGTCGCTGTGGTGAAATGGTGTGGTTGTGGGACGCCGATGTGCAAGCGCGGGTTATGCCAAAAGCTCTTGGCCACTTACGATGAGTCTTTTATCATTGTCCACAGACTTACAGAGGTCAACTGTTTGATAGCTAGTCTCACGGCGAGTGGTGGACGAGCTGCCAAAACTCAAGTGGTTCATGTTGCGCGCCTGAAACTGTACACGCCACGACAACACGACTGACTCGTCCAGCGACCTTCATTTGCGCGAAGCGGAATGTTGCGCACATGCACGAAGAAAAAGAAGCGTATACGGTGAACGCACTTGTCGCCCGGAGTGAGAAAGGAAAAAGAGGATCAGGAGGATCTCTAACCAGTCGGCCACTTCTGAGCTGCCCCTCACGATCTAATAAGCGGCCCTTTGAACCTCTACTGGTCTCTTTCAAACGTAACAATATAGAAAAACGCAGGAAAAGAAGAGAATCGCGAGAGCGTGCCAAACGTAAAAAGGCGGAAGAAAGAAAGTTACAAGGAGGCTAGTAGTATACCTTAAAAAGGGAAGAGTGCATAATCTTGACGTCGCGGATGTGACCTGGCGATATTATGTCACTCTTGGTGCGAAAAAACGTCCGCTGGTTATGAAAGGGACGCTAAAGAGGAAAACAACGTTTTGCGTATTAGTAAAGTACAATTCCACAATTCCGACAAGGCTACTCTCTCCGCGAGGCAACCCGAAAAAGCCGAGTAAGCGCGTACAGAGAAACATTTGCAGATCCCACGTACAGTGGGAATCGATGATATGCGAAGCACAAATCATAAAGGTTGATACGCCACTTTATAATCGGCACAATGTTATGTTACGAGATTGGGGTAAATTATGCCTTACATGACTTACGTGTCTTGATTAACATGTTTGAATGCGTCGTTTACCTTGCTCATCTATTCTTGTCTCGTGATACCAAACAGTATGTGTGAAACTAGCTAAACAGCCGCGAGCACGCTTTGTGCGTGGGATGTTGTCATGTTCTTACATGACACGCTTGTCAGGATTGTCATGTTTGCACCAGTCATATACTTTCGTCAACCATTGACGTCACGTAACACCAAATTTCGTATATATGGAGCGAGCAAAACAGCTGCGAGCGCATCATGAATGGCCCAATATACTCCAATGTAGTGTTGACTCGCGTGCACGCTGGGCAAAGCGACGCTTCGTTAACAAAACACGCGAGCACTCTATAGTCTCACGACAGGCGTGACCAACGTGACTAGCGCCCACCGGCGCGGCCCGATGGCAACCGGTGCGAAACGCGACATGCTGCATTTCGCGCCGATGCGGAGGAAGATAACACTGCGTCTCCCTTTTTTCGTGACGGAGACGTGCCGGACGCGCTGAAACGTGCATGCGTCAAAGCAACGCAGCGCAGCGCGCACCTGCGAGTATACGGCAGCACCGGTGCCTGGCGTCACAACGCCGGCGTGATGCGACGAAATGAACGCTGGCGAGCTCGCACACCGCGTCACGTCGAAATGTACTGGCGCTTTGACTGCGGCATGTAGTCATGTTATCACATGATACGCATCTCATGATAATCATCTTTGCCACAGTCGCATACATTCGTCACCCATTCACGTACCATAATACCAAACTTGGTATATATGACGCTAGCGAAACGGCCACGAGCGCATCATGAGCATAGCATGTAGTTATGTAGTTACTTGACACGAACGTCATGATATTTTTGTTAGGGTCTGTCGTTTGTGTTGGCCATGCAATCATGTCATACTATAACAGTTTTGCAACATGCCATGTGAACTAAACCACTGCAAGAGCTGCAGGACCATGAAATCTAAACCATGACATTCATCACATACATATCATTTTTTGTGTTATGACTAGCCAAATGTGTTCTCAATGCAATCATGTTAAGCCATACCAAGTTTGGTATCGATACCATTATCGAAACATTCAGGAGAGCTAAATTCGTATGTGGCTAGATAGATAGATAGATAGATAGATAGATAGATAGATAGATAGATAGATAGATAGATAGATAGATAGATAGATAGATAGATAGATAGATAGATAGATAGATAGATAGATAGATAGATAGATAGATAGATAGCTAGATAGATAGATAGATAGATAGATAGATAGATAGATGATAGCTAGATAGATAGATCGATAGATAGATAGATATAGATAGATAGATAGATAGATAGATAGATACGCTCATATTCGCCGAAGTTCGCCAAAAATGCTTCGCATTCAATACAATACAAACAACTTCACACAGCCATGCTTTATTGATTAAGAGCACTGTCAGTAAGCCAATGCCTTCGCGAGCACCAAAATTTCAACAGCCCACGTTCACAGAAGTTATGACTCCGAGCGTGAGCCTACAGCTTCGGCGATGCTTATCGTAGCGCCGCTCGTGAGCAAAGCCGATTTAATTTGTTGAGCGCTTACTTTTGGCCACACAATTGAAACTTCTGCTCTTATATTACGCGTGAACTAGCCCTATTGCTCTTCTCGATGGTCTCTATATGAGAGCAAAGGTGATAACGAAGCGAGACGACTCACCAAGATGGCCGGCGCCCCTGTATACCTGTGCAACAGCCTTCCACCACGGCTCAAAACCACGTTCGTTCTTCGAAAACATACGCCGCCTTGACGAAATGGCACACATTCAACACAACTTTATTCAATCATGAGTTACTTCTCATCAGAAACAGTTTATTGAATATTTTTCGTGCCACAGAGAACGACGATATCCAGAAATACTATGGTGATCGCAGCCATCGGAGCAGCATGTTAGGAACCAGCGACAAAGGCGCAGCCAGCAGCGCCTTTGCCGCTCTGCGATTGTCTGATGCTGCCCGATTGATGTGGTAGCCGCGCGGCTACATTCAGCAACGACAATCAGACAATGGTGTCGTTCAGCCGCAACTTCTCTACGCATACTTATACGTTTTGTCCCCTTAGTGCATTCTAACCAAGCATGATCAGTACAGTCGGGGTTAAAGCAGAATGGTACCATTGTTGCCTTCGCAGCAAGCTTCTTTCTGATTTCTGCAAGGCAGAGTTATGACAGTCTCATCTTCAGGGATTCTCGGCTTAAATGGGTGTAAAGATGTGATGAAATGGCGCTCAAATATTTGTTTAGTGAGGCATACACAAAAACTATGTGCATACGCGTCGCTGAACAAATATTCGCCATTTTTTTGGCCGGTCAATGTTGCAAATGTGGGTGGTAGCTATTGTTAGAAAAGGCAAGGATTCTCGTGTTCCACCCTAAAAAATGCACAAGATTTATAATCGAAGCTGCAGAAATTGTAGAGGCAGCTGCATCAGCAAATTGTCTATAGCTTTATCTGAAAAACAATTAGCGTATTTAAATCCAGCATGTGAGGGTCCGGGGTGAGCACGTTGTTTCTTCCAATCTCTTTTGCCTTTTTGTGTTTTTTTTTTTTTGCTTAAGCAAGTGACCCTATTTTCTTTTCTGCAACATATATTTACGTCTTAGTAGTAATAAATTAGTTGGAAGTCCGTGCTCGTCCTCGCTTCTTGTGTTCGTTGTCTGAAATTTTCGCGCCGAGTTTATAATGAAATATCAACAAGCCCAATCCCACACTGTGCACGACCGGGTCCGTGCATCGTTGCACTCGTTGTCGTTTAGACCGCCCATGCAATCGCAAGCTCTACACGTGCCTTTAACGCAACACTTTCTGATGTTTCATTGTGTACAGCATGAATATCTCAAGCTTACTTTGATCCTGTCGTTAACGCCGTACATACGTGATTGCTGTGCCAGCTACACAGCAGTGCTGCCAAATGACCGCGTTAAGATGGTAGGCTTTCCGTCATCCAGCACAGACACGTGGCAACGAATGTGCGGAAGCTTTGCTAGGATACGTCACTCGCGTGAGACATAAGGCGTATTACCGTACGGCAATCGTCTAGGCTCGATCTGTCTTCGCTGAGTATGCATGTGTTACCCATAGTTTTACGCTGAGTGAGAATACTACTGACGTAAGCCTACGCGCCGTTCAGGGCCCGGGAAGTCGTACGAAGTCTCGCGTCATCTCCTGTATTATTTCTATCATCCGATGTCTTTCCGCAATAATAATAATAATAATAATAATAATAATAATAATAATAATAATAATAAAAAGATTTCACTTGATCTTCCGAAAGGAACCCTGAAAGGATGCGAAGCAGTAGCGTTGCGCGCAGGTGACGTCACGGGTTGAACGGTGCTATCGCACATGCTGCAGTGAGCGTTTGGAAGGTTTTTTTGAAGCGATGCCTGGCGTAGGTCTTGTGGTTTCATCAAAGTGACGGCCGGTTTAAGCCTAATTGCTTCGGCGAATGTTTCGGCAGGCAAGAAGCGTCGTCTTCCAGCGCCCTCTCTATCGCAGTTAAACGAGCCGAAAGAGTGCTACCACTCGAAGTGCACTCGTGCGTTGCGAGTAGTGGAGAGGGTGAAGCGAAAGAGAGCTGACACGTACCGACACGTTTTAGGGCGTAAGTTGGGCGCACGTTAGATTCATAGCGCCTTAACCGATGAGTAGGCGGTGTAGCGAGCGGCGGTTGCGGGCCCTGCGGCGAGGGCACGGCAGGCGAGGGAGAGAGGATGTCGGCACATAGTGCAACGGGAGTGTAACATTCACGTACCACTGCGGCTTGACCTACTTGGCACCGCTCGAACGTCTGCGCGTTGTGTTGTATTGCAGCACGTTAGCATGGACGCGAGGAAGGACACCATTAAACAGGCTAGTCCGAGAGCTGCTTCACATCAAATATTATCTAGAGTTCGACGTCCCATAACCATGATAAGATTGTGGGACGAACGTTGTGGAAGGCTTCGGAAGTTTGATCATCAGCTGTTCATTAACAGGAACTCACAAGGTACAGTACACCGGCCTCTCTCATTTGGCCTCCACTGAAATGTGACCACGGCAGCCAGGTCAAACGCGCAACCTTCTGGTAAGCAACCGAGTGCCATGAATAGTGCTCCACCATGGCGAAATTACGCTGTCTGGAAAGAAAATCAGCTTAGCAAAGCCATGTACAATATAATATGACAAGGAGGGGAAAAAAGAAGCGGGTTGAGGAAGACTGATGTGAGGGTGCCCAGGAGTGAAACAAGCAATGGTGATGCTAAAGCATAGCATACTCTTGTATAATATCTATAGCAAGGAGAATACACATGACGGTGAGGAGGTGGAAAAAAAGGGGAGAATAAAAATATTCCATAGCCATTTATAGTGTAGTGTAGAGGTCGAAAAGGAGGGTGAAAGAAATTGCATAGGAATTAATTCAGAGGAAAAGGGTCCGATAGGGTGCCGCTTTCACTACTGCATAATGATTTCTGGGTCTACATCTAAAACTAATCTTGTTAGACTAATAAAATTGCAGAAGAAAGCAATACGATATGTAGAAAACCTATCATTCAACGATCACACGGGTTCATACTTTTCAGAACACTGTGTTCTAAAGGTGAATCAGCTATATAAGTTTCATTTACTCTGTTATGTTTTTAACGAAATTAAGCTTAATCCTTCTAGATATAATGAACTACAATCTACTAGCTATGTGCCTTATGAACTGAAATAAGACCATGATAGAATTCCACTTGTCCGAACCACCTGTGGAACGTAAGCACTCTTATATTTATTTCCCAGTCTTCTCCAGAAACATATTCAGGTTATAAAAATTGCGCAGAAATCTTTGTCTCTGAAATCTTTCAAGAAGTATATCAAAGCTTACCTTCTATTCTGTCCTCAAGATTGATAAGTTTTGTATATAGCAGTCATTTGTTTCTCTGTTTTCGTTATTTGTAGTGTTATGAATCTTTTTTGTTGTGGTACAAGTATATACTTCATTTACTGTGTACAAAAACAATGTTACGCATGCATTTTTAGTGTGTTTTATTGTATTTCTTTTTATATTGTATGCTCTTAGTGGTGCTTTCGGGTACTTGGGTCCCATCAGGCAGAGGACATCCGCCTTTTGCCCTTGTATCCGAGACATACATTTGTCTGAAATACAGACAACAACAACTACAACAACAAACAACAAAATGAAGACGTTCCCACCAAGGATGCCAAGTATACTGCACGTTTCAAATGTTAGCGCGGCCGAACGGCAAGCGAATCACTGTTCCTCACGTCCTACATCATTCGTGCTGAGTCATAATCCTCCTCATCATCATAATAACCAGACGGAAATGCCCACTGCCGGGGAAAAGCCTCTCCTTGTTCCGCCAATCAATCCGGTCATGTTCTTTCTGTTGCCAGCTTATACCTGCAAACTTCTTAATCTCAACTGCCCACCTAACGTTACGTAATCCTACTTAATCTCATCTGACAATTTGATGAAATTTCAAGGGAAGGCAAATGTCTGAGGTGGTGACGAGAAATTAGGTCATGCGAGGTACAACTGCATAGTTTTTTGTCCTTTTTTTAAACATCCACTTTTTTTCACAATGCCTGCCATGTCAGAAAGACGAGACGCATCGCCAGAATCTCCAGATGTTTAACTGGATACAGTTGAAAGTATATCACTTCACTATAACAATTTAATTTGAGCAAGTTTAGCTACTATTTTTATTGCAGACCTTCTGTCGCTTTTTTTTTTTACATCGTGTTGGTTCCTTAAGTTCACGCCACTATCCAAGACACTTTTTCCTAAGGTGTAGGCTTTTCTAACATTCGTGATTCTCTTACGAGTACAACATTTCTAAGATGATTTTGTATCCCTGAAGCTAGAACTAAGAATCAGAAGCCTGAACTGAAACGCTCCATCTTTTTTGTTTTTTCTTTCATTTGATGTAAACTTCACGTCACTTTCATTTCCTTAAAGACCCCCTGTAGGGGTATTACATAAGGGTTGGTGTATAACGAAAAAAAGAGTGCTATACAACATTGTTCTTAATGGCTTCTGCAAACATAGATAGGTTTGTGATGGCATAGATGTCGTGAGGAAAGCCGTTCGTGTTTCGCTGCTCTTAAGAAAAAAGGCTTGGAATGGAGTGGTGCGGGTACGTGGTATTGCGACTTGTAACAGATGACCAGAGCGAGGGGATATGCGTGAAGGTGGCGTGATGTACGGTGGATGATTCAGTGAACTGTAATAAAACATATGAAGAAGAAGAGGGTGGCACACTGTCGGCGTGAAGCAAGGGTTTGTTGACTTGATTCCGCCTTAAGGAAATAGATGCTGATATCTTACGAATATGCAGAATGAAGGAACGTGGTAGCCCCATTTTGAAGTGATTCGAGTTCTCTTATGATGTATGATTGATGAGGGCTCCAGATGAAAGATGCACACCCGAGTTGGGACCTGATCAATGATTTGTATGCAAGCGTGTTGACGCGAGACGGAGTATAGCGTGTGTCGTCTTGAAAACCCAAGTGATTTATTAGCAGACGAGACGATGTTAGTAGTGTGATGACGCCTGTGCAGATCATGAGCCAAGGTGATACCGAGTTATTTGAATGATTTAACTGATTGTATAGGAACATTAGTGATGGGATAGGTAAACTGAAAAGAATTATGGTGGCGGGAAAAAAACAAGATTACAGTTATTAGGATTTAAGTTCATCAACCAACGATCAAACCACGTTTGTATTTTGTTAAGATCATGCTGAATGAGTGTATTTTTGAAGCGTCATGAATGTTGGTTATGAATGAAGGTCATGATTGTTGGTTACTGATCGGTAGAAAACGCAGCCATCGGCAAACATACGAAAGTTACATGATACATGCATGGTAGATCGTTAGTGTAAATAAAAAGGGTAGAGGCCGTAAGACAGACCCTTGCGGGACACCTTACCTTACAGGTAGCCGGTTAGAAGAGTGATTATTAGCAAACACAAATTGGGAATGATTAGTCAGGACATATGTTATGCATGCAAGTATACTAGGATTTAGATTTGACAAAGATAACTTAAGAATTAGGCATTTGTGCCGGACAGCAATAAATGCTTTAGCAAAATCCAAGAAGTGAGCATCAGTCTGAGTGTTGCAGTCAAGGTTAAAATGTAAGTCGTGAATAAAAAAGGCCACCTGCGTATAACAAGAATAACCCCTTCGAAACCCGTGTTGAGAAAGATGAAAAAAGTGAGTGGAGTCTACGAAGTTGATTATATGGGAGTAGATGACATGTTCCATGATTTTGCAGAGGATGTTTGTTAAAGATATGGGACGGTAATTTAGTGGAGAATCTCTGTCACCTGATTTGTAGACTGGCACGGCCTTGTCTACTTTCCACTCTGCTGGCAGAATGCTTGATGATAATGACTGCACAATAACAATTTAAGGTATGCGGCACACACATGTTTGACATTTATGAGAAGTTCTGAATTAGTATCATCCATACCTGCAGAAGAAAGTTTACTCTTTTCTATAATCAAAATGATGCCTTCCGTAGAAAATGGATTCGGGGAGATAGACTCGACGCTGCGCGCAGGTGAAGAAGAATTGGGAAGTGGACTCTCAGTTGTAAAAACAGAAAAAAGGCCTCGTTAAAAAGGTTCACGCATTGATTGTTGTTGACTGTATTGCCACGCGCTTTAGAGAGATGAATGGTGCACATCTCCTGAAGGTTTATCACTCCCAGAATGTGCGAGGGCTGGATGCAAGCATTTTGGGCAGCTCCTCATGAAAGAACACGTGCTTGGCGTTTTTGATCATTCTTAGATACTCATCTTCCGCGGCGTAATCTTTTTAACATTAGGATGGAATTTTAGCTTGTTTGGCTGATCGGAAGAGGCGCTTGTTCTTGTTTCTTAGTTTCTGAAGTGTATGTGAAGAGCACGGCTTGTTTTGAATATCGGTGCACAGTATTTTTCAGACAAACTTCTAGACAAGAGTGGCTACCTTATCTATAAATGTTATCTAATTCTCATCCATTGGCCGTGTACGGCTTATTCTCACAATCTCAAGAAGAAAAGATACCTATTCATTATTGATGGCACTTTAATTGCCCGTGTCGTAATTACCGATTGTTTTGGTGGCTAGATCTCATTTTACAGGTCGAAGCGCAAAAGCCGCATGGATGACCTTTTGGCCACTGCCGGCACGCAGATATGCAATTGATGATAAGCTCTCTTGATGATTAGTTAGTATTTGATCTAAGATGCCGGAATTTCTCTCTGTTACGTGCGTTAGCTAGGATACAAGTTAGGTTAGATTGCAATTCAAGCAGAAATTTATGAAGTCTTTTGCGGACTCACTGCCGACAGCTGACGGGACGCTACTACTCCAATCTATTTGAAGAAAATTAAAATCGCCGAAAAGCAGTATCTCTGCTTGCGGATACTGTTTGCCAAGGCCACTCAGGTGACTGTTCGGGGCCTATTACAGACGCCTACAAGGACAGTATGAGAGTGAGCACACCAAACGACCCAAAGAATTTCAAGCTCAAGAGAGTCAGTCCTGGCCACCGAGCACGATAACTGTTGGCGCACAGCAATCAGAACCCTGGCCCCACGAGCGCCTGTTCGGTCCTTACGATGAAGTTGAAATCCCGTTAGGTTATCAAGCGCTTCTGCATCGGTTATATGATTTGGTCATTTACTGCTTGGGGAGAAAACAAGCTCAGCAAAAGTGATGCGTTTCGGAAAAAAACTGCGCGCGTCAGCAAAACTACCGAAAGTGACAGGCCAGATTGAGGTGTGGGGGTGTGCCCGGCAGATTTGCGCCGAGGAAAGTGGTACGATGCTTTCCTTACAGTTTGCGATTGCTCATCGTAGACATAGCGCTTGTGACCCATTAGCAGTGTTTTGTACGTGATGGAAAAAGGCAGCGACTTGGTTTTAGCAAAGGCAATCAATCGCCGACGGACATTTCGAACACGACGTGAAAAACCTTCACCAACGCTAAAAGTCCTTCTTTTAAATTTTCGTCAATTAGAAAGAATCTCTGTTTTTGTTATATAAATGCGAATTTAAATATTATGGGACGATGCTGTTTATTATCCTTGCGGCGACCCAGACGATGGGTGCTCTCAATTTAATTTGGATTGATTGAAATACCTAGATGATCAAGGCAGTGCTTGATGACAAGTTGTTCAACTTGTACAAGTGCTTCTGACACAGTTGATTCAGGAAGGTCATAAAATATGAGGTGATTGCGCTGAGAATGATTCGCGGCGTCACCTACGCGCGCTTCAATCTTGCGCAGAAGGTCACTCCCAGGAGTAGTATCTCTTCTGAGCGCTCCCACATCACTGCGTAAGGAAATATTACTTTAACAGTGCCCTTCCAGATCAGCCACGCGTCTACTGAGATCTGCTTTAGATTTATCTGTTGATAGCAAATGGGGCTAAAGGTCCTGTACCTGACTGAATGATTCCGTATGACCAGCTAAAAGTTTCTGCAGTTCAGTTACTAAAGCATTGAAAGCAGCACCCGGATTACTTTCAATATCACCCAAAATCAACAAGGTACGAATCGCACGAGAACACTGGAGTGCAACAAGAACGAAGCAGTGTAGGCTCGGCCGCTGAAACAGCAAGTAATTACCAGACTTCTTAGCGAGAAGAATGTAAGTTTTACTAACCTGCATGACAAGAGTGAAAGGATTAGCGGTCTGCGTTGGTGCACAGCCGCCGAGCCCACTCAGCGCCGCCGGCAAAGGCCGCTCTATTGTAGTCGCCAAAGGCATCAATGCTGATGCTGATAGCGCCAAACAGGTTTTGTCGAGGACCATGTAGCTGACCGGTGGCGCCGGAAGGGATCCAGATCCGGTGCGTGTGATGAAATCCAGTGGTGCCAAGTACGTTGCGGTTGATAAGCTTGGGTCGATGACCAAGAGGGCGTGACAAGTAAGCACGCCACTTTCGCTGGATCAATGTTGATACTTCAACGGTAGGGTCAAAGATGCTGACAGGAAAACGGAAAGCAGTATATGCGCAGGAATGCGCACTGAAACACCTGCATGACGAGAGAAAGGATTAGCGGTCTGCCTTAGTGCACAGCCGCCGAGACCACCCACGCTTGTTTAGTGTATTCGACCTTAAGTAATAAAAAATGAATAAATGAGGGGACGTATTTTTTGTGTATTTAGCAAAGAAAAATAAGGGACGTCAGTAGGCCTGAATGTACGCAAGCGCAAGATCGGGTCGCGAGGCAGTCACTAACGCTGTTGATTGCTCTCCCTAGCAGCCTATAGTTGTCATCTTGTGATAAGTAAATGCGAAAAATGTTTTTTTTTTAATCCGGACGTTTCTTTGCGTACTTCAGACACTCTGCATGGTTCCACATCAGCATGGTTCAAGAGGCTTCGGGGCCGTAGTAGATCACTTTGCTAAGACTGCACGCACAACGCGAACATCAAGCATTACTCTGGGAAGTTCATGGCCGCTCGCAATTGTGCTAAATATTCGACGGCGCATGCATAAATGCCGATGAGCGTCAGCATTTGTCAGTTGACCGACGGCCGACGATCTGTTCGCCGCTAGCCAGTGTGTATCGCTGTACCTTCTGTTCACCGGCCACAAGTTCGGCCTTATTAACAGTTTATTCTTGGAACTACAGCCTGCTCCTTTCATCCCCATCCCGACACGATGACATCTGGTGAAGGCATGTACCGGAAGCCCCCGTGCAGCCATCAACCCAGCCCCAGTCATCAAGGAGACATCGATGCCAAATCTAGCAGCTAGTTAGTCGCAGGCAACCAAGGCTACATTCCGAGTACGGTGCTCTACCCGATCTGACTCGCAAGCGCAAGGCCACGACCACTACCTCGACAACTATGACATCCTCTGTGCCAACGCCAGCCACAGTTCTTATTCAGCAGCAAAGGGAGCCACTCAGTTTGCGTGTATCATGATGTGAAGACACGCAGTCCTGACTGGAGACCTAAAAGTGAGTGGCCGCCCTCAACCAGTGGGACAAGGAAGAGAAGCTGCGTCGCACCTACTTCTATTTGGAAGACGATACCCTGGTTCGAGAATCGGGAGTCTGGCCTTAAAAGCTGGGATATTTTTCGCGTCAAATCTCTGGAAACGTTTAGGAGCATCACCCTCAAGGAAAAGGCCGGGACCTTGCTGGAGGTGCGGGTACAACTCTCGAATGAAATTGTGACCATTTTGGTGGAAGAAACCAAGCGACTATTCCACCACTTTGACCCCGGCCTGCAAGAGGAGAAAAAAATTCGTTTTCTTATGCGAGGTGTGAAGGAACAATTATTCGCTGGACTATATGAAACCCTCCGTATACCGTTAATGAATTCCTGTCAGAAGCAGTAACGATCGAATAGACGCTGGAAGTGCGAACCCACCAGTATAATCGGCGAGCGATGCATACACGCCAGCTCCTAATGCTCTCGGCTTGGACAACCTGCACGAAACAACAGGAGCGATCATGCGGGAGGAACTTCGCAAGCTGTTACCCTCATCGTATCCGGAAGTGGACTCGATCACCGACATTGTTCACGAAGAAATCCACCAGTCCATCTGCACCCCTGAATATCCTCTGCCACACACGTGGGCCATGCGCTACGCTGCTGCAGCACGGCGCTACGCTCAACCTTCACGCCCACGTCAAGAGGTCACACCATCGCAGTTCTTCCGCTATACACCGCTGCCACAACCGCCACACTGTCAACCTATAGGCCAGCGCAATGCCTCGAGAAAACCCGACGTGTGGCGTACTCCCGACCGCCGCCCTCTCTGGTACCACTGTGGAGAAGCTTGCCACCCCTACCACCACTGTCAGTATCGCGAGATGGGACGTCGCGGTTCGCTATTACGTGCCTACTCTACAGCGAAGGGAAAGACCACATCACGTCGCTGACTATCTTGCCGGAGTTCAGTCGACACCCGGAGGATCGTCTCGTTCGCTCTCAACCAGCCGATACATGTCATGGCCTGTTCGAAGCCGATCTCTCATCCCTTACCAAGAAAACTAAGGGCACCAACCGAAAAAGGTGCGGTTGCTCTACGTGTAATTACTGAAGATCCTCCGCTGACGCTGACGACGACGCCAGAATGAAATAAGAAGAACACGAATGCAGATCTGAAGTAGAAGTTTCTCGACCGGAAGACCAGACGAAGCCACATGGTAAAAGCGCAGTAAAGCGACGTAACCGTGATCCGACGCCACAGTCTATAGAACGCAGGGCGATTAACTAGCGACCTTGAAGTTCCCATCGACGGCCACAACGTCACCGTTCTCATCGATGCTGGAGGTGACAAATCGTTCTGCAGTGGGTCCTTCCCCGCGAAGTTGACAAAATGTTAGGACTGCTTGGAGAAGCTCCGAAATCCCCTCAGCTGGAGGTTAACAAGTTACGCACAGCTGGAAGCCACCAAGTAATCATATTCATCCCGCACGCTTCGCAGTCCTGCAGGATTATTCAAAGGATGCCATTCTTGGCATGTACTTCTTATGCCTCCAAGATGCAGTCTTCGAACTGAGAACACAGTCGGTAACAGTATCCACAGGAAAATCACTGCCACCGCGCACACCACCAGAGAACCACGTCTTGAATGTCCTGGAGAAACAGGTCACCATTCCGCCTCGCTCCTGCGTCATTATTTTACTCGACACCCTGCAATCAGCAGACCAGGAAAGCGCAGTTGATGGTAGTCAGCATCTGTTCGTCCCTCACGATATTTTCGTCGCAAGAGGAATAGCCGAGCTGCGGGGAGTCAAAGAAACAGTTATGCTTAATGATTTCAGTAAAGAGTCAAACACGAGAATAAAGGCACGACGGTCGCAAAGATCAAGAAAATTGTGGATGCCACCAGTGCATTCATCCTCAACGATTCCACGGAACGTACAACGAGAAACCAAGCCCCTCCTTCAGCTTCCGACGTTGTGGAGATGGGTTTACTAAAGGCTGACCCTACGAAGCGACCGTGAAGGAACAGTACAATATTCACCAACGTTGCGCAAAATGACGCTACGGCCGGTTTTGTCGACTGACCAACACGACACAGAGATTGCCCTCGTGGACAGTCGTCAACAAACAAGGGTTTATACACGATATACAAGATACATCTTAGTGCGACAATCACGGGCTTGCGAACCGGCAAGAAACTCTGCAAGACCGACCGAGTGTAGGCTTGTTGTCAGCCGCTAGGGCTATCAGACAAAGGACCGCTGCCAAGAGCACGTGCGAGAAGCCACCTGCTAGAGCAGCGCGTCATCCTCTCGTGCAAGCCTGTGTGCATCTGTGCGGCAGCGAGCGAGCACCACGCGAAGGGAAGTTACCGGGGTAGGGACTGTCACGGGCGGCCAATAAGGACCGGCGGTGCACCTTGACGTGTGCTATCATAGCGTTATAGGCAGGAGCGTTGTCCCGGCATGTTTGGACATAGGCGATTTTGGAAGAAAAACCAACACTCGGCTTGCGTAGGGCAGATATGCCCGGCGCTGAGATATGCCCGGCGCTGAGAAGATAGGATGACTGAAAGGAATACAAAACCTTCGGCGGTACATCATAACAATTCTGTTGGAGAAGGAAGTCGGGGTTCAGGGGAAGAAAATGAGAGAATAAGAAAGATAGGGCCACCGAGGAAAAAAAAAGATTGAATAAGGTGAAAGCGAGAAATAAGTGAAACAGAAAGAACAGAGACAGAAAGAAAATAATTTTAGGTAGAGAGAATTGGAGAAACAGAGGCATGTAAAGACAAAAAAATGGAGAGAAAAACTAGAGAAAAAAAATAAAAAAGCAGACAGGCAGCAAAATAAAAGATAAGAGAAGGAGGTCGGAACAAAATGACCCCAACAATACAAAAAGAAGGAGAGCAAGATTAGCAACGTTTGCTATAATTTAGCAAGTGATGTGAAAGACTGACCTCAGAGGTTGAAAGCCTACACAAGGCGCGTTCAGTTAGCAGACTACCAGCCTTAGTATGATCGAATATTGTATAATTTAGGGCAAGCTTAGCAATTTTTTTTGGTCAAGGAGAAAGGACTGTATCTCTTAACACCCACGTGATTAATAATTTTTTCGGAACGTTATTTACCCCAAGCTCCCTTCGCATCTCTCTCAGTCGATCAGAGCCATGCTTTAAGAAAATTTACATAGAGATTTCGCTTTTCCTCTAACAAATCTGTTCAACGCGAGAATGACATTCTTAGCATTACTCAACTCTCTACATGAAACATGGGTATTTTTTTCTACAATTATATTATTAACGAACTTCCACCACCTTTTTTTGTGTTTCCTGATATTAAGATTTATAGTTCAACTCGATTCGTATTCAGCAGGCATTTGCTTTCACCCATACTTTTTACAAAGTATGGTAAGAAAACTACAACTTTCCATTTTGTTGTAGACCCCTCTTCTACTTATGCTGATAACTACAAGATCATTTCACCAATTCAAGAAAGATCTAAACATGTACTTCGTGCATAATAACCAGAATATATATAGTTTCTTTAACTTATTTGTGCTCTTTATTATTAGTGTATTTTGGATAAAGGTTGGTTAGTTGTTGAACGCTTTTAGATGCGAAGCGGCTCTTTAATTATATAGCCTGTGTGACGATGTTCGTTAGTATCTCAGTGCCAACGCTCCACACCGCGTTCTCCCCACCGCAATTGTTTGAACGGTCGGTAAAGTCGCAGTTGTGCGTTGACGGCACTCTCTTTTGCACCCGCAGCAGCTCCGTCACCTGCCGGCTCAAGCCAATACACCTATACTTGGCGCCAACTTCCTGTGGCAGCACAGCCAAGGCTAGGAAGCCCCAACACGCGCTTTCTTACTACGCTTCTGCATGTAGTCCACAAACGTTTAATTTGGTAGGTTGCGTAGCAAAATAGAAAATATAAAAAGAAAACATGTTATTAAGTAGTTAAATATGGTCTGTATTATTATTAAGAAGCATCACCTGGGCAGGTTTTTCATTATTTGCTGTTTCTAGTTTTCTGGTTTCGTGGTGCCATTTCCCCTTTTAAATGCGAAGCATTTCCTAGCGAACCTGGGTGACTATGAGCGTTTCTATCTATCTATCTATCTATCTATCTATCTATCTATCTATCTATCTATCTATCTATCTATCTATCTATCTATCTATCTATCTATCTATCTATCTTCTATCTATCTATCTCTCTATCTATCTATCTAGCTATCTATCTATTTATCTATCTATCTATCTATCTATCTATTTATCTACTAGCCACGTACGACTTTTAGCTCTCCTGGTCATTTCGATAATGGTATCAATACCAAACTTGGCAATGCATAAAATAAGTGTATGAAGAACATATTTGACTAGTCATAACACGAAAATTATGACAAGCATGTCATGAATGTCATGATTTACGTTTCATGGTTCTGCACCTCTTGAAGTGGTTTCGTTCGTTCACCTGCCATGTTGCGAAACTTGTATGGCATGACATCAATGCATGGCGAACACAAGCGACAGACCCTAACATGAAAATAATAACATGCGTGTCATGTAACAACATGATTACATGCAACGCTCATGATGCGCTCGCGGCCTTTTCGCTAGCGTCAAATATACCAAATTTGGTATTAGGGTACGTGAATGGATGACGAAGGGTATGTGACTGGTACAATTATGATAATCATGAGGCGCGTGTCATGTAAAAACATGACTACATGCCACACTCATGATGCGCTCGCGGCCGTTTTGCTAGTTGCTAGCTTTACATATGGAAATTGTGTTATTACGTGACGCCAATGAATGATATTTTATTTGGGTATTTGTTGTCCTCTCTCGAAGGGCTTACGGAGTCGTGGCGACACGATGTCTCATCCTCCGGCTAGGAGGGACAATACTTGCGGTCACAGAAAGCCGGCCGGTCGGCTACTTGTTTGAGGATTAAAAGAGCGCCGCTCCCTTGTCAGCTCTGGCGTCGGTCACAACAGGGCAGATGGTCTAGAATTTTTTTGTCTTACAATTTTTTACTTATATGTCACATTCGTGCTATCTCATGCAATCTCCTGTGTATTGTTCTACTATTGTTAAGTTTTTTGCCTCAATGCCATCTTTTGGTACTTGTCCATTCAAGTGTTTACTACCTTATTTGTTTTGTACAGAAGGCCCCGATGCACATCCTGGGACGTCCATCTGTTTATTCAATCCCTGTAACATTGCTCAACATTTAGTAATAAAAATTCTGATTCTTAGTCTAGCCTCTGTGAAGAGAATGCATGTTCAACTAACAGCAAATCAATGCTGTGATTTTCATATTAAGAGAAGCGCCAATAGGCCAGATGTCACGCTCACAAATAAAATGATCTCTTGCGAAATAATAACAAATGCTTGTTGAAACAAACGTGATGCCACAGTTGTATTCCCTATGCCCGGAAGACATGATCGTATTCATTCAGACAAGCCCCATTATTTCCTGTGCAGGAAATATCTTTGATCCATTGCGTTGATCTATAAACACTACAGAGCATATTTCACCCCTGTTACACACGTGGAGGATTTCTATAAGTTATACCCGCACCGACGAGCTAAGTACCACCGCACCTAGGCAGTTGAACTACCAATGCATGAGATTGTTCGCGTGAATGCGCCTCACAAAATACTGATGGATTCGCAGCCTTTGCTAATGGACCAATTTCCATCCGGTGTACGGGCCTTATCTAAAGGTACCTATAATTTTCGTTGCAGGTGAGCTTGCGTAAGAACCGAGGTAACGCTGGGTACTAGCAGAGGCTGACTGAGGTTAACATCAAAAGATAATTGCAAACGGCATTTAAAACATACCCCGCTACGTAGATGAAGGAGAGATACGTATAAGTGGAGGAAGTCCATAAGTGTGCCGGCATGGTGGTATGTAGGTTATGCGATGTTCTCGCTGTGAAGGCAGTCGTCTGGCAATGCGAACACACCTATAGCTACTGATCCACTCAGCGGGTATGCGCCCCATCTTAGTGTACGTGACAAGGCAGGCAGAAGATGTGGAGGAGCGTCGCAAAGATATGCACATTTTGCAAGTAATTGCCCGGTGCATGCTTGTTGTAAACAAGCGGCTCTCTTCATTTAGCATGATAACGATATAAAGCTCGTGTCACAGAAATTCCGCTGTCAGCGTCAGCCTCATTGGTTGTGAGCGAGAAATCGTCCGTGAGCGAAATATCGAGAAAGAAGCAAACGAAATAAAGTATAAAATATTAGGTTTGCTTGAGGATAAAACCTAGGCCATTGAAGTGGTGAGGAGCTCTCCTACCACAAAGCTGTCATAATAGGCAGCTGTCCTACCATAAAGAACACTATAACATAAATGTCATGTAGTGGAACATAAGTGTTATGTAGTAGAAGGAGCCTTCTCAACGCATTTTGTTCGACAGGTGGCACGACAAAAACAAGCCCATTCGGCGATTTGTAGGCACATTTGGGAGGCCATGAAACTACGTCAAAAAATGCCGGGATAGTGCAGCCATCGCCCCTGAAAATGCACAGGAACTTCCAAAAAGCTCTAAAGATAAAAAACTATGTTCATCTGCCTCAAAACATATCATGCTTTTCCAGAGTCGCTGATCAAGCAAACAGCAAACGCTAGATAATGTGCTTCCATCTGTGAGGTATTGTGAGACTGTTTTTGATATCTGAAATAGGGAGCACGCGGCGTGTGACTTGGAGGCCATGTGACTCTTGCTTTAGATCACTCTGCAAGAATACTTCAGCTGTGTGAACACCGAGACTATCCGCTACCCGATAATGTTCTGCTTCGCTGGAGCCTGGAAGATGGAGCTACAAGCTTTCCCCCTTCTTCCTTTCCCCCTATTCTTGGTGTAGAAAAGCCCGGGGCTGTAGGAAAGTAGTGGTGCTCATTAATCGTCGCTTTAACACCCTCGCCGCACCGTCAACATCTTCCCTTATCCCCCCCCCCCCTCTTTTGCGGAGCCGCTGTATGCGTGTCGCGTGGTTGATATCACGTGATTACCTGAGTTTCTCAGATATTGAAACCATCGCTCATGTGCCAGATATGCTTTGCGGAATTCGCCAGCAGCTCACTACGGCTTTTAGAGCTTTAACGGTCGTCAGTCCGGCGAGCCACCTATCGGCACGTCGCAAACGAGTATATAATCGGTTCCTCCCCACCAAACTCTCGCTTCGCGCCATTCACTACCTAAAATGTTTTTGCATCGTGCTTTTGACCAAAAACCTGTATGTAGCGTTCGCGCTTGGGCGTGTGTTTGTGTTTGTGTGCCACCAAACGCTCACGTTTGCACGCGCGCGCGCTTGTGTGCGTGTGTTTGTGCGTGTGTGTGTGTCTGCGTGTATGTAACAAAACATATTAGTAAGTATGCACTTAGCGATTGAAGGGTGCACTTGGAGCTGGATTTCGCAATCTCGGTCAACTCCTGAAGGTGAAGCTTTAGGGTACACCAATTTTTTTTTCGTGGCTTACCATAAATAACTTCTGCCATGAAGCTAACAGCTAGCCCCTAAATCTTCCGCGTGTATACTTTTCACACGCTTGTTTCTTGAAGCGCCGCCTGAAATGGAACTTTAGCTTTCGGCATCAGTGACTGAATCAATCACAAGCAATCAAGGACCAAATAACCACCGTGGTCCACCATTATCCCTCAGCATTCGCCATTGTCACCTCCACAGTGGCGCAATTCCTCAAGTAACAACTTTCAAAGCTTCTGCTGTCAATACTATTCGATTGTTAAAAAATGCCCAGAATTTAATATTCACAAGCATAGTGCAATTACTTTTCCGAATTGCTCACGGGTAAAAAGCAATGGCCGCCACTTCGCCATAGTTCTAGCGGCCTCTTGGGTGGCGGTGAATAATCCTTGCGACTATCGGAGAAGCATGGCGTAGTACATCCACTCCATCCACATTAAGGAGAGCATAGCGCAAAAAAGCGCCACCAAGGCCCCACTCGTTACAGCTTCTTCGCTCGTTACCTGTCGACGCCTCTTCCGTTCCTCAATAGCACTCCACTTCTGGCAACTCCGAGTGCTACACACTAAGCATTCACGTCCACTGGTGCTGGAGAGCACACGTCGTGACGCAGATTGAAAGAACAGTGGTGCGAGTGAACAAACAAAAACGAGCATGCATTCATGCAACCTGCTGAGGCAAATCTACAGGGGTGCTGCGGAACGCTCCCACCCTGCCTCCTTCTACAAACAAGAAGAGCAGTGTCCGTACGTGCAAACCCCATGAGCGGGGCCGGTGTGGATGCCGACTATGGTAATGCCGAAGAAGAGGTCGGTGCGCACAAACACTTGTCCATCCTCGAAGCAAACGCAGAGCCACGCTCGCATCCTTTGAAAGTTGCGCCGACCCTCGCAGATACGTTGCTTTGCTGGAGAATCGGCGCATGTGATCAAACAAGCTGTGAAGAACATCTTGGCCGAGCGCTCGGCAAAGGGAGCGACGGGATTTGTGTGCTGAGTAGCCGCCCTTCCATTGTGGCGTCTCTGAGAGAGCGGGCATATAAACGGCATCGAGGCTCGTGTTACTAGTACCCAATTGATTCTGAAGAGCGCTCAAGAGCGCAGGTAGCGACATATAAGAAATATGTTTCCAAGTGTTTGTAAAGGGCATAGTGCGTGCGCGCATGTCTCAAGATTGCCCTACTCAGATAGTAAACTGCTGCGTATAATAGCTGCGTACTGGTGTACAATACTCAACTGAATGCACTGATACTATATAACCGTGTACATCAGTTCACTGTGTGTTGCAGCGACGACAATCGCGCACGAAGATCGTTAACAAGTTAAATAATAGTACAAACAGGCTTAGCTCTACTGTGGTTGCTGGCGATCGCTTAGCCCGAGTGCCTAATATCCAACGCGTCCAATCTTTAGGGAATTTCATTGCTGACAATGGGAGTACAAAACGAAATTTCTTGCATACTACAACTCACCCTGCCCAGGTGATCTTGTGGCTGAAGAACTGGCTTCTGACCCAGAGGCCGTGGGATCAGATCCCGGTTGCGGCTGTTGCATTTTCGATGGAGGCGAGAATTCTGTAGGCCCATATGCTAGGATTTGGGCGCACGTTAAAAAACACCGGATGGTCGAAATTTTCTGAGCCCTCCACTTATTCGTCTCTCATAATCATATGGTTGTTTTGTGACGTTCAACCCCACATATCTATCAAGAACAGTAGGGCTCACATGAATCGTTGTTTACACTCCAACTGTGTTTCATCAATGATTCTTCAAGAAACGGTAGCGTCGCTTTCCATATCGAATTGCGTCGCACTTTGCTCTTTCTTCTTTGACAAAAAACGAAACAGAACAGAAACAAGGAGTACTGTTCCTCGAGGGCCTACTGTTCTGTTCAGTCGTATGCCCGATTGAGCACCATCATATATTTGCGATGGACTAAGCAACCAGAACTTTCAGATTGGCTTTACTTTCTTTTAAGCCAATTATTGCAGCAGTTGCTTGAAATGCTTGGTCAGGTTGAATTAGCTCAGTTATTTGTCTTGATGTCCATTCATGCTATTTATACATCGCAAGGTATACTGTCGTGATTAGTGTTGGTGCTGCGTATGGCTCTTGGGTAAGGTCACCTGCGGGTATCTTGTGTGCAGTCTGTAATGCGCACCATTTTGGAATAGCAGTTTTCAGGCCCTCCACGTGGACGATAAATGTCAAATGGTGCAATAATGCTTTAAAAAATATTTGACCAGACGAAATTTGTATAATACTCAAACTTGGTATATCACCATAATCACGAGGTACAGCATGAATTCCTTATTCTAATGAGGCAGCTATCGGCGCAATAACATATTTGCTATGTTCGAGCTTGCTGACGCGATGGAAATAGAGAGAGAGAGCGAGCAATGCAAGGAGATGAGGAGACAGGTGGCGCGTCAGCACACTCCAGGTGTATTTGCGAAGCTTAACCAAGCAATAAACTCAGGCAGCCGACAGCGTCCTCCAAAGAGCAAGCAGGGTGGTGTGTATGAATGTGGAAAAGCAAGCTTTATTTTTATCACCTGACAGCAGACCTAAGGAGCCTACTGCTGCTATCGCTCACCGACGCAGTAGACTATGCGATAAATAACGTTAATTATATTGCCACGAACCTTTCCTCAAGTTTTGTTATCAGCCTTTTACACTACGTTCAGCGCAAACCGCGCCCCCGATGTTCTAGAAGCTTCAAAACTTTAGTGGATTGTTTTTTTTGTTAAGATTACACCCACTAAGCGACGAGCTGACCGACCAGCTTTGGGCCGTCTGTAGAGCTGAAGATGCCACCCCGGTGCAAGGACTTCGAGCGGTCACCTTAGGCACTGCCATCATAATCGACGGAGAGTGGGAGGGCACAGAGTTTAACACCCTCTTTCCCCCCCCTCGCTCGGTAAAACTGCCGGACTTTTAGGCGCCGCCATCATGATCGACGGAGAGTGGGAGGGGACAGAGTTTAACACCCTCTTCCCCCACTTCGCTCGGTAAAACTGCCGGAGTTTATTCATTCATTCATTCATTCATTCGGGAACATCACAGATTATTCGGGAATCTACGTCGCTGCTAGAGATAACGCTAGAATATTCGAGGGCAAGGGTATAATTGCCGGCAAGCGTTGCCGCTTGTCAGTTGATCGACGGCCGACGCTCCGTTCGCTGCCATCAATCTAATACTGCTACTGTAATCCGACTTTCGCTTAACTGGGCAAAGGTCTGCCCAAATAAACAGTTCGTTATACGACTCGTAGTATGCTCCATTCGTCCTCGTCACGACGCTGTGATAATGTATCCATCCCTGTCTGCTTTGGGTTAAGGCCTTTCGAGGGCCGAATGCCCAATTTCAGGAAGAGAAGTGCTGCGTTGCAGATGTATGTATGTATGTATGTATGTATGTATGTATGTATGTATGTATGTATGTATGTAGGTATGTACCTATGTATGTACCCGCAAGGGCGTGTGCGTAAACAGGCGTTTGGTGTGTAGCGACACAAGGGACCCGAGCTAACGGGGAGGACGGTAGTCTCACCAGAAAAGGATTGGCCACCCTGGTTCACTATCTGGCCACTACCTCCCACATGCATAAGTCAAATAACTCACGGCCCTCAGTCCCCAGCAACTGCGAAGCAACTTACCACGGCGCCGGTGAGATCTGCAACGCAGAAGAGGGTGCTGCGGGAGACCGGGCAAAGGGAGACCAGGCAGCAGGAGATTATGGCATCGGTACTAGAAATGCCAGAGGAGAGCTACTAGTAGAATTTGCAGAATGCAATAATTTACGTATTTTGAATGCCTCTTACCGAAAACGAGGAAACCGTAAGTAAACAAGGAGGATCCCTAATGGCGAAATTAAGAACTAAATAGGCTTTATAATGAGTGCACACCCAGGCATCGTGCGGGATGTGGAAGTGGTTGGCAAGGTACAATGCAGTGACCACAGAATGGTACAGTATCGAATTCACCTAGACTTGAAGAAGGAACGACAGAAACTGATGCGCCAAAAGCCAATCAATGAGCTAAAACTGAGAGGGAAAGTAGAGGAATTCAGAGTCTAGCTTCAGAAAAGGTACTCGTCTCTTATTGAGGAAACCAATCTTAGCGTAGATACAATGAACGATGATCTGACGAGTATCATTACCGAGTGTGCAGTGGAAATTGGAGGCAGGGTAGTTAGAAAGGACATTGGCAAGCTCGCCCAGGAAACGAATAATATTATTACGAAGCGTGAAAGCGTGAAAGTCTGAGGTACAACAGACAAATTAGAACGGTCCGAGCTTTCGAAGTTGAATAGTAAGCGTAGGGTACCCGATGTAAAAACGGATAACATGGAGAGAATTGAACGCGCTCTGAAAAACGGAGGAAGCGTCAAAGCAGTGAAGAGAAAACTTGCGATAGCGAAAAATCGGATGTATGCACTAAGGGACAAAGAATGCAAAATTACTAGCGATATGGATAGAATAGTTAAAATTGCACAGGAGTTTTACAGAGACCTGTACAGTAGCCGGGACAACCACGACCTTAATACTATAAGAACTAGCAGTAACCCAGATGACACCCCACCTGTAATGATAGAAGAAGTCAGAAACGCCTTGGAAAGCATGCAAAGAGGCAAAGCTGCTGGCGAATATTAGGTATCATCAGATCTGCTGAAAGATGGAGGTGGATGGTGTTAGAAAAACAAGCCACCCTGTTTGCGAGGTGTCTCCTGATGGGAAGAGTACCAGAGTCTTGGAAGAATGCTAACATCATCTCAACACATAAAAATGCAGATGACAAGGACGTAAATAATTACAGGCCGATCAGCTTGCTCACTGTAGTATACAAGCTATTTAAATATAATAGCTAACAGAGTTAAGAAAACATTAGAATTCAATTAACCAAAGCAACAAGCAGGATTTCAAACAGGCTACTCAACAATCTTTCACATTCATACTATCAATCAGGTAATAGAGAAATGCTCAGAATATAACCAACCGCTATATATAGTCTTCATAGAATAATAGAAGGCGTTTCATTCAGTAGAAATATCAGCAGTCGTGCAGACACTATGGAATCAGGGCGTCGATGAAGCACATATAAACAACCTGGAAGAAACCTACAGAGAACCAGCTGCTGCAAGAATGCTTCATAAATAAAGCAACAGAATACCAATCAAGAAGGGTGTAAGGCAGGGGGATAAAATCTCTCCAACGCTATTTACCGCGTGCTTAAAGGAGGTTTTGAGAGGCCTATAATGGGAACAGTTAGGGATAAGAGTTAATGAAGAGTACGTTAGTAACCTGCGCTTCGCCGATGACATTGCATTGCTGAGTGACTCAGGGGACGAATTGCAACTCATGATTACGGAGTTAGACAAGGATAGCAGAAAGGTGGGCGTTAAAAGTAATCTGCAGGAAACGAAAGTAATGCAAAACAATCTCGGAAGAGAGCAGTGCTTTGAGATAGGTATTAGTCCAAGCTGTCAAATACTATGCCTATTTAGGACAGGTAATAACCTCGGAGGCAAACCACGAGTTTAGGTAGAAGAATAAAAATGGGGTGGAGCACATTTGGCAAGCACTCTCAAATCATGACAGGTAGATTGCCACTATCCCCCAAGAAAAGGAATATAACAGCTGTATCTTGCTGGTACTTAGCTACGGAGCAGAAACCTGGAGACTTACAAAGCGGGTTCAGCTTAAATTGAGGACGACTCAGCGAGCAATGGAAAGAAAGATGGTAGGTGCACCCTTAGGAGACAAGAAGAGAGCATAGTGGATTAGGGAACAAACGGGGGTTAAGGATATAATAGCTGTCATCAAGAAGAGGAAATGAACAAGAGCCGGGCATGTAGCGCGTACAAGGGACAAGCGCTGGTCATTAACGGTAACTAACTGGATTCCCAGAGAAGGCAAGAAAGTTAAGGGGACACGGAAGGTTGGGGTAGGCAGATGAGATTAAGAAGTTGGCGGGTATAAATTGGCAGCAGCAAGCGCAGGACTGAGTTAACTGGCGAAACATGGGGAGGCCTTTTTCCTGCAGTGGACGTAATCAGGCTGACGATGATGATGTATGTATGTATGTATGTATGTATGTATGTATGTATGTATGTATGTATGTATGTATGTATGTATGTATGTATGTATGTATGTATGTATGTATGTATGGCATTGTATACGTAGCAGATTACGCCGCACATACGGCGTTAGACAATCCCGACGTGATCACGCGTACTTTCTGTCATTCAATATTTGCTGTACTGAAGGCACAGACTAAGGCTGTTGGTGATGAAAGATGATTACTGATTATTTCTCGAGGCGAATGCAATGACATGAAGCACGTAAACTGCTTATTACCGCATACGAATTACAGCTGGGTGTTGATTGTGTTAAGAGCAGATTGCCCGTTACTAGTGGCTGTATATTTATCAAAGAGTATGAATGAACATTTGGCAATGGTTTCTTTTTCATCATGCACATGTGCATATACCGTTTCACATTACAATGAATACATGTAGTTCCGATGTACTGGTTCTTATATAAAGAGACCCGTTCCGCTGGTGCTATATTCTGTATGGTCACACAAAATTCTGGCTATTTACGCAGCCTTTGAAGCATTCCACAGCCGAGATAATTCGGTGGCTGGGTGAAAGACTCCATAGTGCCCTGGCTACTATCACACTTTTTTCTAACGTTCTTTTTTTAAATAATCATGTTTCCCTGAAGGCGAAGGCAGTATTTACGCCACCAACTCCCAATGTTTCCATCAGTGCAAATAAGAAAGACAATGTAATGAAGTTAGTAAAAAAGTGTAAGGGTATCTCCACAGTCATGGTGCCAAGCCTGAAGCAAGTGCAGAGCTGGGCAGCTTTTTTTTTCTTTCTTTTCCCCACGTTTCTCTTCTTCCCACTTATTCCTGTTTTTGTTTAATACTTTTTCTTTCCCTAGTATTTTAAATGCCCTGCATTTATTAGCACACTTCGGCGACTTTAAGTCTATCTATCTATCTATCTATCTAAATATCTATCAATCTATCTATCTCTCTATCTAGCCGCCTGCGAATTTAGCTCACGTGGCCGTTTCGATAATGGTATCGATAACGAACTTGGTATAGCATAACATGACTGTATGAAGAACATATTTGACTTGTCATAACATGAAAATCTTGACATGTATGTCATGAATGTAATTATTTCCATGTCATTGTCCTGCAGCTGTTGTGTTAGTTTCGTTCACATGACATGTTGAAAAACTGGTATGGTATCACGTCAATGCATGGCGAACAGAAGTGATACACCCTAACATGAAAATAATGACATGCCTGTCATGTAACAACATCACTACAAGCCACGATCATGATGTGCTCGCGGCCGTTTTGCTAGCGTCACATATACCAAATTTGGTATTACGGTACGTGTATGGATGAAGAAGGTATGTGACTGGTGCAAACATGATGATCATGAGTTGCACTTCATGTAACAACATGACTTCATGCCATCCTCATGATGCGCCAGTGGTCGTTTCGCAAGCTTCATTTATATCATATTTGATATTATGGGACGTGAATGGACGACGAAGATATGATACTGTTGCAAACGTGATAAACATGATATGCATGTCATGTAACAACATGACTACATGCTACGCTCATGATGCGCTCGCGACCGTTTCGCTAGCTTCACATGTACCAAACTCGGTATTACGTGACGCGAACGGACGACATAGGTTAGTGACACAGTCAAACATGGTAATCACGACATGCCTGTCATGTATAAATATGACTACATGCCACGCTCATGATGCGCTCGCGGCCGTTTCGCTAGCTTCACATATGCCAAATTTTGTAATACGTGAGGCCAATGGATGACGAAGGTATGTGACTGGTGCAAACATGACAATCATGAGATGCGTGTCATGTGAGAACATTACTACATGCCACAGTCTAAGCGCTAATACATTTCGACGTAACGTGGTGCGCGTGCTCGCTGGCGTTCCTTAGGTCGCGTCACGCCGGGGTTCCCTTGCCAGGCGCCGGTCCTGGCGTGTACTCGAAGGCCCGCGCCGCGCTGCGTTGCTTTTACGCATGCGCGTTTAAGCGCGTCCCTCGTCCTCCGTTAGTTTAGTTAGTTTAGAGAACGGAAGCTGTACCTTTAGGTTGTTGTACCAAAATAACATGCAAAAATGTAGCAGCGGCGTACTGAACTGCAATACCGCGAGGCGAGATGGCGCTAGTAGTACTATCATCATCATCAATAAACAGACGCATTTTTTTTGCAGGTGTGGGGAGGGGGCGGCTGGTTCGCGCTGCTCTGTTCCTCTGATTTTTTTTCGTTGCCCAATTGCGTTTCGCGTCTGTAATTATCGCCAGGGGACCTAGCTGGCCTCGATTGACAAAAACAACGTCAATCAAGTAAGGTTTGCATCGTTTATTGCGAGTGTCCAAGCCGGTACAATCAATGTATATGGTCGTCGTCACTCAAGTTACGTCGTCACAAGTCACTCATACATATCGAAAGCTTTTAACTCATGTGTGAAGACTCTAGAAAGCTAACAAGCATATGCACATAACTGAACACCTAAATCGCTGAATGAATGTCACCCTCATTGTGTTGCGGCGCACGAGTTTAGTAGCGTGGCTTCAGGACAAGGGCCCGATTCTGACGTTAGATGCAGCGCTTGCCCTGTAGTGTTGATCTTGAAGCGAATGCGTGATGTAGAATCGGAAAGGAAACTTGCACATTGCCGATAGATAGCTCGCGCAGTTAGAGCATTCTAGTTTTGCTAAATTTGTTAAATAAGCGATTGCGGATGCGTGCATTTCTGAATCTTTCTCGCACTGCAATGCTACATTGAGTATTTCACAATTCTGCAATGTCACGTCGTGTCGAGAGGGTAGGCACTAGTTTTAATTCTCAGCCGTGAGCCCATATAATAGGTATTGTGTATTTAGGTAATGGGCCTAAAATATTTCAGGCTTGCTACATTTATTGTTAGAGTTAAGTTACACAGTTACCACAGCTAGAATTTCTCGTCCCAGGTAATGACCAGTCTGCTGAGTATGCAGTGAACATGTATGCTAAAGGGACATTTATGAGGTGTGTGCTTACAGATCGTAAAGTCCCAATTCTGAGAAAATAAGCTTCAGGCATGCATTGTACAATTTTGTTGTCTGTACATCTTTGTTGGTGCTCTTACATCACACTATTTGCTCAGCTCTGAGCACAATTCCTTTTTTGCATAGACATATTGATAGAACTTGAGCAGTATCTGGCAAGCAAGTACTCCTGATATCAATTGGTGGTACATGATGTGAATCTGTCCGAATACTGGATCAATAAAGGTCATATTTATTACACACTTGTTATTGTGTTCATTTTTTCAGTATACTTGTGCTTGAAAGCTGAAGTTGTTTTCTCCCTGCCAAATTTAGAGGTTAGGACGTGAACTACGTACTATCTTGCAGTAAGGCTGTAGATAAGTGAAGATCGTGTATGTTCAACTACCAATGCGATTTCCTAGATTTTTTTTCATGATCGAGGTGCAAAGAATTTTACTTCACAGTGGTAGACACTATAGTTATGACAACTCAATTGAAACAGAAGCGGATGTGAACACAGAAATTTGGAACGTTCTTTTGCCAAAAAAAAAACAGTACCACATGCAATGAACACAATCTTGCTCTTCATGACAGCATTCACGTCTTTGAGGAAGTTGTGGTGCAACTACTCATCACCTTTATGATTTATTATTTTAGGAGCCCACTGAACACATTTCCAAAGCTAAAGCAAGCAATTGAGTGCAGTCTTATGAGCTTTGGTGCATCTTTTTGTAAACTTGTATGAGCTAAACACAGTTAATTAAGACAAAACAGTTCAGGGTGTTGTTGGTAAACTGTCACAAGGCACAGCTAAATGTCGGAAAGCCTGTTAATGCCCATCAAGGTGGGTGTGTTCATTATGTATTGCAATTATTAATTTCCGACAATTCACATGCCAACTATGAAGTGATCGTGAGTCGTACAGTAGTGGGCAAATTTAGATTGATTCTGGCTTCCAGGGGTTCAAACAAATGACATTGTACCATCACAGGAGACAAGACTGCTTGTGGAAACATTTGCTTTGACCCCTTATGCTAACATATTTTTCATATTTTAAAGCTTCCAGCTTTTAAGGGTCAGTTTAGTTCACCTGCACCAATCCGAACTGGTTCACAGCTGTGCACGAGAAGTTCAGAACCTGTGCGGCAGGAGTTCAGCGGTGCGGCACCACAAGCGAAGGACAAGGTGCCGACAATGTGGAATCCTTATTTTTGTTCGCTTAATTTATTGAGATTCAAACATCTTGGCAAAACACGCTGCATTTATAGAATGGGTACAGCACCTACGTCTAATGCTATGTTGTTTGTTAAGCTGTGCGAGCGGCTGCACCAAACCAGTGCCGTCAGAGCAGAAGGTACAGGAAAGTCATGAAATAGTTTTGGTGCTGTATCTCTCCTGCGCTTTTAGAAATGAATGGTAAGATTTAGAAGATGCCATAGCTGCGCCACTGAAACGAATGGCGAGGTGCAGCACTTTGTAAAATGGATCATGTGGTGCAGGTGAATTGAACAAACCCTTAAGCATACAAGCGTCTTAGCGTTTCACCCTCATCAAATAATGGCTACAGTGGTTGGGATCAAACAGTGTGTTGTTGAGCTCAGCAGCGCCACACAATCTAACTAATAGTGTTACAGTTTCAATATTATTAAAGTGCAGATTCCATGCCACGGTAGGCAGGCAATGCTTGTAGCCAAACTGAAGCACCTTTCCACGATATGCGCGGTAAAACATTCACAAATACAGCATTACATGTGTGAGGTTAGAGATGACCTGTTGTTGTGGACATTCAGATGTTTCAACGTACTTGCAGAGTAGACATTAGGAGGTAGTCATCCTGTAATTGCATGGCAGTCTGGAAAAACAAGTAACATCACCAGATATCAATGCATGAAATCAATGCATGAAATTTTCTAAAGTAAACAAATAAACTCAGTTAATTAGTAAACAGCAGTTTTTCATACATATATGTAGCGGTACCTCCTAACACGTATATCACTCAAGGCTGCTTCTTCTCAAGGCATGTCGTGTTGCAGGTTCCTTGCTCATTGTACACATTTGCTTCCATGTCAGACGGGCCAGGAGGCTGTGGCAGAAAAAGAAGTATTTCTCATTTATGTGACGCTTCCTTTGTCACACTATAGCAAAACCAGACCCATAATTATGTGATGTTTCTCAAACGCGACTGCAGTAAACTATTAACTAGAAGGTTTTTTGCACTAATATATGGGCTAGCTAAGAAGACACATGCGAGACAACAGTGATTTATTTGCCTTCTTTTATCGCAACGGCCCGGTTGGTGTCACCTGGTGATAGAATTTCAGAATTAACTATTGAGTCAGCGACTCGTTCCCACGTGAAGCCATGCACGCCGCAAGTAACGCACGTTTTTCCGGTTACTGATTGAGACGTTCAACAATTTTAAAATTTAATACTGCGATGCGCTGCCACCATGTGACGCCTACGCAGTCATTAGCAAGAAAAAAAAACTTCATATGTTGAAATGAACCAACTAGCCCCGCAAGCAACCATCCTTGAAAAACTGAAGTGGTTTCTACTCACCGGCCCGGGCTTGCAACGGGTGTTCATCCGATGAAAGCTTCAACGGTCGCTTCGTTCCCCGAAAGTCACTCGAATTCCCTTCGCGGAAGCATTTGAACGAGTCAATATAAACAGAATGAGCGAGAATGTGTCGGTCAGCAGAGGCTCGAAATATTTACAGCGAAACGAAACCGTCCGAGACACATTCGAACGTACCGCGACACATTCGAACGTACCTGCCGTCGTAACCGTTGGCCGCCGCAAACTTTGAAATAAGGATAATGATGTCGATAGGCTGCTACTAACATCAAGTCAGCTGGAGCAAAAACTATTACAAAAAGTTGATGACGCAGCACATGTTTAAGAGAATCTACTTGCTAGAAGAACAAAATGTTTTTATGTGTAGCGGTAAGCAAACATGTAGCATTTGATCAATTTAAAATAAACTTGGCCCCGACGAAGGCGCCTCTACAAGAAAGTGCAATAGCGCGAGTGGCGAGAGAGGTTAGTAGGTGTTTGATCCATAAACGCGCCGCGGCTGATTTTTTCTCCCCCTACAGGTGAGCACTTGAACTTGAGAGTTTCCGGGCCTGACGCAGTGTTGTCTGAGTAGTGCATAGGCTCGAAACGCAGCATGTTGCATTTCGCACTGGTTGCCGTGGGGCCGGGCCGACGGACGCTGGTTGCGCCTGGCGCCACACTACAGAGTGCTCGCGTTGTGCTAACGTAGCGTCGCTGTGTCCAATGTGCGCCCGCGTCAACGCTACCTTGCATTATATTGCGCCCTTTATGGTGTGGTCGCGGTCGTTTTGCGAGCTCTGCATATACCGAATTCGGTGTTACGTGACGTGAATGGATGACGAATTGTATGACTAGTGCAAACATGATATTCCTGACACGCCTGTCATATAAGAACATGACAACATATTACTCTCATAGCGTGCTCGTGGCCGTTTCGCTAGCTTCTCATATACTAAATTTTGTATCATGTTACGTGAAAAGATTACGAAAGGAAACTACACATCTAAACGTGATAATCAAGACACGGAAGTCATCTATAGCATCATTTACCTCCACCTAGGAACGTTGTGCTGATTTCAAAGTGACATATCAACATTTCTCATTCGTGCTTCGCATACCGTCGATTCCCACTGTACGTGGGATCTGCCATTTTTTAAATCTTTTTCTTTCCTTCTGGCATTTCTCACTGTCAATTTTCCTCTTTCTATTTGTTTTCATTTACTTCTTTTTTCTCACTGTCTCTTTCTTTCCATGCTAGGCTTGTTTCTTCCTTCTTTTACCAGTACAAAACAACGCATTCGCTCAACCTTTTGTTTAGAGAGTTAACCCCGGATTATTGGAACATAAGAGATCTGTAACCGAAGGCTCACCTTGTAACCCTTTTAGGCTTCGTTTTTTTTATTTCCCCTTTTTCATGTTCTTTCCTTTCTGTGTCTTCTTTATTGTTTTTCCTATGCTATTCTCTACACTCTCTCCTTCGCATGCGCTCATCATCACCTTTCTATTTTTCGTTCCCATCTTTACTTTTCTACAACCTTGCTGTATACTATCCAATACCAGGCTATTCTATGCTCTTCTAGCGTGCCTTTTTTTTATGTGAAGCGTCTTACCCCCGTATTCTAAAACATCCCTTCACTCAACACTTGACCTTCACTTGAGAGAGCCGATGGGGGCGCCGTCTCCAGACAGAGAAAGTGACTACATATTAGCGATGATCTGCTGTGATTCTTGACTAGCGCAGCGTCATTTTCAGTCGAGCAGCGGCGCAGTGCTCAACTCTATCAAGTGAAGGATGGAAGTCGAGTCGAGGAGCGTTTGTGAATACGGGGCTTAAGATCTGGCGGCGTAATCAGCTTTTCTGCCCATGCGCCCTTCCCCCCTCTCTCTTCTACCCCCTCTTTTTCTAGCCTAGCAACGCCAACAGCGTCTGCTAATAGCTAATATAAGCTCGCTCGTCCTCTCTCTCTCCTGAGCATCTCTTCCCGTTACGTTTAGGCCTCCATTGCACATGCGCGACTCTACCTCTACTCTCTTCACTCCTCCCTCCCTTCTCTCATAAGCCGACGCAAGCAACGTCTGCTAGCGAGTTTCTCGATTGAAAAAAAAAAAGTCACAGCTTTGCCGCAAAGTTGAAGCAACGAATGCGATAGCAACAAATTGGAAGGTCACGTGCAGAATGACAAGCGGATCAAAATGTGCCCCGCGTTTCTCACGCACAAATGACGCACGAGACGTACTCACGGGTACCGATGAACTCGAATAATGGTCTAAGCTGTTACTTCGCTCTGTCTGAAAAGCGCACTTTTTTATCAAACGGAGACTGATATACGAGTGCAGGCACCATTGTGCTCCCAGTAACTACATCAGTATCGTTTCGGCTTGCTCTTGCAATGCAAGAATGTAAGTTTTACGGGTGTTCGTCTCAGTAAAGCTGCACAAGTTCGAGTAGTTACTGTAGGCACCTACTCTGCTCGAGCATATCATCTGAATCCGGCCGTGGTGACATAGAAACATGGCTTTCTCTGACTGAAATATAGGTATCGTTGCGCAGTGTGCGCAAATTTCAGAATAAATATGATTCATTACAAAAGTCCAACGGTAAAGCTAACTCAATATTTGTTATGTGCCTGTCAAATGCGTCTTGGGCTAATAAAATAACACCGAAGAGTTTGAGGCTTTTTTCACATTTTTCTGCTGGCATCTTATATTGTATAGTTACTGTCGTCATGCCGCAGGATTTCTGCACGCTTGGGTAGATAATACCATATTTCACGGCATTCGTACCTTAGCATTTCTCTACATTGGAGATACTGAAAGAAGTGCGAAATTCACAGACCTGTGGGTTTCCACAGGTAGTAAAGTTGTTAGTGACATCCCTGATCAAACAATTGAGTTGCTGGGCGTTTATAGAAAACATTATGATGATGATTGCGATGCTCTTCATTGTGGTATTTCCTGTAGCTGTGAAAAAAACTGGTTTTTCTAGCTCATTATTATATATGATCAGACATACCTGTATACGGTCTAACCGCTCCTAAAAAGGCCTTGATTGAAAGTTAGCGTTCGGTTTATGCATGAGAAAGGACATATCACAACCTTATGTTACATATAAAGTATCGGCTTAACGTGAGCGAACTTGCCAGCTACGAAAGAACTATTATTGAGAGTATACTTATAATGATATTTTATTGCTCATGCAGTGTTTAACGCAAAAATGCAAGAAGGACGACCGTTATGGCTCGTTTACAAAAAGCGAAATCTTATGCCTATCATTTCAGCAACAGGAGACGAACAAGCCTTTCATACGCTACGAAACTATACCGACTTTAAATAAAAGTTCCTGCACGCCATAGAACTGTTATGCCCTGGCCAATTTCCGAAAGACTTCCAGAGGTGAAAAAAGGAGACAAGACACTGTAGATGCACTACAATGCCACAACGCTAATTAACATTAGCTGACCTGTTAGCTCAGATGAGGTGCAATGCAGAATGATTTATGAAGGGCGCAGAACGTATCGGTGGTCTAAATGTAAATATAGCCAAAATAAAGCCACACGCTAAGCACATTGAAGCTTTCTGCGTCGTTTTTTTCCTTACGTTCGTTAAGCTCTCGTATGTGCATATATATTGCGATACATCGAGATATTGTGAGCTGGTCTCATGCAATGGTCGAAAGCAACATGTGTACAGAACAAATCGGCAATCGTACCATATTTTTACGAGGTTATTTTGCCACAACATGTGAAACAAAGGACGCGTGTAGCTTTCTGGTGCTCTGTGAGCGTGTTTTTGGGGCCCATTATTGTGTTTGTTCACTCATATACTTCCACCTGAAAGACGTTCTGCTAAAGAGCTGTACCCATAAAACGCAGCAGACTCAGCAGTCTTCAATCAAACTCTCTTCGTGTCACACTATATATGCTTGGCAGCAACTTTTATCAATGGATATGCGTGTGGTGATCAGCCTATTATCTTGTTACCTACAATAAAACATGTTTACTGGTAAACACCGATGCAAACCCAATGCTGCAAAAATAGTCCACAGTTTACTCGCTGCCTTGTAATACAATTCCCGTCTATTACCCTATCAAGGCCCATAGAAGGCATTGATGGTTTAGAGTTTCTATACATATAAGAACCAGGAGCGTAGGCAGAATTCCTTTCAGATGGGGGTAAGCCCCACTTTTATATTAAGCAGAGTTGTGCAGGCAGGTATGATCAAGTGGCTTGCAATGAAAAACACAGATTTAGTTAGGAAGAACGAACACACGACAGGAATGATGCTCACTTGCCACTCAGTTTCTTCGAAAAATCTTTACAGCAAGAAATCTGGGAAAATTGAGTAATGTATCCAATACTAGACAGTTCACGTAAAAAACAGTTGCTGAGAAATTCGGCAAAACCAAAAAAACATTGGATTGATGAAATCTACAGATGTTGAATAACATTCACAAAAAACGCAGGCAATAGAGAAATACAGACGCTTGCCTAATTATTACAAGGTGTATTACTGATGCTGCACAGTTAAATAGGTGACACTTCACTTTAAAATAAGAAATACGCCACATAATTATTTGCGGCTCTTGTGTTCGAAAGAGAGGCCGATGCAGCATCAATATTATAAGTAACACCCCCTCCCCCTGTCAACAAAGAATTGTCCTTTTGTTTTGTGAGGAATCAAGTATAGTCCGACTTCGTCGACATATCTGCTCTTTATTTGCCGAAGAACATTTTATAAACAGAGAATTTCTAAAAACCAAGCGTTGCAATTTTACCTGAAATCAGATATCAAGGACAGTTGTGGGGCTTGTCGGGTTTTTCTTGTAGGACGTGTTCGTTTATCGGCGTGAGTCATTCATGTCCTTCCTCTTGTCGAACTCTATAAGGCACACATTGCGCGTCTTGAAGACCTTACGAGCATCATTCTCCGACTGTGCATTCATTTCTTTACTTTATTCATTCATTTCTTCACTACGCAATCATCAAGCGCACCATCGCGCTAACGCAAATTTATCGAGAGCTGCTGTCACGCAATTTTCCACTTACGCCGGCTCGACTAGCTGCTGCGACAATAAAATTACCACCTACGCCACCGCCAACGTTTATGCAAGCTTCATATGAAACTTCAGATGAAATTTCAAAACAATGACTTTCTTCAAATGCTCCTAAAGTTATATGTAGACGGGTGTGTATGAGTTTGTACTTGTCGGAACGTGACCACTGAGCTTGGAGTCTGTGATAAGTGGCCGTGTGTGAAGGGCCTAATGAACAGTGAAGTGCGGGAAACGCGTTTGAACTGCGCGCGTCTGCGACCATCGAGAAGGACGACGTGTGGAATCGGGGCACCTGGTGCTGCGAGACGCGGTGGGGGAGACCGAAAGAGAAAGGAAAGAAGACAGGCGGACAAATATTTTAAGCTTTGGTGCGTCAGGCTTGGGATACTGCCACAAAGATGCCTTGGATGCCATGTGTAGTTCATTATAAATACTCCAGAAGTACCACTTCAATCTGGTATTTAAAATGCTTTGTCATTCTGTTAAGCTAAAACAAAATTTTTCAAAATTATTCTCGCCAGGTTATTACGGCAGTCTGGAATACAGGCTCAAAAGCATATTACTTATAGTTAAAGTGAATCATTTACGTATAATTGTCTTTTCAATTCTTTAATTTTCGTTTAAAATTTTATACCGTACCAAAAGTAAAATTTAACAGTTTCTACATTGCATTCTTGGCCGATCCCTCAAAGTGGGAACTGTAGTAGCCAACGTATGACGCGCCGTACTGACGTCACAGGCTACGTCATGTGCCTGTACTTATATTGGCATGCGAGCCTCTTGATTATAACATTAAACCTTCGCCACCAACTGAGTCCAGCGTCGCCTTGCTCGCCGGCTACAACAGATGGCGACGAGGATGGGATAGGCTGCACCGAACGACGGGGGTGGATCCTGTGAGCAACGACAGCTGGAAGGCGAAAGGCAAGGTATGGCGAAGATGTGGGAATTTGACGCCTTCATAGAAGAAGGAGACGAAGATTTCGCATCGTATGTAGAACGGTTTGGGCACTATTGCAAAGTAGCCGGCGTACAAGACGAAGAACTTAAAAAGTCAGCCTTCATCTCTGCCATAGGAAAGAAAGCGTACAAGACGCTCAAGGACCTTCTTCTACCTGCAAAACCTGAAGAGAAGACGTTCGAGGACTTGGTGAAAGTGCTAAGTTGCCACTACGAGCCTTCAAGTCAAGTCATTGCGGAGCGTTTCAAATTCAACAGGAGGTACCAAGGAGAAGGGGAGTCCATCGCGGCATTTGCAGTCATGCTGAAGCACATGGCAGCCAAGAGCAACTACGGTACGTTTCTCGACGACGCTTTACGGGACCGGTTCGCCGCTGGGTTACGGAATTCCACCTTTCAGATGGGTTTACTGAAGAGGAAGGAACTGACGTTCGAATCGGCCTGCGTTTTTGCTAAGAGCGTTGAGCTAGCGGAGCGGGAGTCGAGGGGATTCCGACCAACTGCGAATACGGATGCCGACATTCACGCTCTAAAGAAGACGGGGAAGAAACCGGAGTTTGCCAGCAAGCCGAAGAACAGTTCAATGCAAAGCTGCTATCGATGCGGTCAAGAGCATGACGCCTGTTGCTGCCGTTATCGTAAATTCAAATGCCATCTTTGCAAGCGCGTGGGACATTTGGCGCGCATGTGCAGATGCAAGCAACCGGCGCCTGGCACCGTCCACAACGTGAGTGACGAAGCGAGTGGAGGCACAGAGCTGCTGCTGCACAGTGTGTATCCGGTGGGCACGGAACAACCATATGAAGTTGAAGTACAGATAGCGGGCCAGCTTGTGAAGATGCAAGTAGATACGGGCGCAGCCGTATCACTCGTTCCGGAATGCGTTTACCGGCAGCAAAAGCAGCCGCCACAGCTTGCGAAGTGCGAGGTGAAGCTCAAGACTTACGGCGGAGCGACGCTACAAGTGAAAGGCCAAGCGGAGGTCTTGATCGATTATAAGGGACAGCGGAAAGTCCTGCCAATCATCGTGGTACCAGGAGAGAAGCCAGCACTCCTAGGCCGCGACTGGATTGCGAACCTCGGAATGGACCTAAACAGCATTCACGAGGTGCACGCACAACCGTCTGTTGACAGCATCCTGTCAAGGTATGCCAGCGTTTTTTCACCTGGTTTAGGGTTGATAAAGAGTTCCCAAGCAAAACTGGTGCTTAAGGAAGGAAGCATGCCAGTCTTTTGCAAGGCGCGGTGTGTGCCGTATGCCATTCGTGAACCTGTCGAGCATGAGCTAGGCAACTTGCAAAAAGAAGGCGTACTGGTCCCCGTAACCCGCAGCGACTGGGCCACGCCACTGGTAGCTGTTCACAAGCCAGACGGTACAGTACAATTGTGTGGAGACTATAAATTGACGGTGACTCCATGTGTGAAGACCAACCATTACCCACTGCCCGCGGTGGAGGATTTGTTCACGACACTGGCTGGGGGCAAGGTTTTCACCATTCTGAACCTTTCGACGGCATATCAGCAAATCGGGGTGCACCCTGACTCGCGACCCTTGCTGACTATAAACTCTCACATGGGGTTGTTTCAGTATGTTCGAATGCCGTACGGAATCTCAAGTGCACCTGCAGTTTTCCAGGCAATCATGAACGAGCTGTTGAAAGGACTACCGGGAGTGGTATGCTACCTCGACGACGTCCTCATCACGGGAGCATCGCATACCGAATGCCTGACCCGGGTGGAAGCAGTCCTGCAGGTTTTCAGGGACCACGGCGTAAAAGTGAGAAAGGAAAAATGCAAGTTGTTTTTAAATTCTGTCAAATATCTTGGGCATATCATTGACGAAAATGGTGTGCACCCGTTCGTCGAGAAGGTTGAAGCCATAAGGGAAGCATCCACACCTAAGAACCCCAGTGAGCTTAAAGCGTACCTCGGCATGATAACTTTTAGATGCGGAAGCATCTTATACTCGCGCCTTGTAGTGCGCCGTCCGCACCGCTTCTCAAACATTCGACAGCTGACGCGCGCGCATGCGCCGTCGCGCCGTCGCCAACCACCTGTGCCGCGCGCGCTTCTCCTTCGAGAACATTCGACAACTGACAGCGCATGCGCCGTCGCGCCGTCGCCATCTGTGCCGCGCGCGCGCTTCTCCTTCGAGAACATTCGACAGCTGACAGCGCATGCGCCGTCGCGCTGTATATATACTCAAGGTCGGCGCTCGCTCGCTCAGTTGCCGCTCGTCGGTTGGTTTGTACGGCGCGTCGACGTCCAAGGTCGCGGTGAAATGAATTCCAACGAATCCACAAACACAATGATCGACGTCCCTTCGACCAGCGCCGCCCTTTCGCATACGTGTGTACGTGTTTACTCATGTAACACCCCCTCCTACAACCACGTTAACCAATTTAGCCATCGACCCAAGTAAGTCGCAATTTAACACTCCATTTCACAACCACGTTAACCAATTTAGCCATCGACCCAAGTAAGTCGCACTTTAACACCCCGTTAACCAATTATATGCTCCGCATCCTCCTCAGTGTTCCCCCGAGGGAAGCTGCGGGCAATTTTTTACTCCAAGTTCATGCCAAACATGTCTTCGAGGCTAAAGCCTTTGTATGCACTGCTTCAGAAGGATAAGAAGTGGGTCTGGTCCGCAAAAGAAGAAAAAGCCTTCGCGGAGAGTAAGAGCCTCCTTACGCAAGCGAGCGTGCTAACATTCTATGACCCAAAGAAGCCTCTTGGATTAGTCTGCGACGCCACTCCTTACGGGGTTGGCGCAGTGTTGTTTCATGTCGTGAATGGGGAAGAAAGGCCGACAGCTTATGCGTCACGCACCTTGAGCAAGGCTGAAAGTGGCTACGCACACATAGAAAAGGAAGCGTTGGCTGTGATTTTCGCAATCAAACGGTTTCACAAACATCTTTACGGCCATGAATTCACCATTTATTCCGATCACTTTCCCCTGGAGGGACTGCTGGGGCAAACAAAGCCAATTCAGCAAATGGCAGCAGCACGCATACAGCGCTGGATGCTAGTGCTAGCTGCATATCGCTACAAATGGGTGTACAGAAAGGGAGCCCAAGTAGCAAACGCGGACGCGTTATCGCGAATAACCGCTTCCGAACGACACCGACGAAAGCGACTACGTTCACTTATTTTCAGCAGTAGAAGCCGTACCACTATCTGCGAAAAGGATCAGTGACAAAACCCAAAAAGACCCAGTTTTGTCTAAGGTGCTAATGTATGTTTTGAATGGATGGCCATCGTACGTGTCAGAAGACAACGTAGCCCCATTCTTCTCGCAGAAAGACGAACTGTCGGTAGACTGTAGTTGCATAACATGGGGAACTCGGGTTGTTATACCTGAAGTGGTACAATCTGAAGTCTTATCGCTTTTGCATGAAGGGCATCCAGGCATCACTCGCATGAAAATGCTACCAAGAAGCCATGTGTGGTGGCCAAAGTTGTGCGACCGCATTGAAGAAACTGTAAGCGGTTGTTCAACTTGCCAACTAACGCAGAACTCTGTGCCCCACGTGCCGATGTTATCGTGGGGTTGGCCAACGCGCAGGTGGCAGAGAGTTCACCTGGATTTCGCCTACTACAAGAACGACTGGTTTTTAGTGCTTGTCGATGCGCACTCCAAGTGGGTGGATGTTCTGCACATAAAGTCCACTACAGCACAGGCGACAGTTGAAAAACTCCTCACTGTTTTTGCTGCATTTGGGCTTCCCGAGAGAATTGTGACTGACAATGGGCCGCAATTTGTGTGTGCTTAATCCACAAAGTTTCTCAACTCCAATGCAGTGCAGCACACCAAAACACCACCTTACCACCCAGCTTCAAATGGCACGGCGAAGAGGCTTGTCCAGACCGTCAAGCGAAGCTTCATCAAACAGCTACGGGACGAGCAGAACACGGGAGTGACTCGGACGATGCAACATCGGGTAGACCAGTTCCTGTTCACCTACCGAAACACATCGTGTTCGACGACCGGCAAGACGCCAGCCGAACTGTTTCTCTCATGGAGGCCACGCACGAGGCTGAGCATCTTGCATCCGGAGCTAGCGAAACGTGCCGAAGCAAATATAGCTCGAAGACAGGGTCAGGAAACCCATACTTTATGGAGGGAGTTCGAGGTTGACGACAACGTTCGTGTGCGAGGAAACCGACCAAGTGATCCACGTTGGTTGGAAGGAACAGTTGTGCGACGAGTCAGCAAAGGAACATACATAGTCCGAATCGAAGACCACGAGCGCTTTCTGCATGCGGACGATATTGTTCCTAACACATGCCTTGCTCCTCTTCCCAGAAGTGTGTGGATTCCTTAGCGAACCCGCATGGCACAGCCGGGTTCCACTCCGTCACAAAGCGACAGCGACACCGCATCGCCGCCGGACGGGCCTGCACCAGAGCAACGACTTCCGCCACCTGACCGAGCCAGCGTGACGGAACTGCCATCACAGCAGGCGCCTGACGCCAGCTCCCAAGAAAACGTCGCGCCACCTGAATTGCGACGAAGCACAAGAATTTGGAAGCCTCCTGAACGTTTTGGCTATGCTGCTAAATAAAGGGGGAAGAGATGTAGTAGCCAACGTATGACGCGCCGTACTGACGTCACAGGTTACGTCATGTGCCTGTACTTATATTGGCATGCGAGACGCTTGCTTATAACATTAAACCTTCGCCACCAACTGAGTCCAGCGTCGCCTTGCTCGCCGGCTACAACAGGAACGTGTCATGTATCTAGGATAGCAAAGCAAAGCAAAGTGGCTGGCAATCGCAGAACCAGGGCACGGGAGCAGATACCTGTAGGGTTCCGGACTCGAGGTAGCAGCCGGCTCCCACCTGTGGCCAAACCAGCCGTCTAAGCACTTGTGGCCAAACCAGCTCTCCACGCACCTGGGGCTAAAGCAGCCTTCCGACCACCTCGGGCCTGGCGTGGTTGAAACGTCGCCAGGACGTTCCCGCCAGGCGAACCACGCGTCTACCACAGTTAGCCTCAGCTGGCACTCTTGAGCAGCGTGGCAGGAGCCATGCCCGTTCATGGTCAACAACCCCGGTGGAGAGCAGCGTTGCTGACCGCGGCTGGCAGCGCAGCTACAGCACCAGCCTCGAGTGCCTTCACTCAACGCCGTTGAGCCGTTCAACCTTTCCCGCGACTTCACCACCGCACTGCCCCTGTTACCTCATTCTTTGCTTCGTTTGGTCATTGACTTTACTTTAGCATTCTTAGCACTTACTCCATTTACTTACTACATTTATAGTTTTATTATCCTCTGTAAATACGTCGGTGTTGTTCATGCAAAAAACGGCTTCGTTATTGTCCGGATGATGGTGAAGTCATCGTGGTTCGTTTCCCACAAACACGAGCCTTTTTTTTGAGCTCTGACTCACCATATACACCTCGTTACGGAGTCACACTCTTTTTATTCAGTTTGATAACGGGAAGTTATAGGTGCCAAGCTACCCCACCTGGTTAGGGTATTTGTGGCGCAAACAAAAAACAACAATAAAGCAATTCTGAAAGCAGCGACATAACCACCATCTACCCACACCCTGCTATTGGACCATTAGTTTGATCAATAACACAGTTCTTTCACTATTCCCAGGTTGTGAGCCCTGCCAAGAAAAAAGAACATGGAGGGGCACGCTAGACGCATTACAATTTCCCTTTTGTTTGATCAGCACTATTTAGAGTGACATTTCAGGGAATATCATCTTTCGTTAGAAAGGTCATGCTTGCAAACAGTTGTTACGGTTTAGTTGGTTACTATTAGGTAAGCCGTTGTTCAAGGGAGCATAAATACATCAACAGAAAGAGGCCGAATGGAGGCGCAATCTAACAGCTTTACATTTTAAGATATTTTAGTATGCGTAGAGGCGTGAGCAAAAGTGTGCATACCACGGGATAGCGTGGAAGTCTCTCAATGTGCTGTCAAGCGACGTGAAACATGCTGCAGTGCGCATGCCCGTCTCATCGAATCAATTGACCTCTCATGTCGCTGTGTGATGCGGTTGCGCAGCTCGTTGCCAAAATGACAACTGGGTGTCGCTCTCTTAGCTCCATCGAATTTTTTGCCGTTCGTTTACGTAGCAGCTGCGACGGAGTCGCTTCAATCGCCGGGCTAAGACTCTCCTAATGTGAGCTCATTTTGCTCGGATTTAAGGGATAGCATGATCAGCTGTGCATAATTATGTTTTACTGCACGTATCAAGACACAACTGGGCGCATCAAAGCTTAACTTCGCCTAACATGAAAACAGCACGCTTGAATGGGCTCAATTAAACTAACATCTGACTTTATTAGCTGAAACTGTGCTCAGCTGGGTTTGATCTGTTTCGGCTACACTTACATTGACTCAAATAGGCTAATTGATGTTGAACCTGGCTTGACCCGACAAGGCAAGCTGGCCTGAGAAAACATTATTTTGTGTTCTTGGCTTCATAAGGTTGTGTGATGCTGGCGATGCCTTCTTCTGCTAATCAAGCGGTGTAACTATGATCTAAGCCCGCCGCTTGAGCCGGCCTCGCAGCAGCTGACTTGCGAAGTAACGGCAAACTTTGATGGAGCAAAAATAGCGACACTCAGTTGTAGGTTTTTCTACGAGTGCCGTTGCTGCGTGAGACAGAGTGGCATGAAAAACCAACCGAGGCGGCGGGACGCGCATGCGCACTGCCGCAGACGTCTCGTCGCCAGATGGCACGTAGATACCTTCAATCAAAAAAGTATAAAGAAAGGGTGCAACGGAGGGAGGGGTAGTACTTGAGGATTGCAATCGAAGGAAGGCCGAAGGAAAACTTCCTAAGTTCACTACGCCGAGCTAAGATGGGGTTCCCGTCCACCTCATTATTGAACTAGCACATAACACTAAAGAAAAGGTGCTAAAATCCGTAGAAAAAGTGCTCACAAGAAAAGAAAATACCAGACCTTTGGCGTAAAGGTATAGTAACCTTAATCTCTAAAGGCAAGGGAGAAAATGTTAACATTCACTCGTATATAGGCCGATAACTACTACATCTGTGCTATACAGGTTGGCGATACAGGCAGTAAAGTTAATTATAGAAACATAGTTGGAGCAAAATCATATTATGCGAGAACTTCAGAATGAATTCCGTATCAACACATGGTCAGACGATAACCTCTTTGTTCCTACGCAGTGCGTAGAAATACATAAAATAGAAAATGGGCACTTATACGTTGCTTATCTGGACATCAATGGGGTGAATGACAACGTTAATAAGGAAGTTTTGTTATATATATATATATATATATATATATATATATATATATATATATCGCTATGATGAATTGGCAACCTGGCCTGGCTCATACGCCATGTTTATTTGAAAGCGCTTCTTCCTCATATACTTCTCGTAACCATTCCGGCCTTCTTACGTCACAGGATGTCACCGGTAGCAAACTACAACACTTTGAAGAAGAGAATAAACAAATAATGGTCAAATTCACAGTTTTACGTCCCCACAGAGTTCCACAATCTCACTAAATCTTCAAGGCTGATGGAGCAGTGCGCTGATATCTATGACTAGTCTGGTGGACGAGCTTGCCTGTTGAGTTCCCGAGAGAGCGCGCTACTCTTGATACTGGCAATACTGATTGAACTCTCCTGGGGCCTGAGCAAGGTTGGAACGCATTGTCGCATCGGCAGCTCGGGTGTCATTGGGGTTGCATTTTTCGTCGTGAATGGTGCAATCTCGGTGCTTTTTGTTTTCATGCTTTTTTGACAGACTGTGACGAAGTGGCTGAGTGCTTGTGGTGTGAAGGCGGTGCTTCCGCGTATTTCTCGGCATTTTCTTTGTTGGTACAGTCAGTGTAGTAGCAGGTGCAGGGAATGTATCTGGCGGCTTTTCTTTGTGCAAAAGTGTCTGACGTCTTGAATTGGTCTTTGGTTTAGAGATCTTATTTTCCGATATTCTTCAATTGATGAGGGCGCTTTTATTGAATTTTTCGTTCGTCGATGCCCTCGTTGCAGTCTCTCTCATTGTCGCATGAGTTTGTGAACTTGGCTTTGATTACTTTGCTGATGCTGCTCAGGAGATGGCTGTAGTGGTGGATTTTTCGGAATTGGGCATTCATTTATTTCGAGGTTCAACGCGTGTTGTGGACAGCTCATGCATGATGAGCTGGTGTCTTGTTTGTCTAGTATAGTTAGTAATGCGTCATCATTGCTGGCATGCTCTTCAGAGGCCTCGGTGACGTGGTTCATTACGGACGCTTCTGAAAGACAACTGTGGGCGAGGTCTGATGATTGATGTACTTCTGAATTTGTTAGATTCTTGAATTGGTGAGCTCTGCATGAGGGTGCCACAGGTAAAGTGGCAATACTATGTTTGTACTGCAGATTTGGGCAAGTCAGCGGTGCCGTATAAATTACACGAAGCTGTTCAGGGGCTTCTTCTTCTGTGTTCACTTGAGTGATTATTGCACCTGGTAGCATCTGACGTTCTATGCGTCTCAGCCTTCTATTTTGTTTGGACTGTCGAGGGTATGTGCACCGGACGGTGATCCATGAAACTGTACGGAAGGAAAATGGCTTGGCAGGGTATTTTCCCGATGCGCCAGGTCGTCTGCCATAAATTCGACGTCCTTATAAGGCAAGTGGTGAGCGTAAAAAGTGCTTGAAGAGCCGCATAATGAAACACTAGGTGGTGGATCACGTATGCGAGACGAAGAGTGAAGGGGATCAGGTGGTTGAGCAACGTCTCTTGTCATATGCTTAAGCGATGTCTTCGGAAATGCCGACTTTAGTGTAGAAAAGAGGCCCACTCGATGGTTGTGTTTTTTTCTGAAATACGCATTGTCGTCTTTCATTGAACCCGTGTGCCACTTCATCTGGTGCCAGTGGTAGAATTTTTTTGTGTATTCGTATATTTGATGACTGTGTATGAAATTGACGGCTGAGTGCAAATTTCTGTGGATAGTGGGTTAAAATCGAGTTTTTTTCAGGGTCGTCACTGTATTCTTTAAATCTAATGATCATTTCTTCCCTGATCTTTTTCCATGACTAATCGTTTTGCAATTTGTCGGTGAGGTAGAATTTAAAAACCTCACCGGAGACGTAGTCGGTAAAGTTGATGATCATCTCCTGTTCCGACCGTGATGCAGCAGTAGCGTGGAGCTCGAATAGGTTGAACCAGTCCTGTACGGGTCCGTCGTCCGCTGATTCGGTGTACTCGAAGATGTCAAGCTCACCTGATGGTGTTGTCATGATGCTGGTAATGATGTAGAGTTGGGATGCAATTGTGTGGCCCACGTTCGGTCACTGCGTCTTGCTGAGATGTTCGATGATGATGGCCGGTTGATGAAGTGGATGTCAGGTCTTCATCCTGTCGACTCGTGTGACGCTATGATGAATGGACGACGTGGCCTGGCTCATAGGCCATGTTTATTCGAAAACACTTCTTCCTCATCTACATCTCCTAACCATCCCTGTCTTCTTACGTCATTATATATATATATATATATATATATATATATGATCCTGATGAAGGCCAGACTCTAGGCCGAAACGTCGAAATAAACCACGTTGTGACCGCTCGCGGAGGATCTACTGGACTATATGCAACGCTATATATATATATATATATATATATATATATATATATATAATCGTACAGGGAAGATTTATTCACCGAGAGCTCGTCTTGCTAACGGCTTAGAGAGCGCACAGTCAAGCAGGCCAACGGGAGAAGCTCGAGAGTTCAACCCACAACAACAAGGTTGTCGTCTTTTTCATTTGGGTGCATATTCAGCTGTGTCGGGGTGACAGTTCCATACACATATCATCACCCCGGCCCGTAAGGCACCGTCTCTGTGCCTGGTAAATGAGCGAGTCGGCGTTGTAGGGCTTGAGACGAGAAACGTGGACTACTTCCGTTCTGGGTGCAGCAGCTGATGAGTTTGTGGTAGGGGCAATCTCGTAGGTCACAGGTGTGACCTGACGAATGACTCGGTAGGGCCCAGCGTGTTGTGATAGTAGTTTCTCGCAGAGGTCAACGCGTCGAGATGGGAGCCACAGGAGAACAAGAGATACCGCAGAAAAAACGGCATCTCAATGTCGACGGTCATAAAGGTACTTCTGTGCTGTCTGCGAAGACAATAACTGAGCGCGCGCTACCGCGCGTGCCATCAGGGCCCGGGTGATCGCATCTTGAGCGTACGAAGTGGAAGATGGGTGGTCTGATGAAGGCAGTGTGTCGAAGGGCAGTAAGGGATGACGTCCGAAGAGTAGATAAAAAGGGGAGTAGCCCGCTGTTTCATGACGTGACGAGTTATAGGCGAATACTACCAACGAAAGAGCTATGTCTCAATCAGTGTGGTCGGTAGATACGTACATGGCAAGCATGTCTGTCAATGTGCGGTTTAGGCGCTCTGTAAGGCCGTTAGTCTGAGGGTGGTAAGATGTGGTGAAGTTGTGACGGGTAGCACAAGATCTGAGTAGATCATCAACCACACGAGATAGAAAGTAGCGACCACGGTCTGTGAGCAGGTGAGACGGAGCGCCATGCTGGGGAATAATGTCGTACAGCAGGAAGTCGGCAACGTCGGTCGCACGGCTGGCTGGTAGCGCTCGAGTGATTGCATACCGAGTGGCATAGAATGTGGGCACTGCAGTCCATTTATTTCCAGTTGAAATAGGAAAGGGACCTAGCAAGTCCAACCCCACTCAATAAAACGGCTTGGCTGGAACTTCAATAGGTTGAAGAAGAGCGGCAAGGGGAGTCGTAGGCTTCTTTCGGCGCTGGCAAAGGTCGCATGATGCGACGTAACGCCGAACATAGTGGTAGAGGCCCTTCCAGAATACTCGTCGTCGAATGCAGTCGTAAGTTTTGGAGACTCCTAGATGTCCAGAAATTGGAGCGTCGTGGAATTGTCGCAGAACATCCTTTCGCAGGTGATGCGGTACGACGAGTAAAAGTTCCGCGCCGTCGGGATGTAGGTTGCGGCGGTACAAAACGTTGTCTTGAAGTAGGGATCCGCTAAGAGAAGCGTCAGCATTACGCTATCACGCACCGGTACCTCAGGTATCGTGCTTATCGCTACCTGTACCTTAGAAGAAGTGGCGTGCATGTCATCGACGCCTTTCGCTAGTGTAGTTGCTAATCCTGCTGTATCTTCATTTAGGACATCGTTTAAACCGCCTGAAATTATCACGCGGTTTCGTCTATCAGCTGTAGTTTTGAGTTTTGCGCTCGCTTGCCTAATGACTGCTTCCAGCTTGCGTCCTGAGAACACCCCTACTGCAACCCTCTAGTAACCTCTTACCCTCTCTTTGATGGCTTCTGAGCATCTATTTAAATTCGAGTCCCCGGCGATTACCACATTCTGTGACTTTTCAGCTGGAGCGTCCTGCACCTGGAATTGACTTGCACCTGTGACGCCGGCTGCTTTGTCGCCTCCCAGCCCCACCACTACTTCGCTGAAGCTGGGGCTTGCGACAAGTGGACCAGCTGAACCTGCTTTTTTTCCAAACTTGCTAGCTCTTTCTTCTCCTCCGTTCTGGTTGCCGATTCCCTACTGTTCTTTCTGTGGGCCATTCCTCTGTTCACCTTGGCTAGTGCTTCCTCGGTGGACTTCAGCCTTTCTCCCATTGCCCTTGTTTTTCCTTGCTTTGTCGCTAACGCAGCCTCGAGCTCGGTGATTCTCATCAGCTGGTCACTCTGGGTAACCATCATTTTCTCCATTTTTTCCTCGACGTCACATTGCCTACACTTCACGTAAGCCTCTTCTCCTTCCGCTTCTATACTTGGGTCTACTTTCAAACCAACCCCACATCCTGAATACTTCACAGTCTTTTTAACCATGTTTTTCCGACAAGAATTGTCCCTATGACTTGTCTCACTCGATAAGTACAAAACTCAAGCCCTGCCCTACGAAAAAAAGAAAGTCTAAGCTCTACTACAAAAATATGCGTGTTCAATGTACGTGCACCTGCCCCACGGGGTGGCAAAAGAAAAAGAAAAACAACAAAAAAACAAAACAAAACAAACACACACGCACAAACTAATAAATACCTGGTGACTGACCCCCGAAAAAGCCGTACAATAAAATATGTGCTACAGGGATTTCAACTGCTGCCCTCTAATGATAAAGACAAGCTCAAAGCATGCGAAACAACTTACCTGCGCACTCGATCAGGAGCGCTCAGAAAACACGTCCATCCACCGTGACAGTCCGAACGGAACTCCCCATATAAAAGCACCGCCATCCAGCGGACTTTGCAAGGACTAAACAAGAGGTGGCTCACGCACACCTTCTTATGGCTTGTGCTTCGGGTTTACTTCCTACCTTTAACCACCTCGAGTTTATGGTATATACTAGTTCACTGTATTCATGGCACTGCGGCTCAACGCTCGATAAACCTTTCTAAAACCAAGAAGGTTACGCCCAGCGAGTATAACGTAGCAACCTTTCCCTGTCAGATATTGCTCAATGTACATGTCAAGGGCTGCTAATAGGGATCGCAGCGTGCGCGTTAACTACAAGCCCAATGATCCTGTCACTCATTCCCCATTAGCAGCCATTTGCATGTACATTGAGCACTATCCTTATTGCTAAACAGCACACGGAAAAATCTCTCACCAGCACAACCTTGGAGGTCAAAATGTTAAACTTGTTACACACTACAACGGTTACGAGGGACGAACGGGTGCCGCTATAAAATGCTTCGCTTTAAAACTCCAGAGTGCAGATTTGGAAGTTTGAAGGCTTAGCCACTGAGTCATTAAAGGGCTCCTCCTTCAACGTTGAAGCGGCCAGCTATTTATGTCTACCACTTACCGCTGGCTATATTCATCTCGGTGGAAATATCGTGTTTTCAGCATTACCAGTGAGAAGGCGGGTAGAGAGAATTGTACCCCTTGGCCTTTCACCAAAATGATTCTGTTTTGTAGTTACCGGGCCCATAACGCTCCCAGCACTCGCTGCACATTCTCCATTTGGGAAAATGGCCCACGTTATAGACACAATGAAATAACGACCGAGACGCTTTTTTGCGTTCATGTGTACCTGTCACTACGTTTAGTGTGTCTTTTGTGCGTGAATTACGCGGGGCTTGTTTTGATCTGCTTGCCATTCTTCGCGATACCTTCAAAATTCGTTGCTATTGCGTTGATTTCTGTGCCTTCGTGGCAACGCCGTGACTTTTTTATTTACTTGTTTATAGTGTTTAACACAACACCAAGTATCCTTGTTTGCTATTTGAGTTGATCCCGCCTTCTGGACCTCGCTCGTGCACTTAGCAGTTGTAATGGTTATTTGAAGAAATTGAACTAATATCTGCAGCTCAATAGGGGACATGGCACAGTGTCAGGAGAACTGAGCATTAAGGTGGATTGGGGAAGAAGAGAAAAAAACAGCCAAGATCTCTTCCATTCATATAGAATGCCAAGAAGCTGTGTCCACTGACACAGGTTGACCGTCCTACTAAAGTTACAAATGCAACGCTTTGGGGGCGTCTCCAGCCTAAGCGAGAAGTAAAATCCTGCAGTAATGTATGGATATACTACTATTCCTAAAGGTGCCCTGAAAAATGTTGAATCACTTTTTTTGCTTTGATAATGAATGTCACGGCGATAGGCGAAGCATTTCTACACGGAGATGCTCCGATATAAACCACGCATAATGTCGATTCTGCTATAATAGCGTACCCAGCAGTATTTCAGCAGAGGGAGTAGGGGCTTAATCATACCTAATGCATGCTTGTGCGTGAGTTTTTATGGGTGCAAGCATACATACATATGCGAAATGTAAACACAATCAAGACGTTGTTCCCCCCCTCATAAACTTGTTAAGCTAGTTACGCTATTGGCTGCTCAAGTCTTTGTCCGTGTTACAAGCTGCCGCTCTAGCGTCGCCAGCGCGAGGTCGGTGACAGGAATGACAGTAGGTTAGTTCGTTCCGTGCGCAAGTAGAGACAGTGAAGAGATAAGAGACCTGAGAAAACAAAAACTTTACTCTAGTGATATTGCAGCACACGGGATCTAGTACAACACTTCCATACAACTAACAAAATACATCAACACTTGATACCACAAAAATACATATAAAAACAATGAATCAGCTTACGAGAGAGAACTATTACAAACTACACAAACTAACAACAATAAAACTATGGAGGAGAAAGTTCGAAGATATATACAGGTGAAGGCATACGTGTGATCACCGGCAGCGTTGCGTCCCCGACGATCGGGTGCGAGAAGTCGAAGAGAGTTCTGGCACGACTGCGATGTCGGCGGTGTTGCAACGCTGGTGGCTCCGGAAGGCTAGTGCTTGCAGGTGACCTCGGGCAGTTTGAGCTAACTCGAGGCGAAGTCCCGATGTCTACGTTGCAGACGTTAATATCACGTCACAACTAGACGAGTGGCTAAGCTTAGGTGGCCAGCCGATACAGAGCCACACTAAAAACTTCATACTTGTTGATCTGTTTCTTAACTATGTTGGTCATCGACTAGCCTGCCTATAGCAGGGCAAAATCCTGCGCTTAAATCCCCCTCGCGTACCCTTGCTCTCTTTCTTGGGGACAAGAGACCTCTACGTGGGTCTAATCATGCGCATTTCGTTGTTGGAAACACCACTTCAAAAATATACTGACCCCACCCCTTTTTAATTAGGAAAGGGCCCTCAACTAGCGAGAGTGACAACCTGTTGGGGTGCTGTCATACGGCTTGGCCACCAGAAGTTTTCCCGTGGGAACGGTCAGACTGTTTGGCGCTCAGCCGGTACGTCCCGTAGTCTAAACCTTGTTCGGGGTACATCGCGGCCTTCCACGACCCTGCAGACGCCGCCATAGGTACAAAGGATCAAGCGTCGGCGGCGACGTTCGAAGAAGAACACCCCATTCTGCACTTCCCGGCTCTCTTTCATGCGCCCACCGTTCCTGCCGGTCAGTGGTGTAGTACGGCACCAGTTAATTGCCGTGCGCCGCCGTAGATACAAATGACCAAACGTCGGCGGCGACGTTCGAAGATGAAACCCCCATTCTACACTTTCCGGCTCTCTTCCATGCACCCGCCGGTCCCGCCGGTCAGCGGGGTAGTACGGCGCCCGTTCATTGCCGTGACGCCAGGTCGCAAAAATGGCAGTCCGAAACAGTCTGTTTGTGATGTGCTTGAGACACTCGATCAGTGTATTTGACATCCATCCTCGCAGTAGTGACTGCACGAAGGATTTGACACCACGAACGCTGAACCATGAATATTTTATGGATTTTTCGTGGTTTGGCTGTTCTTATCTTCTAAATTTTCAAGAAATGCCTAATGTTTGCATGTAAACAAATCATATCTGCTAAATATAATGCGAAGTTGCTTATCAGTAACGAATATATAGATTATTCGAGTGCGGTGCCTGAAATTGTCTGCCCCGCATGGGTCGACAGTAAAGAAAAGGTACGGAGATCATTTTGCGTGCGTATTTTCTTATTACAGCATTCTGGGTGAGAAGTTCAAGCAGCAAAAACTTGAAAAGCCATGAGAAACACTCACTAAATTCTGTTGTCCACTCAAGGTAACGCATGATGGCATCATGTACGAGTGCTGTTGCCTTTTATATGTACAGCACAACTGCACAATGGACCACTTGGTTTTACCAGTTCACGAATAGTTCTGTGAAAGCTTACAGAGGAAGTGAACCGCTTTATAAAATTGTGACCAATGAAGCGCAAACAAAAAATTGAAAATATGCTGAGGTTTCTTAAATTACCTCACGAGAACCCTAACATCGGCCACTTAAGTGGATACCAATAATAGTTTTAAGTATCATAATTTCTGTAGCAACCATAGCACAATTTTTGCCTGTTTATCTTTCAGCTATTTACACTTGTTCCGATTCCATCAAACTGAATAGTGTTATGTAATACTCGATCACTAAATTACGCCTTCATTGCACCTTGGCACTTTGCAGCTCAAACCTGACAATTTCGGGGCGTTAAGGCACAACACGTGTAGACTTCTCAATCGAGCATTTCGAAGAGAAGATAAAATTGAATGAAATGGGCCTAACATTGCCAGGGATCATGGCGAAGGGCGTATACAACCTTCTTCAACACGCCATAATTTCATAGCTATAGAGCAGATATGAAATACAGCCCTGGTAACATCTCATTTCATGGTGTTTGAGTTGCCGGTCATAATAATAAAACTTTGGGACCACTTGCGCCCAGTGTTTATCACATTTTTTTTAACGCACGCGTAATTCTATGCTCTACTACTTCACGAGTAAGATCCGTATAAACGGCAGCATTGCACGCAAGTGTTCCAAAATTAACTGCACCCATTCAGGAGCAGCTTCAAAACTGTGTATATCTTTTTTTATTACCTGGTCTTGAGCTCCCGCAGGAGCTATTTCTTGCTTCGTTCTGGATTAACATATTTCAAGTTCTCTTTATACCATTATCAATGCGTTAAGCTATCCAGAGACTCTGAATCCTGCCAAATCTCTTCAAGCAAGTAGTGGACCTGTCTGTCAACCTAACCATCCTATATAATGTTATTTTGTATTTGGTCAGCATCTTCTTTCATTTTGGACCAACGCCCTTAAATGGTGGGCGTTGAGAATGCAGGTTTACTTAATGTCAGTGTGAAGTTGTGTTTATAATAATTTGGTGATCCTCTAGCTTTTCATGCACCGTACTCATCAAAATCCAATAATAGCCTTGCCTACATCCTGGGTTACAGCAATTTACCATCAGCTCGGGCAATTTCATCATTGGACAATGCACTGCTAATCTTCATTTAGAGCGCCATAACAGTTACGTGGTTTTCTATCTCGATTCATCAAGACATGTAACCAGCTTTACAACTTACTTGGTACAAATGTACTCGTTTCCAAAGTGACAATATGAGACAGTAACAATTTCTCTTACATTTATCATGTCAGCAGAATGTAAACACGTTGACACTAGTCGATTTTTGTCCAGTCGAACCCCCTTGCGCAGAACCTGTGATCATTAACACACAAGGTAATTTTCGAACTTGCATTTTGCTTAAGAAGAGTTGCATATTACGCCTTGGTATTACAGTTACTCGGTTGTCAAAACAAAGAGAAACATCCAAATAAACTAATAATAGAAATTTACCCATCAGCTTGTCTGTCTGATTCTGTTGCCTGCAACCAGAAAGTTCCACAAAGCGCGAAAGACCACAATCAATGAACAGCATGCGCAACCAGTTTTGCAAACTTATGCTCCTATTTGTGAACATACGACATACGACTCCTGCGATTGGTTGGGTCTTGCTTGAAGTATAGCCTACAGTACATTCGCTATGACGAAAACTGGTCGTGCAGGTTTTTTTTCACCTCTAACCGTTTTCGTGAACACGACTCCTTAGAATCATTCCTGTGTGCTGTTGTCAGGAGATAGACGTATACGAATGGGCCACTGCGGGGGTGTTTTATAGTAAATGTGCACGCATTCCTCTTCAACAACAAAAGACGCACATCCATGGAATATAGTTATGGCGAATGCTCAATGTACCATAAAAAATTCCATGCTATTGTGTTTATTACTTGACTAATGTGTCTAGGGTGGCCTGTTCGTGCCCAGATTCATGGGTATGTCGGTTAATACTGTATTGTACATGACAAGTGCATACTTGTACTGGATGCCTGTTGATATAATAGATTTAGAGACTTCATTCGATTTCAAACCAATGTTGTGTCCCGAATACTACAGCTTTGCCTCCTTTTACTTTCATCTGTCCTTCGGCTTGTCCAGGAGTTCTACGCAGGGCGAGGTCATTTTGGCAGTCTGGGCTGCCAAATTGTGCAACGTTTTGACGCATATTCTATACATGGCATCGCGCACAGCTTCATTTTAGCTTCATACCACCCTTCAATGTTGCAGCGAGTATTCAAACCAATACTTTAAAACGAGCGTATCACAGACGTAATGATATAAAATCGCTCCAAATTGGAGATCAAATTACGGCGTCGCTTCGCAGCTCCGGTGGCACCACGGGACCGGCCCCGTGGCATCACCGAGTAAATACGTGGCACCGACTATTGAGAGCATTTATACACAGCTTCCAACTTTTCGAGAGCCAATCGACGATTCGTTTCGGTATTGCGCATTTGTGGTCATTTGCCCGAGGGCTTAGGCCCAAACAACGAAACGTTCCTTTCCTTTGACCGCGTCCTCTCCTTACGTGAGGCTTTCTTACAACCAAGTACCGACGGAGGAAGCAAGCGTACTCTGAAAGCTCCCTTAACCCGTCCTCGCGGGAGGAATGGTTGCCGCGCTCCTGCGTTCGAGATTATCGAATATAAGCTTTGCTCACAAGCGTTTATTCTGTAAAAAAAAAGTTGGGTCACCACATCACTTCCAAATTGAAGTGTTAATATCGAGACGCATGTACGTTTTCTTCAAACTACGATTACTGAATGTGAAAAGCCACCGTAGTTGAGCGCAAAACTTGGTGCATTCTAGCAACACTGAAACGCCCCACGGAGGAAGGAAAAAGGTTTCCTTTCCTTCCTCCGTGGGGCAGTGCACGCACGCTCGCCGCTCGCGTCTCCCCACAGGGGTGGGGTGGGAGGGTTGCCTCGAAAACGAAAACATCACGTGGGCTAGCTGTGAGGCGAAGCGCTCGTTCAGGGCAAGGAGCGGACCTAAGGGCGCACGAAGGTAGCCCCAAAGCAACCTTAAGCTGAAGAAGCGCCAAGGAAGCCTTCACCGAGGGCTCCTTAGTAAGGAAGCTTTCAGAGTGACATAAGGCGGCCTCACAAAAATGAAGGCTTCCTTACTGAGGAAAGGAACGTTTCGTTGTTTGGCCCTTAGTTTCTGCGACCTGATTGACCATTATCCTTGAGACATTGCCGGCAAAGAAATGATAGAAATAAAGGAAAAAGAATGGCGGGTCAAGGAGGCACACAGAACAGGTGCGCGGTGCTAAATCGAAATAAATGCACCAGGCTCTATACACGCTGGCGGCAGCGTTTTATTGGCTATACTTATCGTAGCTGGCGCAACGTCCCTATGCCTCAGTGTTCGATTCGGCCTTTCATACACAATCTGCAGTTGCTGAACCTAACCCGCACGTGCCGAATGGGTGAACAGGCAGCAAAGTAACACGCACTTGAAAAATAATTGCGTTAACTAAAGAACAGAAATTCAGGTCCCAAATGAGGTTTATTAGTCACGGCCAAAAGGGCAAAGGTGGCCCACAAACCTTTCGACAAGTGGACTTTTTGGTGAGAGACTGTCCTGACTAAGACAATGTTCTTGTTCGAGACGAAGGCTCCAGCGACATTCTTGTTCTTGTTCACCTATTGTACGGGGCGCATACCCACTGTGCGGAATGAGCGAAGAATTTCGTGGTTTTATACAATATTGTGCAGCTTTACAATAACGGAGGTTATATGGTAGAAAGATTACAAATTGCCGAGGAAATTGTGGTGCTTGATCTAACGTATAATATTTTCCGACATTCCCTACAGTGTTTCTCATTAGTTCAGTTCTGTGATAAGCCGAGGGCCCACGATAGGGTAATACATTTTGGTTATCTTCTCAAGTTACAAGTTGTCACCAAGGACGTCATGATTGAAACAACTACTATCGTACACATGAAACGTGAATGCTGAATTCGAGCTATATGCGTAGTACCGCATTGTACATGAAGCCTATTTGTAAAACATTTTAGTTCCAAGTGATTGCTTTGTGCTTTTGTATCGTTTTTCAGCTTGACGGCTTGGTGCGTTGTTTTTAGATGCGAAGCATCTTAGGGTCGAACTCAAACCGGTGTGTAGCGTGACCACCCTTACAGTGGATGTGCGCCCCGGTCCCTCTGACTCCTCTCCTACGCTTCCCCTTTCTCTCTTCCGAGTCACCGGGGAAGGCAACAACTCGCCCCCTCAGCAGTACCGGGTCCACATCTCCACTGCACATGTACATCCCCCTGTTCATCTTCTACGCTTCCCCTCCTACGCTCCCCGCAAGTACGCTTTCCCCGTTTCCGTGAGACAGACAGCGTCGGCGTTGTTCGTAGTCTTTCATCACCTTCTTTCTCGCGTGGTGTGCACCCCCGTGCTGCTTGGCATCAGGTCATGGTTCCCTTGAACAAGAGATTGTGTAATTTTTTAGGCGAAAATGTTTTATGCCGGAGTCTACCACGGCTGCGCTGTCATACTCCTGTCCCGGAAGTGGCGTTCAAAATGTGAGAAATAAAAGATTTCAAGAAAAAAATTCAAGGCAAGCATATGTAACGCAGAAATGAACCAGTAACTTCTCGATTCTCAACGCGCGGCAATAACTACTACGTTATGGAGCGTACGTTTTCTGAGTGCTACTGGCAACCATTTATATACACCATACGCCCTTTGGCATTCCTCAGAGCTTCGAAACCTCAGCTAGATCATTATTGTTACCAGTGGCGTGATGGCGCGATGGGCTCGCATGTGGCACTCTCTAAAGGTCATCGTCACCGCCATGCGCCCGCCTCTACGAAGCATAGATTCAAGACAACAAAACGAAGCCATGAATCAGTCTCTTTGATTTCACGTTTGTTGTGCAATAATGTAACATATGCAGGAAACCTAGTTATTGTTATCGACAGGGTTATGAACCAGAATGATTTATTATTCGTGACATCAACGAAGTGAGCATGCTGTAGTGCGAAGAGCAAGCTGTTTATTCAGTCTAACCTCTGGCCAGTGAACGAAAACTCAAGTTGAAGTGATACACACCGGCACTGTGGTGCCATCCAATATTCTAGCGTTATCGCTGGTGGTAATGAAAGTTACAGAATATTTTATAATATTCTCGTTGCATGCATATACTTAGCAAAATGATCTTCCACAGTTCCAAAGCTTCTCTAACATTGTAGGTGCGCTTTGCGATGACTTATACTCCGAGTGTAACAGGACGGTAACAAAACAAATGTGGCCTTAATCCCTCTGAAAGAGGCATCGTCCCGATAATTAACCATATGATGGGAGTACAATAAATAATATAGTAAGATAGAAAAATAAGGATAAGCAATATGCACAGCAAGAAAATTAGAATTGGTCATTTGGGTCTGCGCATAAAATGGCTTGAGCCGCGCGACGTAGATGACTGTAGGTTGGCATTGTGCTGTTGAGAGTTCGTAATGCCTTCGAGAAAAACCTCTGAGTTGAGTGGGTCGAGACGTCAAACCAACCTGTATGGTCCTAAGAGAGGTCACATATTTTTTTTTATTCATTGAGTCTACGTCTGCGTATCGGCTTCCACACCCAAGCGCAGTTGCCGGGCTGTTAATTCACAAAGTTTCGTCGAAGATTCTAACGACGGCTGTCTCTCGTCTGCTTAATTCTTATGAGCAGGCGGGCGAGTTGACGAGCTTCTTCAGCGCGCTGCAGGTCGACGGTCACGTCGCCGTTTTCTTCGTGAGCGACGTTTGGCAGCATAGCGCCAGGCATCGTTTCCAGGTCTCTTTCATTACCAACTTGTATGAAGGCATCTGTGTCGTCTTCCACAGCCTTGTTTTATGCGAAGGTCACGTATCGAAGGATGGCGTCCCACGTTCTGTGTTCGGCGTTGACGTACATGGCTATCATGTCGGCGATTTTCTTGTTTAGCCGCTCGGTGAAGCCTTTCGTCCTTGGGCGGTACGCTGTCGTCTGGTGGTGACTTGTCTGGTTGTATGCCAAGATCGCTTTATTTAGGTCACCAGTAAATGCCGTAAATCTATCGTTGAGGAGAACCTATGGGGCACCATGATGCAGGGCGATGTTCTCGACGAAGAACTTTGTTACCTCGGCGGCACTGGTTTGGGCAGTGCCCCAGCCCCAGCGTGGCGAGTGAGGTAGTCAGTAGCTGCGACGATTCATTTGTTTCCGAAAGTCGACGTCGGGAATGGCTCCAGTATGTCTATGCCGATTTGCTAGAATAGGCGGCGACGTGGCTTTAGAAGCTGTAAAATTCAGCTGGCCTAGTTAGCGGTGTCTTCTGTCGCTGGCAGTCTCGGCAGGTATTCACGTAATAGTTGACACTGGCATGGAGGTGGGGTCAGTAGTAATTTTTCAGTATTTGCGATAACGTGCGGTAAAAACCAAGGCATCGAGCCGTCGGGTCATCATGCAGAGCATCCAAAGCTTCTGCACATAACACCGATAGTACCACGATGAGGTAGTTACCCTAATGAGGTGAGAAGTTTATTTCAACGAAAATGCTGTGCCACTATAAAGGAACGATGCCGGTCCTCCATTGAATACATTCGGAACAACGTCAGCTTTGCCCTCGAGGTATTCCATGAGGTCCTTGAATTCAGGGTTGGCTTGCTGTCCTTCGGCGAAGTCAACGACGCTTAAGGTTCCCAAAAAGTAGTCATTGTCGTTGTCATTCTGCGGTGTTGGGTCAACGGGGGCACGAGGCAGGTAGTCGGCGTGAGGGTGCTTTCGTTCGGACTTGTGCACGACGTTATCGCCCAACTCTTAAAGTCTTGTACTCCCTTGTGCGAAACTACCTGAAGGGTCCTTCAAGTTAGCTAGCCAGCACAAAACATGGTGATCGCTCACAACATTGAAGGACCTCTCATAGAGGTAGGAGCGCAACTATGACGTAGCTGAGATGATAGCGAAGCACTCTTTCGTCATAGAATTGTAGTCTTCTGCCTTCAATACCGACCGGGTAGAATAACTAATAACCCTTTTTCTCCGTTATTCTTCTGCACAAGAACAGCTCCAAGACTTACGCTGCTTGTGTAGGTGTGGACTTTCGTATGAACGTCTTCGTCGAAATACGCAAGTATCAAGGGGCCTGCAAGTGTCATTTGAGTTTCTAAAACGCGTCAATTTGCGCTGTTTCGCACCTAAAATCAACGTCGGTCTTCCATAGCTGCAATAGTAGCTCAGCGGAAATCTGCGAAAGGTCTTTGACAAAGCGTCTGTGAAAGGTGCACAAGCCGAGAAATAGGCGCAAGGCCTTATTGTCGGTGGGTGGTGGCGACGCGGCAATGACAGCTGTTTTTGTAGGTCTGGGCGCACTGCAGTCATGCTGACTATGTGATCCAAAAGCAGGAGCTCCTTTTAAGCGAAGCGGCATTTTCCTAGCTTCAGGGTGAGTCCGGACCTCCTGATTTGCTTATAGTAGAGAAAAGCCCATTGAGGTGTTCGTCGAAGCTTGAGGAAAACACCACGAATTCGCCAAGTAAACGGGGCAAGTCCGCCACTTCAAGCCAGGCAGGATTCTATTCATGAGCCATTCAAAAGTCGCAGATGCTCAACAAATACCAAAGGGTATGACTTTGAACTTGGACAGGCCGTTCGGTGGTATGAAGGCAGATATTTCTCTGTTTCTCTTGTCGACTTTTATTTGACAATAGCCGGTCTTGAGGTGCGTTGAAGAAAAATACATTCCATTGTGGAGTCAATCTAGGTCGTCATCCATCAGTGGGAGCTCGTACATGTCTTTTTTAGTAAGTGTGCTCAGGCGGGGATAGTCGACGCAGACGCGTAGAATTCCATGTTTCTTCATCACAAATACTACCGGTGATGTTCATGCACTCTTTCAAGGTTAGAGGATGTCAGCGCGTAGCTTTTCATCAAGTTGTTTCTTTATGGCCTCCTGTTCTCGCGTCAAAACTCTGTACAGGCTCTGACAGAGTGGCCAGGCACTTTCTTTTGGTACGATTTGACATGTTGCGACAGGGGTTTCTCGAATTGTTGATGATGACGAGAAGCAGTCCTTGTATTTCAGGAACAGGTTTCTGGGCTGTTATTGTTTATGCGTCGAAAGGCTCATATTAACGTCGAAAGCTAGTTGATAAGCTTGAGTCATCAGAGTCAATATGGCAGAATGAGTACGAAGAAACTTCTAGGATAAATCTTACGGTTAATGGCGACTCTGGCTGTGCAGATTCCTGCTAGCGTAACTAGCATAAATTTTGGGGCCTTCCCAAGCGGTTCTTTGTAAAACTTCGCGGCGAATGAAGGTAAGTCAAAGAAAAGTACTTCTAAAGTACCACTGATGACGGAATAGTCGGCTCCGGTGTTGATGAGAACTGTGATGCTGTGGCCGTCGACGAGAACGTTTGGCCACTAGTTCGTCACTTCGCGTTGCAGCTATAGGTTGTGGCATCGAACGTCAGCTACAACAATTTGTACGTCTGCTTCGACGTTACGCCAAGAGGTCTTCTCGCCACGAAGTTTAAGCGTTTGGACTACGTCTACGCTGTGGTGGAGTCTTGAGCTTTTGTCACGTTTTTGTCGTCGAAAACGGAAGATCTGTCACGGTTCGTCCTACAGCAACCGCACGTTCATCGGTTGCTCGGTTTCTTTCCTGAGTTTTCTGAATACGGGCTAGGTGTCCGGGCCCGGGTTAGGTTAGAATACGGGCGGCAGTAAGATGACATGTAGCAGCTGGGTGATGGCGAAATGGAAGATCCTCGGTGTGGCCATTGTGTTCCTGCGACGTAGTTGGCAATGTGTCGGGTTGTTTGCCCCCGCTGTGGACGAGGCGCATCTATAGTCAAACCACGCAGACCTGTGCGGCAGTACTGCCAGCAGCGGTAGATTTGGCCAGCTTCTCTGCAGTAGTGGCATAGATGTTGGTGGTCAAGGGCACGCTACATGTCAGTTTTCCTCGCAGCTTTGCACTGGCCGGCAAATGTATAGTATGGCATCGACGGTGGCGATGGCTGGCGGCGCAACTGCCACGATGCAGCCTTGATGTGGGCGTGAAGGGGGAACGTAGCGTCAGGCTGCACTAGCGTAGCTCAGCAAGTGCGGCTGAAGCTGCTGTGCTTCGAAAGCCTCAAGCGATTGCCGAACTTCTTCGCGTAATATATCGACAATCGAATAAACTTAGGACTGCGACGAAGCCACAAGCTTCGTAGCTCCTCCCATGCCTTCTGTTGGATCATTTCATGTATGTGGTCGGAGCTAAGGGTGCGAACAACTGCGCTGTCTTGCATCGACCGGCGATCGTGCTGGTGGGTACGTATTTCCAGCATCTTTACAATTGTCGTAGCCTCCGACAGAAACTCTCGAACTGTTTTGGGTGAGTTCCGTACAAGTCCCGCAAAGAGCTCTTGCTTGACTGCTCGAATCAGGAACCGGAGCTTCTCTTCTCAGCCATGGTGGAGTCAGAATGATGCAATTGGCGGACCATTTCTTCAACGAAGATGGTCAAGTTTTTGTTACGTAGTTGTACCGCCCTATCGGAAAAATTGCCATGGTGGATACTGAAAAACATGGTGGGCGTAGTGGAAATAATAGTGGGCATGGTGGAAATAATAGTGGGCATGGTGGAAATAATAGTGGGCATGGTGGAAATAATGATGGCTATGGTGGGACGTAGTAAAAAATATGGTGGTTATGCCGGGGCATACTGGGTGGTATGGTGTACAGATGATGGGTGAAGTGGAAATGATGGTGGAAAGCAGAGGCTAAATAGTGGGCAATATTGGGACACTCTGCCCACCATTGCGATAATGCTGGGTAGCCCTAAGCATATCGTGGGTGGTGCTTAATATGGTGGGCTACACGGTGTACCAAGTTGAGAAACTCTTCCCACCATTGCGATAATGCTGGGAAGCACTAAGCAGATGATGGGTGCTGCTTGTTATGATGGGCCACATGGTGTACCAAGCTGAGAAGCTCTGCCCGCCATCACGATAATGCTGGGAAGCAGTAAGCAGATGATGGGTGTGCTTATAATAGCGAGCAACTTATATAGTGTACCAATCTGGGATCAGTACACTACATGTTCTACCACCATGATTTCCATCAAAGTTAGGCCTACCGACCGAGCCCGTACAATTGTGTTATCCGTGCTTCCGGGTTTCAGAATACACGATTTCGACGATTAAGTATGACAATACAGCGCAGCCATGGCATCAATTAACATAAATGAAGCATTTTTCATTGTGTATGGTGTCCGCTCAAGAAGCAACAAGCATCGATGCGACGCAATTAAAGCACTCCCAGAGAACGTAATTAAGTGTCTTCTCACCGACAGCCGCCGGTCGCACTCGCCAGCACTTCTCTAGCTTTTGTACGAGAACTCAGACGTGGCAATTGGTATGCTTGGTGAACCAACATGAAGCGTAATGTTTCCGGCACACTGCATTCGTTTTGGCCTAGCCGTTATGAAGTTGCTTTAGCAAAAAAGCTACAGCATTGCGCTGACGTGACCGCCCTCTACATTGCGCGAAAAGCATCCCAATACTCAATCAAATAAATTAGGCGGGCGTATCTATGGAATGAGCCTAGAGGCGTCATAAAGCGTGAGCAGATGTCACCCTTTAGAACGAGCGCGAAACGGATATTAAACTTGGCAGACCCCACCGGTAAACTGTTGCTGCTCCTCAGTTCACTTGGTTTTTTTCTTGAAGTTGTGAATTGTAAAAAAAATAGCACTAGTGCCGTTAACATAGTGGCAATCGTTACAGGCCGCAGTTGCTTGTGTTTATTAAATGTGCAATTTTTAGTAGCAGGTGTAGATCTTGTCTACGTTGTGTACACGACAAACATAATTTAAGTTGAACCGTAAGTTTGTATGCCAACTAAGTATTTAACACCCATACAACGTCATGTTGGTGTGGCGCAGTGGTTAGCGTCTTCGAGTGGGAATCCGCAGGTTGCACGTTCGATCCTCCGTGGCGCCTTGTTTTTTTTTTACGGGACGAGTGTTTTTATACTGTTTTTATAGAATTCTTTTTTATTTTTTGTGACAGCTCATCACGGGGATTATGACGTCATTTCGCGCTCAAGTGTTGCCGGCACTGCAGCACCCACCATACCCACCATGCGCCATGGTGGGCGTTTCCCACCATTCACCCACTACACTAATCCACTATAATGGTGGGTGGTGGTTTCCACCATGCCCACCATTCGTTTTTTTTCCGATAGGGCGGTGTCTCCAACAAAGCGTCTGCCCTTTCTTTTCCAGTGGAAAAGGTCCCAAATCTGAAGCCCTGATCCTCAAACCAGGTTCCTGCAGCGTCTTCCAGGTAGTTAGTAGTATATAGATGCAACGCAGCTTCTCTTCCATGTCCCAGTGGTTGAGGGTGGCTACTCGGTCGTTGGTTTCCCACCAGGTATCCAGGTTTTCGAACGACGATCTGCGGAAGGTCGGTGGCTCTTTCGGCTGCTGCATCACTACCACTGCAGGAGACGCTGCGGCTGTCTTTGTGCCTCTTGTCGGCGCTGCGGCTTTTGTCTTGTCCGGTAGCGGTCACTATAGGGGGGCTGGTACTTTTTGTCAGCGGCTGGCTCAACTACCGATGGTGATGCCACTGTCTTCTGCACAAGGTGGGCTCGGTTAACGGCTTGACGGTGGCATCCCGTACATGAAATTAGCAGCCCCTCCACCACATGTCACGGGGTCGTGACGTGACGCATGGTCGACTGTTGTTGGTAGATAAAAGTGTTTATTTGGCCCAATTTTGGCCAGTCGAGGAAAAGTCAGAATACAGCGATACGATCTGGCACTGAGAGCATCGTTCGTCAATTAACTGACAAGCGGCGAAGCGTGTCGGCAGTTATACATGTGCCATCACATATTCCAACGTTATCACTTGCAGCCACGTAAGTTCTAGAACAATCTGTATTAAACACGTTGCGCACGTGATATCAAAATAACAAAAAATGTTCTACTACAGTCCCGAAACTTCTCAAACACTATAGGCATGGTTTGCGCTAAAATTAACTTGACAGGGTGATACCAAAACTCGTGGAACAAATGTGGTCATATGTTTTTCGTTAATTGTTCATGGTGCTGTGGGTGCCCAAAAGACTGAATCTGCAGTATTTTTTATCCTACAATGAATTTATTAACACCTTTTACAAGTTTTCTACTGTGTCTACATTAGTGCATAATGAGGAGATGAGATGCTGTCTTCATGACGTCAACAGAATACATGCACGTTGAGGCTAGCCTAAATTCGCGCATTACTGGTTCACACCACTTAAGCCTACCGTTGTCCATGTTATCAATATCGAAGTGACATTTATGTTCTATCCTAAAAACACAAAACAAGGTTTTGTTTAGTTTATTTTTGACGGGACTGACTCTAGACAAAAAATAGAAGTGAAAGAAAAAGCGCGATAGAAATCAGAAAAAAAAGAGCTTCATGAAAAAGGAACAGTGGAAAACTAGGCCTAAGTCGCCTGTTAACTATAAATACGAGCTACGCGCGCACCGACGCACGCATGAAAATAGAGATATCCATCGATATAAATCTCTAAAAAATTTGATTACGCAATGCACTTTTATAGCTACGTATTACATGACTTAATCAATAATTCAATGTATAATCAATCGATTGATCATTCGGACTTTTCCGCAAAATTGCCGCTTATACCACCATTTAATGAAGGAGGAGTATGCGCACGACGTACTAAGCAGTAACTGCTACTCAATTTTCCGATAAATTCTAACCTCTTCCAATTTCTCCGCTTCTGTAACTGTCAATGGACGTACGAAGGAACAAACATTTTGTGCCGACTCGGAAGTTTCATTGAACACGATAAATAACCGTACAAACAATAGTCCACACTTTTTCTTTTGCCAGCTGCTCGCGAGCCGAGCCAATTCATCTGGCACGCATCGGCTACCAGCCGAGGATATAAATTCTGGCGAGTAGCTGCCGCAGAAGGCGTCCCATAATTGCGTGTCCCGAAATCTAGATCGATACGTCTACACTCTCACCCAAACACCAGTGAGAACAAATATATGGATAGACAGATATGTATAAAATGAGTGAATTGTAGACTCTCGAAGCGGTCACGTAAATGCGAAATGAAAGGAAGAACGAAATCAATGACAAAGCCGAATATTATGTGATGGAAGGAATCATCGCGATGGAAGTGTATGCGTGCGCAGATCGATTCAATCGGACGTCCTGATGAATGCGTCTGCCGTGACGTCTCCATTGACGGCAAAAACCGCTTGGAGGAAAGAAGGGTGAGAAAGGAGGAGACAAGGGTTATTCCACTCGGAAGGTATATTGCAACGCTGAGTGAGTGGTGGCGCCACCGAGCACGTGCAGGCACCGAGTTTCATTGGGGATTTTATTGTTTTGTTTCTACGGTTTTGCAGGTCTATCTATCTATCTATCTATCTGTCTATCTATTCATCTATCTATCTATCTATCTATCTATCTATCTGTCTGTCTGTCTGTCTGTCTATCTATCTATCTATCTATCTATCCATCTATCTATTTATGTCGTGCTGCATGAACGCACACAGCAGAAAGATAGATTGAAGTTGTTTGTTTGCGGCTTCATAGAACGAAAGCAAAATATTTTTAGAAAACAATTTAAAATGTCTCCTATGACTTCCTTAAAAAAGCCCTAGTTTTCATGAAGAAACTCAAAAGCAATGCTTAAAAACCATAGCTATAGTGATTAAGCCATGCTAAAACTCGAGAAGGAGCTCCTGTCTGTAATGGGCGAGGTCAAGCATAGCCCCCTAAATTGCGCATCGACAGGTTAACCTGCATGCGTGCACTCTCAGAGGCCCTGGCTGAAGCATCCTGTGGTTCAATGTTCCAACAACTAATTTTCCCGTTTTGCAAATGTTGAACTTCTCATTGCTAGCAAACGTTTTTAATATTATTTGTTAGATTATACGTCTCATATTATTTATATGGTTATGAAATACGCCGTACTAGAGGGCTCCGGAAAGTACAACCAGTTGAGGTTATTTAACGTGCAACTAATTCTAAGTACACGGACCTTAAGCGCTTTTGCGTCCAGCGAAAACGAGGCCGCCACGGCTGGGATTCAATCCCGCCACCTTCGGTTCAGCAGTCGAGAACAGTAACCACAAGGCTACCGTGGCAGGTAAAGCTTGCACATCACCAACTGCCTTTTCTGAAAGCCTATAAAAAGAAAGATATTCATTGAAAAAATCAACTGAATGTTTCGGCTTCACATAACCACTTAGGTCTTTATTTTACGCGACTACAGTTATGCAGCTCCTCAGAAAGTGTTCTCCGGCATTCGTGGCTACTTTTTTCACGGATAATTTGTTGTTTGGTTTCTGACTATGAATGAAATATATATCAGTGCTTATCGATATGTTGTACTTTTTTACTTCCTTAACATTTTCTGCAATGTGCGCGGCAAAATGAAATTAGATGATGGCGTCTGGTTCTTTCACTTAGAAGAAAACCGCAATAAACACACGAGCGCGAGATATGTTGTAAACTTCCTTGGAGGTTCGGTATACTTTGAGTGCAGGTTTCACATGAAAATTTTTAGTTATCATGAAAATTGTTAATCTTACTGAAGAAGCGGGAACGGACGTAATCTTAATAAGCTGCCTTTCTTTACAAATTCAAAGCGCATTTCACTCTACCAGCTCTTATGTTTCCAATATCATCACCGAAAAAATATCTCTAGATAAACGATTATTAACGACCAGCTCAAGCTAATATTGAGAGATCGGTGCAATTGTGCATTTTAATCGGCACTCAATACGTCATTCGATCCACGTGCCAGTGCTGCTTATGTGCAACTCAAGTATTGGCGTTCCGCGTGGCTTTTGCATAAAGAAATGAATGAGCGTTGTTTACGCATGCACGAACGCTTAAGAACTGAATGTATCCGTCACGATGAGCACAAAAGATCCTTTGAGAGCCGAGTTGAAATGTTGATGAGAGAGCTGAAGTGACGGAACTGTGTTGTGCATGCCACATCCATGGAATATATTGTGGGAGTGTCTGCAATCACCTAGGTAAACAAACAGGACGAAAATGTGTATCTTTTCTATTTCAAGTGTATAGGTCTGATTCACCCTGCAGTACACACAGAGGATTAATGTGTACACAGAACGAGCGCTCATGCAAAAAATAACGAGGGTTGTCGTATCGCCATCGGCCGCTACGGTGTCGTGGCAGCCACACCTGTTGCACGTTGTTCAGTAGGAAACTCAACTTCCCTACTGGACATCATGTACAATTGACATGGAGAATACAGCACAACAGGAAAATTCTGACTTTGCGAAAGTTTGCCGCCCCACGTGCGTCTCGTAATGAAATCTTTTAGGATAAATGAATGATTAACTCCATAATGATCCTTCAGTGCATGCGTTTAGCGTGTAGCGGTCCACTCCTACATCCGGACATGAAGACATTGCTCCTCCGCCGCGTCGCAGGCCCGATGAACAGCCCAGCTCATTTAGCGGCCGCTCGAAATCTAGACGAACGATGAAGCGGATATTCGATGCCGATGCCACTTAAAAACGTCATCCTAGGAAAGAGAGGCGTTTTTAAAGACGAAAGTCTTTCTTGGGGACCTTAGACGCAAAAATTTTGTTCTGTCTGTCTGTACGTTTGCCTTTTTGTCCACCATAACCGCGAACCAAGTACTCTAAACAGCACAAGCCGACACCCCAAACGGCCGACCCCATCAACAGCGCCCATCAATGTTGCTCAAGAATTATCATTCATTCGTGTGCTACTGTCCATTAAAAAGAAATCAATGCGCATATTTGAGGCATCATAACAACACGTATATATTCTGCATATTCGTCTCTTACTAGAAAAGGCATAGATAAGTAATTTTAAGGACCGTAGCGCTTATCATGCTGCGCTGATTATGCAATGCTTGCACGAAGAAGCGAATGTTTCCAACGATTTGCTAAGATGACGCGGTGGTGGCAATCACCCGCTGCCTTGCGTTCTACACCTAATCACCTCTGAGAGGCCCGTCTCAGGGCCACAGACTTTGTTTTAAAAAAAATGGCCCCGGATCTGCATCTACGCTGCAAATGTCGTCGAAAGACGATAATCTTGCGTCTGGAAAGAGTGAACAAAACCTTTCAAATTAATCAGTAAATGGTATTCTTGAGGCACTGCTTTAGAGTGCCTCGAGCGTGAAGCGGAGGCGAATGAGCACATTGAGGCTCGTTAGACACGGGCGCCATCTGGCAGTTTTCTTCGAAAATGGAGGAAGGCATGCGTGCCTGCGGAGAAAGATGCATGCCATTCTCGGACACGCTAAGGTGTAGAACGCAATGTGATGGACAGGTGCCACCACTGTGTCGTTTTAGCAAAGCGTCAGTAACACTTATGTTTTTGAGCATAGCGTTGTACTGTCAGCGCCACGTGTTTAACGCTACAGTGCTTAGAACTGAATGTGTGTACCTTCTCTAGTATAAAGGCATACATACAAAACATCGACGTGCTGTTATGATAACTCAAATAAGCGCATTGATTGCTTTTTAATTGACACTCGCACAAATATTAACGCTAAATCTTGAGCAATATTGGTGGGTGCTGCGGATGGGGTCAGCTGTTCGAGGTATTGTTGAGGGCGGACAAACAGACAAATGTAGAGACAGACAGACAGACAGACAGACCAAAAATTTTTCCGTCTATGGTCCCCAAGAAAGACAATCGTCTTCAATGCAACTGCCCGATGGCGCTCATGTCTCACGTGTGAAGTGACTTTGTGCGCTCGTTCGCCTCCGCTGCGCACTTGAGACACTCTGACGAGCGCCTTCGGAATACCATTTACCCATTTTATTGCGCAGAAGAACAAATAATTATTTTGTTCCCTCTCTGCACAGGGACCGCCAGGGGGCCACGGAGTGCAGACACGCATGTCGCGTCAGCTCCGCAGATTTCGAGTGATTCTCAGCGTGAAATCTAAGAAGTGACGGACGCCTTCTTACAGTGAAGAAAGTGGAAGTTCAACGGAGCTCCGTGACACCGCTCTCAAGTAGGTGGACGGTTATTTTTCGGCCCATCGACCACTTTTCTGTAACGCCGACGAACGCACGACGCCGTTGCCTCCTGCTGCTGTGCATAATACGCTTGGCCTAGCTCACGGACGCTGGCGTCTTGAGCCCCCTCAAGGTGGCGTCTTCTCGGGTTAATGCCACAGGATAGCTACGATGAGCGTGGATGGCGAAGATATCACGCAACAAGAGTATGAGAAAGAAGCAGGTTGGCGTCTTGTAAACAGAAGAGGATGAGCAAACAAAGAAACCACAACGCATGAAGCCAAGGACCAAGAAACGCACTTCTCAAGCGAGAACGTGGTCAGTAATAGGTGGAGGAAAGGACAGAAAGCAAGACCAATTGTGGCTGCGAGCAGGATGCCCCGTCTGCCGAAGGAAGATTACAAGATAATTGTGCACACACGGGACAGGCTTCAAGGTCACTGATTACGGGATCAATCATCTAGAATGCTGCTTCGCCAACGCCGCTAAAATACCCAAGATTGAATCGGAAGAAGACACGGTATGTGCGAACTATAAACAGAACATTCTAGTGCTCAGCACACCATCAGAGGAGCGGGCCGAAAAATACATAACCATCGCTCAACTGAAGATTGGGGACAAGGAATTTGAAGCCAATGCGTACGAGTCAGCTCAGGAAGATACATCTAAAGAGGTGATTCGATGAGTAACGCAGGACGTGTCTCCAAGAGAGATCGTGGAAATGCTGGTAACTCCGAGAAATCCGACAGTCCTCATGGCCAAGAGGATGGGAAACACCACGAACGTCATCGTCCTCTTCAATGGGCATCGTAATCTAAGTTATGTGAGCTACAGAAGAGCACTGGTGCCGTGCTCACTATACTGCAAGAAAATAGACGTGTGCTACCAGTGTGGACGCCTTGGTCACAGAGCTGATGTCTGCCCGAGCCCGAATAGCAGAATATGCAGAGGGAGTGGCACTGAGAACCCACCGCAGGAGCACAAGTGCGAAGTGAGGTGCCAGCTGTGTGGCAAAGACCAACCGACGGCAGATCGATATTGCAAGGCCAGATTCAAGGTATCGTACCTGGTGAAACGACGCCACTGGGAACGAGCCCGACGAGATGAAGAAGAAGCACTTTACTACGAGACGGAAGCGAAAGCACTTCACAGGTAAAGATAGGGCGACTCAGGTCAACGATCGGAACATCGAACGCGGGATGCATCTGGACCAGAAGCCTTCACCAAGCTTCAAGCACAAAACAAAAACCACTCTACGTTTACTACCATAACATCTATGTCTAGATCCAGATCGAGGTCGAGATCGAGGTCCAGATTGAGGTCTAGACGCAAGACCGGCAATACCGGGTCTCCCCGATCACAGGAGGGAGGAGGATCCTAAAGCCCAAAAGGACCGCGCAGCGTCCGTGGCACCGCGGGACCCTTCCATGTGAGCTGGGCTGATGTAGCCTCCAGGGAGCGCGCGGCGGCAGAGGCTGCTCTTCAATCTAGGATTAAGGCGCTCGAGAACAAATTGGCGCAAATCAGGCAAAACAATGTTGCATTTATGAATGAGATTAGAAAATTCAGGGAAGAAAATGATTTTCTGAAAAACGGAGGGGTTACATGCAACGTGAAAACCTCTCAAGTTACAAAGGAGAAAAAAGGCGCAGCAATGGACGAAGAGGTAGCAGCCCTCACCCCCGTTAAACGTAAACCAGAGAACGCTCCGATTAAAAGCGTGGTAAAGAAACCCAAAGCAGTGGCGACGTCACAAGAAAGACAGGACGCAAACACCATGGAAGCCAAAATGGGGCAAATTGAAAGAACATTGCAAACTAAGCTCGAACAGCAAGAAGTTAGATTTGAGGCAAACATAGATGCCAAAATCGAGGAGCTAGGCAAGACGATATTGCAGAAAGGGCAGCAAATGGTGGCTGATTTCGACGCCAAGCTAGAAATATGGGGATCGCAGTGAAGTGGTGGGGTCCGGTTAAGACGTCTTTCAAACCGTGCGCTAGGACCTCGGTGCCCACTGAGGGATCAGAGAGCCTGTAACGCTGCCATGGACAGACAAAATAGCTACACGATTTGGCGATGGAATTGTCGAGGATATAATCGAAAACGATACATTTTGCAACAACAGCTCAAAGACGCCAGCACCCCGGATAATATAATGGTGCAAGAAACGCACGGGCTGACCGAATTGTCGGGATATAAGTCATTCGGCAGTGCTGATACAAAGGTACAGGTAGACAAAGGTAGACAAAGGTATTAGCAACGTTGGTTAAGCGAAATCACGCTTTGGTGCAACATGACACGGAAATCAAGGCAATAAATCACATTCTCCTCGAACTCATACCCATGCGGAAAACAGAGGACAGTCTTTTTGTATTGAATATTTACAGCAGTCCTAAATGCAGAAAGCACAAATTCCGTACGCTGTTTCGAAAAACCCTCGCTATAACGGGCAACCGGGCGCTAGTGATTGCAGGAGATTTCAACGCCCCACACGATGCATGGGGATACAGGATCGAAACCCAAAAAGGCAGGAGCTTGTGGTTGGACGCACAGGAGGAGGGCTTGACGCTCGTGACCGATCCATCCATTCCTACAAGAACAGGTAATAGCGTTTGTGCGGATACCACGCCAGATTTGACGTTCACCAAAAACATACTGGACACGCAATGGACCAATACGCAACATGACTTGGGAAGCGATCATTTTATACTTGAAATAATGGTGAGGGTGGGGCCGCGGAAGGCAAAAGGCAGAGAACTAAAACTTATCGATAGGGACAAGTTCCGGAACATCAGAGAGGAGCCCGACGAAATGATACTGACTATTGAGGAATGGACCGAAAAGTTAAAACAAGACGTGGAGGCCGCTACGCAAAAAGGCGCCACCGGAGGCGCAGCTAGAGTATGTAGATAATAAGCTTCTCCACATGTGGGGAGCTAAGGAAGGTTTACAACGGAGGTGGAAAAACCAAAGGCACAACCGGACACTTCGTAGAAGGATAGCTAAATTGAACAGGGATGTAGAGCAATACGCCCAGCAGCTGTGCAGGCAGCAGTGGGAGGAAAAGTGCACTGACATGGACAACCAGATTGGAATGGTGAAAACGTGGATCATCCTTAGACATTTGTTAAACCCGGACTGAGACAAGTTGGCAGAAAGGCACAATATTAATCAGTTAATACAAAGATATCAAGGTACACAGCCGGTTTTCCTTAATGAAATCAAGAGAACATACATCTCTCAAGTGCTTCCTGTTACACACCATGATTACACAGAGCTGGCAAATGATGATTTACACAACGAGATCAGGGAGCCAGAAGAGAGGGCCATCTTGCAAAAACTCAATACTAGATCAGCACCTGGACAAGATGGGATTACTAACAAAACGCTACGCAATTTGGATGACGAGTTCATAAATAAGTAAACTGAATTGATTAACAAATCATGCAAGGCAGGGCAGATTCCGCAACAATAGAAGACGGCAAAAATCCTGTTAATTTCCAAGCCAGGCAAGCGACTGCAGATTGCGGACTTAAGACCCATATCTCTCACATCTTGCGTAGGGAAACTCATGGAGCACGTGATTCTGGAGAGGATAACTATCTCGAGGACCAGGATGCGCTTCCACCCACAATGATAGGGTTCAGGAAAAACCTCTCAACGCAACACGCATTGCTACAGTTAAAACATCAGATTATAAATAATCCGGGAACAGCGACAAAGGCCATTCTAGGGTTAGACCTCAAGAAGGCCTTTGAAAATGTAACCCACGCAACGGTGCTAAAAAGGGTAAATGATCTAGATCTGGGACAACGGACGTACAATTACGTGCGTAATTCCTTAGCGGGAAGGAAGGCAAAGATCATGATAGGGGACCTAGTTTCGGAGGAAATTGAGATGGCCAGTCCAGGTACGCCGCAAGGCTTGGTAGGATCACCTATGTTATTAAATCTGGCTCTAATTGGACTGCCAACCAAACTCCATGCAATCGAAAGACTGAATCATACTATATATGCAGACGACATCACCCTATGGGTAAGAAGTGGTAGTGATGGTGAAAAAGAGGAAACGCTTCAAACAGCTGTGGAAACAGTCGAGTGGTATCTGGAAGGTACTGGGCTAGCCTGCTCTGCGAAAAAATCGGAGCTGTTGCTGTACAGACCTACTTGTAGAGGTCGCAAACCAGGCAACTGCCTGCAAGATCTTACTCATAGAGAAGAAATACAGTTAAGAACAGCCGATGGAAAAACCATACCCATAGTCGACAGGATCAGGGTACTGGGTCTGCTCATTGAAGCCAAGGGCAACAATGGAGAAATCCTCAGGCGAATGGATGCAGCTGTAGCCCAAATTATGAGACTCATAAAAAGGATAGCAACTAAGCACAGTGGCATGAGGGAGGAAAACACGATAAGGTTGATACAGGCATTCGTGATAAGCAGAATAGTATACGTAGCACCGTACTTAACATGGCAAGTCGCGGAAAAGATCAAGCTACACTGTCTCATACTAAAAATATTCAAACTAGGTATATGGCTACCGATCAGCACAAGCACCGACAAACTGTTACAGCTAGGTCTGCACATTACCATAGATGAGCTTATTGAGGCGCAGCGTACGGCGCAATATAAACGTCTCTATAAGACATGAGCAGGAAGACTTATTTTAGAGCGACTAGGCATAACGTATCACACGCAACACGGTGTCAAGGTGGACATCCCAAAAAAGACCAGGGAAACAATGATGATACCACCCTTGCCAAAAAACTTGCATCCCGAACACAATAAGGCCAGATGAGAGACAAGAGCAAAACGAATACGAAAAAGTTCGGTAATGACAAGGACGCAGTTTTCGTAGATGCTGCTCGATACAAGCCCAAACGGGTGTTTACCGCAGCCGTAATCGATAGCAACGAACGCTGTACGACATGCGCGACGATACGCACCGCAAATACCGAGACCGTGGAAGAGATAGCCATGGCGCTCGCTGTAGCTCAAACAAACGCAAACGTGATAGTCAGTGACTCTCAAACGGCAGTGAGAAACTTTGCCAACGGCCGCATCTCCCCGGAGGCACTACGTATTCTACAAGGAGGGTGTCGAACAAGCCCCATAAATACATATATTATAGGGACACCTGCTCATGCCATCGCAGGGGACAGCAACAACGGGGCTGTACGTGACGCAGCTCGAGGGCTCACCGACCGAGCTGCCCCCTCAAGTGCCGCCCCAGCCTCCTCTGGTGATTACGGCGTGGCAGACGAGTGGGAGTGGGAAGACAGAATGACCAGATACAATGAAATTACAAAACATCATAGATTACAGAGGGGCATATGCCCGCTCCCTCACCCAAAATAACAAAAAGACAGTCTGTCGATTGGCGGCAGTTACAAACTAGGACATATCCGAATCCTGCACTATCGCACAATATATATCCTGACATATACAAAATGGACAGGTGCAAGCGTTGCGACTCCAGACCCACTCTGGAGCATATGTTATGGGAATGTAGAGGGATTAGTACTCTTGACAAGTATGCGGCCTCTGCTGACAGTCTTCGCGCGCGCTGGGAAGCCGCAATGCTCAGCTCCGTCCTCGAAGACCAAATGTGGGCCGTCCAGCGGGCCGAGGAAGCCGCCAGGATTCAAGGACTCCTGGCCGTAACCTAGACGGGGCCAATCGCCCACCCCATCTACTCGCCGGTCTCTGAATAAAGTTCTTTCCTCCTCCCCCTCCTCCTCCTCCTCCTCCTCTCTTTGCACAAGCAAGACTATTGTTCTTCGACGACATTTGCAGATTACATGCAGATACGGGGCCAAATTTTTAGACATGACTTCAAGCAAACTTTGCACCCATCCACTGCACTGGTGAGAAATCGTTAACCGGCGCCGTGGTATCCAGGTTTTTTTGTATCTCTCATAATATTGTTTGTTTCTTTTTATAGCAATTACAATAGTCAAAGTTGAGCAACTATACTATTACTCCGTCTAACGCCAATGGTATTACAGCAACAGGTGTTAGCCTCAGCTTGTGCAGCAGGAATTGTGTTTAGAGTTCCCGTAAGGTGCTAGTATAAATATCGATGTTACAAGTGGAAGGAAAACTGAAGAAAGAAGTATCCATAGTAATGATGACATTCAACTTTACCTCCAAGTTTGTAGCCTTATGTAATACATGCAGGATTTCGAGCAGCTTTATGTTTAAGCAATACCTCTCTTTTGTTTCAAAAATTGACAATGTGAAATAGCAGCTCAATGTTTGTATTTTTAATTAGAGAGGCAGAAGGCTCGACAGGACAGCCACGCATAAGTTAACGCGAAAGATAATTCTATCTCTTGCCATAGGGATATGGGGCTTCATCAAGCTGTTTTATACAGATTTCTTTATCTGTCCCAGCCACTTACTGTACAACTGTACGTGGTAAAATAAACTACACTCAAACTCAAACTCAAAGTGGAATAGATACGGCATTTCAAAAAAGGCGCTATCTCACTTCGAGGTACCTATATTATCAGCAGATATGTCAGAATGATTTTGACGAGGCCTCATTATAAGCGTTGCGTTGGAGACATTCAAAAATATCCACATGTCCTTCGTATTCATAGAGACTAAGTGGAATTAAACTAAAACATTTCACGGGATCATCTGGTTGAATATGAACAGAGCCTGAGAACAAGAATGGTATCCATTTTGCCTTCCAGCCAACTTGTTAGCTGCGAGGGCCTCCAAGAAACCTAAAAGTCATAGGCGGATAGATAGATAGATAGATAGATAGATAGATAGATAGATAGATAGATAGATAGATAGATAGATACGATCAAAGTCGCCGAAGTTCACCAAGAAATGCTTGGCATTTAAACGTACAATAATATACTACAGCACTACAGTCTAAACATCAGAATTTATCCCCCAGCTCACCCCAGCCTGAATCAGGAAGAGGCAGTAACCCTCAGGAAGCTGCAAACTAACACCGAGAATTTGAGGTCATCGATTGGGAGCTTTCGCAGAATTAGAACGCAAAGCGAACCAAACGCTGTCAAATCAATCCTCAAAAAGTGGTGACAATCCATCAGGAATAATATCAAATCAGTCACCAGAAAGCTTTTCACTGACGCCATCGTGGAGGCCATGGATTCTAAACAAGCCAACATAATTGAAGCAGAGCAGGTCATTACTAAAAATGGCGCACTCAATGACTCAATCGTACACTAAAGAAGAAAATAGCAGAACTGAATAAACAAATTGAACTGCACTGCACCAGCCTACGTAAGAAGCAGTGGGATGAATTTTGTGAAACGATTGATGAGCAGATCAGGCACGGTGAAGCATTGAAACTCAGTAAGCACGCAACTTAGAAGTGTGGCAGCTTGGGCTAGTTGGTATGGCATGACGATAGTTATAGCGCGAGAACAAAACGACAACACAGAGACAAGAAGGACACGAAAGACACGAGCGCTCGTGTCTTTCGTGTCCTTCTTGTCTCTGTGTCGTCGTTTTGTTCTCACACTATAACTATCCTCATTAAGCACCTCCTAGAGGAGCAAGGCACCAGGTCCAACCAAAGACACTGTCTTGCCCGGGCCTTACACACAGCTCTTAAAAATCAAGACATTGAAACTGTTACAAAACAACTCATAGACAAATTCCTAACAGGCGCTAAAAAGCCAGAACTATTTCCGCGACCGGAATACCGGGGAGCCCCTCAGCCGGAGCTGGATCGACCCTTCACTTTATCTGAAATCAGAAGGGTGTTGAGTGAGTTAAATAGGAAGTCTGCCCCTTGTCCAGATGGCGTGACCAACAAGTCACTCAGGAATCTCGACAAGCCCTCTATTGAATCACTGACTGATTTTCTTAAAGAAGCATGGAATGCGGGTGAAGTTCCAGATTGATGGATGATTGATTGGTATGTGGGGTTGAACGTCTGAAAACCGCCATATGATTAGGAGAGAAGCCCTAGTGGAGCGCTCAGGAAATTTCGACCACTTGGGGTTCTTTAACATGTACTCAAATCCTAGCACACGGGCCTATGACACTTCCGCATCCATCGGATATGCAGCCGCTGCAGCAGGGATTTGATCCCACAACCTGCGGGTCAGCAGCCGAGTACCTTAGCCACTAGACCACCGAGGCGAGAAGTTCCAGATGAATGGAAACCTTGTCAAGTCATACTAATACCAAAACCAGGTAAACCTCCAAGTCTGGAGAACTTGCGACCAATATCGCAAACATCATGTGTAGCAAAAGTTGCCGAGCATGCAGTCCTCAACAGGTTTAAGGATTTGTTGGAGGACAACAAAGTATATATGGAGTCTTGGTTTGGAAGACCTTTATTAGGCCCGAAGAACCGGCATCCGAAATACTGAGATGAACAAACCAAGATGATGATGCTCCGTGACAACAACAAGGATGCATGAGCAACGCATGATAATGATGATAATGTACAGATGAAGAGGATTGGTATACTAAATGCCCACACTAATTCCCCCCTCCCGGGAAAGCTGCCAGCCTGGCCGTGGCAAGTCAAGTGGACAAAGAACGTCGCATGAAGGGCTTCATGTAGAAGACATGGACGACCTCAGTAGTTCGATAACGGCGATCTGCTGGGGCTACAAGTGGCGTCACGCGATAATTCACCGGTGAATTTTCTTCAAGAACTGTGTACGGCCCGATAAAGCGTAGCTGAAATTTGTCACACAAACCAGGTGTGCGAATAGGCGTCAAAAGGAGCACTTCGTCTCTAGGTTGAATGGATACAGCACGATGCGATTCATCATAAACCAGCTTTCTGTCTTGCTGTCGGGCTTCAGTATTTACACGAGCACGTTGGCGGCTCTGTGCGAGTCGTAAAAGGTGTTCCTCTGAAGAGGATGGAGATGAATCCGCGTGGCAGGTAAAGAAAGAGACGTCCAGGAAAGAAGTAGGAGAGCGTCCATAAACTAGATAGAATGGTGAGTAGCCAGTTGTCCGCTGAATGGCCGTATTTTAGGCGAAAGTGCCGAATAGTAAAACAACATCCCAGTTTTTGTGATATGGTTGAATATAGGCGGCGATCATGTCACCAAGAGTGCGGTGGGATCGCTCAGTGAGGCCGTTAGTCTGGGGATGATAACTAAAGGCAGTCTTGTGAGTTGTGCTGGAGGCGTGAAGAAGAAGTTCACTAGTTATGAAAGGAAGGCCTTTCCACGGCCACTGAGAAACACACGTGGAGCACCATGACGCAGTACAATAGCTCGGAGGATGAAATCGGCAATTTCAGAAGCTGAACCGGTAGTGACGGATGCCGTCTCGACGCAGCGCGTGAATTGGTCAATGGCTGTTTCTATCCACCGGTTTCTAGCTGCACTGAGTTGAAGGGGGCCATAATTATTGACGCCTACAACTTCGAATGGTGTGGCTGGGCACGAAAGAGGCTGTAGTGTACCAGCTGGAGCAGATGTGGTTAGTTTTCACATTGGCAGGTAATGCAGGACCCAATGTAATGCAGGACCGAGCCACACCAGTGGTAATACCTTCCCAATAAAACCGACTTCGAAGGTAATCGTAGGTTTTATGGTAACCAAGGTGACCAGCAGTCGGATGGTCATGAGGTGGTCTGAGGACTTCGGACCGAAGCGATCGGGGTGGAACGGAAACTCAGCGCTATCAGGACGGTAAACTTTGCGGTACAGAACCGAGTTGTCCAGCTTAAACTGCGAGAGTTAGCGATGGAGCCTCGCATTAGGTGGACGGGAACTGCCAGTGAAGTAGCCTATAATACGTAGACAGTATGGGTCGGCCAGCTGTCGAGAAGAAAAATCGTGGGGGTCGTCCGAAGGCAGCTGGTCCATAGAGGCGAGAGAGGAAACCGCCGTTAACGTGGACTACAAGGGTGTGTTGTGCAAAGTGATAGCGGAAACGCTGAGTGGAGCCGCTGGTAGTGGGCCGCGAGAAAACGCATTGGCGTCACTATTCTTTCTGCCACACTTGTATACGATGTCAAAATCATACGCTTGTAGGCGTAGAATCCAGCAGGCGAGGCATCCCGACAAGTTCTTGAGTTTCGAAAGCCAACATAAAGCGTGGTGGTCGGTCACAATGGTGAAATGGCGGCCGTGCAGATAAGGACGAAATTTCTGCACTGACTAAACGATGGCGAGGAAGTCCTGCTCGGTAATTGTGCAGTTCCTCTCGGTTGCGGAGAGGACGCGGCTAGCGTACGCAATGACTCGATCTCGCGAAGAGTTGTCGCGCTGCAGAGCACGGCTCCTAAACTGTGGCCGCTAGCGTCAGTATGCAGAAAGGTCTCTGCATCATCGTGAAATGAGAAAGTACAAGGTTGGTCGTGAGGGCACTCTTCAACCTGCCGAAAGTGGATTCACATTCCTGAGATCACTGAAAGGGCGTACCAGATGCAAGTAGCTTATGAAGTGGTGCGGCTATGGAGGCAAAGTTTTGTATAAATCATCGAAAGTGATAGGCGAGACCAAAAAAACTTCGCATATCTTTCGGTTTGTCAGGGCGAGGGGAAAGAATCACCGCAGCAGTTTCCTCGTGGTCTGGACGAATTCCGTCCTTGCTCACAACATGACCGAGGACCTTGATAGATCTGCTGCCGAAATGGCACTTCTTGGTGTTAATTTGAAGACCAGCGCCCGCAAAGCAAGTCAGGACCTCGTCCAAGCGTTGCAGATGTTGAGGAAACGTCGATGAAACGACAACAATGTCATCGAGGTAACATAGGCAAGTCTTCCATTTCAGGCCACGCAGCACGGTGTAAATCATGCGCCTAAAAGTTGCGGGCGCATTGCATAGACCGAACGGCATAACATTGAACTTGTATAGGCCGTCCGGGGTTGCAAACGCAGTTTTTTCTTCATCATCTTCGTGCATGGGAGTTTTCCAATAGCCGGAACGCAAGTCGAGGCTTGAAAGAAATTCAGCCCCTTGTAAGAAATCGAGGGCGTCGTCGATACGTGGCATGGGGTATACGTCATTCCTAGTGATCGTATTGAGTGCTCTTTAATCAGTGCAAAATCGTACGGAACCGTCTTTTTTACACACAAGAACTATGGGACACGACCAAGGACTGGTTGAGGGTCGGATTATTTCCCGTTGCAGCATATCGTCTAAGGTTTCCTCAACGATTCTTTGTTCGGTTAGAAAGACACGGTATGGAAGGCGATGCACAATGGATATCCCGTCGGTCTGAAAATGACATGCTGTAGCAGTTGTCTGGCCCAGGCTGGATGAATGAACGTCAAAAGAGTTTGCATGCTCTTGCAACAAATCAAGTAGCTGCTTCTTCTGCGAGTCTGTAAAGTCTTTGTTGATGGCTGCTGCAAAGACCGAGGAAGCAGCATGATCTCCAGGATGGCCTTTAGAGAAGGCAGGGGTAAGAGGCACGACGCACACAGGCTCCAGATCGGCAACGCAGGCTGTTGTGAATTCCTTTATTCATCCCTTGCAGCAGAATAGCAGTCATCATCATTATTGAGCCTCCTCACGAGCTTCCGCTTGACCTCGTGGCAGCGCCCACTCACCCTTGTCTTTTTCTTTCTTTAGTTCCATTCAAGCCTTTCATCTGGCAAGACGTGTTTCTGCTCCGCGCCGCAGCAGAAAGGCTCAGAGGTCCAACACATGGTGCCGAAAACCCGGAACGTTTGACAACGCCAACATCATCGACGTTAGGAGCCGCAACACCTCGGAAGACGGCGCCTGCGATCTCGGCGAGATACATCGACTGCGGGCCGCAGAATGGAACGACATCTTAAACGACGCCAGAGCCTGCGGTCACAGCTGGATGTCCTGTTGTCCGAGGCGGAAGACCACTTGCAAAGAAATCAAGCCGTCATGGCACCAGAAGTAAGGGTATTATTCCTCGACCGAATAAGCTCATTTTATGGTCAGATAGAGAAAGTGGATGAGGCAATTTTTGAGGAGACGCCAGACGACCTGTTGGACAGTGAGACGTTAGACGCAGGAGAATACCGCGACTAGGTTGTTACTCTCACAGCGAATCTACGAGTCAAGCTGAATGAATGTCTGGCTCCTCAAGCCCCACTACTTAGAACGTTCACCCGTTATCATCTGGCAAAAGCAAGCTTCCCCAACTAGAACTCGTAAAATTTGATGGTAAGCGCCGACTATGGCCAAGATTTTGGACGCAGTTTACATCAGCAGTCCACAACAACAGCGTGTTAAGCACAGCTGACAAGTTCAACTATTTGAACACTTTGGTTACCGGAGCGCCGTGTCGACCATATCAAGATTACAAGCTACCGAAGAGTGCTATAAAGACGCTATAGAAATTTTAAAGAAGCGTTTTGGAGATGAGCAGATCATAGTGCACGACCATTTGCAAGGTTTGCTGGATCTAACGCCAGTGTCATCGTCAGCAGACATTCGTAAGCTTAGGCAACTTTACGACAACGTACAGGTTCATATTCGAAGCCTGATGGCGCTTGGCGCTAACTCGACAACTTATTGCTCCATGCTTCGGGAAATCCTGCTAAGAGTTCTACCGACGGACATGATGCTGCGTTTTAACGAGATGCACAAGGCATCCTCGTCGGCTGCATCCTCTTCGAATATGCAAGGCAATTCAAACCGTGTAACGGTTCCAGAAGATAACGATCTTCGAATGCTTCTGGAATTCTTTGAACTTCAACTCACTTGTCGGGAAGCTGCTGCTGAACAAGACGTAACAGAAACTCGTCGAGCCCCAGATAAGGGAGGACTAACGAACAGTCATCCACGTGACGTTTCCACGACAGCTGCTCTACAAAGATCAACAAAAAATCCACAACAATGCCTGTTTTGCCAGTCTGAAAAGCATCCTGCAGAAGTCTGTGATACGAAGAATATCGACTTCTAAAAAAAGGGAGATGCTCATCATAGCTGGACGATGCTTTCGTTGCCTAAAGCAGGGCCACAAGGCAAAAGATTGCAGAAGCCGGTTAAAATGCGGCAAGTGCGCAAGAAGGCACGCAACATCTGTTTGCGCATCCAACGACATCAAAAACGACAAGAAGGCGATATCTGCATCGGTTAATCTGGTGTCAAAGCAGGCAAGGTCAGTCATAATGCTCCAGAGCCTGACAGCCACCGTATTGGGCACCAAATCATCCGGTCGCTACCGAGTCCTTTTTGATGGCGGAAGTCAGCGAAGGTTCATTACAACCAAAGCTTATGGAAGTCTTGGATGCGAACTGATAGAAGAAGTAATGTTAGCCATCGGTGTCTTCGGGGGTGATAAAATACGGAAAACCATGAAGAAGGTACGTGTATCGATTATCCCTGCGAACCAGAAGCTTCCGATTTCAATAGAGGCGCTGGTGGTGGGCACGATATGCACTGAATGTATTCCGGTACCAGAAGAGAACGTTATAAAAGAAATGAACAATTTGCACTTGGATACGCGAGCTCTCTCTTTTTAAGGAGTAGATGACAAACAGATTGTGGTCCTTATTGGATCAGACTATTATTGGGATATAGTAATGGGTATCGTGAAGCCTCTGTTCGAAAAGCTGAAAGCTGTCAAGACGAAACTGGAATGAACTGTGCAAGGACCATTGTCTACTGCAGCCGATGTTACACAGAGTGCCAGTATTACAGTCCTACAATCCACAGTGACTGAGCAGAATATCTCGATACTTTTGACTTGTTTCTGGGATATAGAAAGCACCGGTATCCAGGCCAAAAATGAAGAAACGACGGTCGCTAAATTGGTGCTGGCAAATTTTAAGAACAACGTCAATAAGAAAAACAATCGATATGAAGTGGCGCTACCGTGGAAGGAAAGGGTTGAGATGGTTGAAAACTACGCAGTTGCACTCAAACGTCTGCACAGTTTAATGAAGAAGCTTAACAAAGACAGTGAGCTCTTAAAACAATACGAAGCAACTATTCGATTGTACCTAGAAGAGGGATATGCTGAAAAAGTACCTTCAAAAGAAGACCAACCAATTGTACCCCTGTATTATATGCCACACCGAGCCGTCATACGAGAGGACCGATCTACTACGAATGTACACATCATGTTCGACACTTCATCTCACGAATCCGGGATGAAGTCCTTTAAACGATAATATAGAAGCCGGCCCAAATCTAAATCCCGACGTAGTGACGCTACTGCTTCGTTTCCGACGCTACAAGCTAGCAATAAATGGTGATGTTGAGAAGGCGTTCCTTCAAATTGGCCTGCAAGAACACGACAGATATGCACTTCGCTTCTTGTGGTTCAAGACTTCACCTCAAGTGAACTGCGCACTGCCGGAAACAGAAGTTTGGAGAATGACGAGAGTGCTCTTCGGAGCTACTTCAAGTCCTTTCCTTTTGACTACAACCTTAAAGCACCACTTAAGGTCCGAAGAAAATCGCTTTCCTTCGACAGCCCGGCTATTGCAAGACTATATATATGGATGATCTTCTTTTTGGCGCTGACACCATTGAACAAGCTATTCGTACGCATAAAGAAATAATTGAAATCTTCAAAGATGCTTCAATGAACATTCGTAAATAGGCCAGCAACGAGCCCGTTGTATCTGCCGTCTTCGTAGAAGGAATCACGTCTTCCGAAAAATCACTTTGCTCACCTTCTGGATCTCTGAAAGTGCTGGGACTTTTGTGGAACAAACAGACGGACACATTTTCGTTTAGGCCCTAGGATATTCTACAGTTTCTGTAGGAGCATCGAATTACCAAACGCTTTGTGCTCCAAGCTGTTGCAAGGATCTACGACCCTTTGGGGTTTCTGTCACCCTTTATAGTAAGGGCGAAGATCTTCCTACAAGATCTCTGGAGGGAAAACTTCGGCTGGGATGACACCATGCCAATGAAGCTGTCAGCTGTCTGGAAAAAAATGGAGCAAGGAGGTAGCCTTGCTACATGAGATCAGTATTCCCAAGTTCCTCGCAGCGGGCAGCGAAGGCGCTTATCAAAAGGCAGAACTGCACATCTTTTCCGACGCTAGTGAGTCAGCATACGGTGCTGTAGCCTACCTTCGTACCGGCGACTCAAGTGGTACCGTCCACACTATACTAGTAATGAAAAAGACAAGAGTTGCACCGTTAAAGACGGTTACTTTGGCGAGGCTGGAAATAATGGCAGCTTTACTAGCAGCCCGCTTATATGCCTACATCATCAAGAACTGCGACCTGGGCATTGGTGAAGTAACATTTTGGTCAGATTCCCAGATTACCCTTTGCTGGATTTACAAGGACCCCGTTTCTTGAAAGGCATTCGTGCGGGACAGGACGCAGGAGATCAGAAATAGGACAGAATATTCGCGATAGCGATTTTTTCCCGGAAAAGAAAACCCTGCAGATTTGCTCACTCGAGGCTTGACTGTACACAAACTGAGTAAATCACAGTTGTGGTGGTATGGACCCGGATGGCTTGCCATGTCTTATATATTTTGGCCGGAATTCAGGGGAAACCTTGACCTCGAAAACGGAAAACTCGAGGCAGCTGAAACGGGGCCAGAAATCAATATCCACGCTGTTAACACGAGAACATCGATGCCAACGCTGATTGATAACGAACGATTCAGCAGCCTCACAAAACTTGTAAGAGTAACGGCATGGGTTTTCCGTTATGTTAAAAAGCTGAGGAAGGAACGCGATAGGTTTGAAGAGCTGTCTGCTGAAAGCATTCAACAGGTGGAGTGCTACTTGATTCGCGTAGAACAGAGAGCTCACTTTGGTAACGAAGCCAACTGCGTTGCAAACGAGAATCCGATTCCTTCCCGAAGTCCAGTTGGACAATTAAGATTGTTCCTCGACAAGAACGGGCTGCTTCCGGTACAAGGAAAAGTTCAGATTACGGACGACTCGTACGGTTCTCGCCATCCAGTCTTTCTCCCGAAAGACTGTCACCTCGTTATTTTAATCATTATTCATGCTCACGAAAAAGTCTTCCACGGAGGAGTACGAGACACACTGACTCAAATAAGGGAACACAACTGGATTCCACATTTACGACAGCTGGTGAAAAAACAAAATTACGGTGTGTCATCTGCCAACGCCTACAGTCTAAACCAGTTGAACAAGTTTCACACTGTATGCCCCAGGATCGTTGTAAACAAACGCCTCCGTTTCTTGTAAGTGGCGTAGATTTTGCAGGTCCACTTTACATCAAAGGGCATCTTCACTAGCGCTCTTACATCGCTCTTTTTACTTGGGCTGTAACAAGAGATGTTCACTTGGTACTTGTTGAATATTTGATGACGGTGGCTTTCCTTTGTGCACTTCGGAGATTCGTATCACGTCGAGGCCTCTGTCACACAATGTACAGCGACAATGCCCGAACCTTTGTCAAAACGTCCAAAGATCTAGAGAAGCTCTGGCGAACAATTCGGCACCCCGATGTACTTGCATATTTCTCTTCCTCGAAGATTCAGTGGAAATTCAATTGCCCGAGTGCTCCTTGGTGGGGCAGATTTTACGAGAGACTCGTACGTTCTGTGAAGACCTGCTTGCAGAAAATAGTTGGTCGACGTTTGGTAAATCAGACAGAGTTGGTCACATTACTAACGGAAGTGGAAGCAGTAATAAATTCTCGGCCTTTCACATATGTGTACAATGATGTGGATGAGCCGTGCCCCCTATCTCCAGCAGATTTTTCTCGTTGGAAGAAGACTGACAACGCTACCAGCTTACGACCTCAAAATAAAAACCGAGTCGACCAATGATCCACTGAAGAAACTTTGGAGCAAAAGAGAAGAGGATCTGCAAACTTTATGGTTTCGTAGGTTAAAGGAGTACCTCAATGAACTCGGGAATTACACATTCAACCAACCAAAAAGAAATCACATATTGAAGGAAGGCAATGTTGTTCTACTCCGAGAAAAACATTGTCCCAGGCAACTGTGGAACTTGGTTCGCATAAAAGAACTGATCGGTGGACGTGACGGCATCGTGAGGACTTGCTTTCTACGCTTGCCTGAAGGCACTGTTGTGAAGCGTCCTGTGCAGCTACTATACCCATTGGAAGCCACCTAGCGTCATCTGTCGGGGCGGGAGACTGTTGTGACTTCCTTTATTCAACCCTTGCAGCAGAATAGCAGTCATCATCATTATTGAGCCTCCTCACGAGCTGACGCTTGGCCTCGTGGCAGCGCCCGCTCACCCGTGTCTTTTTCTTTCTTTAGTTCCATTAAATCCTTTCATCTGGCAAGACGTGTTTTTGCTTGATGTGAGCCGCGCTGCAGCAGAAAGGCTTAGAGGTCCAACACAGGTGACAGTAGTGCCCCGCGGCAATCAAACTTTATCTGGTGTGGTGTTCGTAGTAGCGAGGACAGCTTATTCATTGCTGAAGTGAGTCACGCCTGATGCTAGAGCTATGCCTTTATTAGGGCAACGGGGCGATGGAGTGACAGAAATGTCACCAGATTCAATGTCGTTGAACAAAACTGTGACTAATGGATGTTTGTGTGGTGGTAACTCGATGTCTACAGCAGCGATGAGTCGAAGTGGCCTGTAGGTTTCGTCACTGGGCAAGTGGTCTGGGTCAGTAAGATGGACGACACGTTGTGCATAACAAATAGCCCCGGAAGCAGAGGAAAGAAAGTCGCAGCCCAAAATGAGTTCGTTGAAGCATGGGGATAGCACAGCGAATTCTATATGATGAAGAATGTCGTCGATTAGCACACGGGTAGTACAGAGAGCGAAAGGGCGAATTATTGTTTCCTGGGCTGTAACCTGTGCTGGTCCATCATAAGGTGTCGTGACTTTTTGAAGACGGGCACACAAATCAGCACAAATAACAGAAAACCCAGCCCCGGTCTCCACCAAAGCATCAACGTTCACTCTCTCAACTGTGACCACAATCATATTGTAAGGGCGCGCTGGAGGAATTGGATTCCTGTGTTAGAATGCAGTTTGTCCTCCAAAAACTGCATCGCTCAGTTTTCCGGACGCCGATCAGAAGCGAGGGGGAACAGGCTGAAGAGGAGAAGAGGAGCGACGGTAGGGCGCAGGTGAATGGTGTCGGGTTGATCAATGCCTACTGCGCAGTTCACCGGATGCTGGCGGAGATGGAGACTGACGCGGCAGTGACGAATAATGACGGCCCTGGTACAAGGCTTCTGCGGTATAGTCCCATTCGCGTTTGTCGTACCCTCGGCGCTCATCTTGCTGGCGCTAGCGCTTGCAAGTGAAATGTGACCACGATAGCCGCAAGAATAGCACGTAGGTCGAGTCGATTAATAAGGAGGGTAGTAGCTTGCGTTAACTGCACCGGGAGAGAGAGCAGTGAGAGGGACAGATGATGGCTCAGGCAGGGGTGATGGAAAGCTCGTGGGAAAGCTTGTGGGAGGTGCGGCAGCAACCAACGCGCACGTTCGTGGCGGCGACGTCGAGCTGACGGTGTCTGATGGTGCGGCGACGGCATGCGAGAACGATGGGAGAGTACGAGTGACAGTGGGCGGCAGCTGGGCCAAGTGGGTCATGGACGTGAGCTCCTCCCTGATGACATCCCGCAATGACGTAGAAGAAGACTGAAGGTGGTGTGAATCTCATTGACTCTAATTCTTCGCGTATAATCATCCTTATTGCGTCTTGTAGGTTTGGATCGGCCGTAATACGGGCCGCGTCACTGTCCGGTTGTAGGCACATAGACTCAAGTTCTTCGAAGAGCTGACAGGTTGTCGCAACGTCAGCAACGGTAGCCGGATTCTGGAATGCAAGAGCATTGAATGCAATGGGTGCATTTTCCTTAAGAAGCTGGCGTACCTTGTCGGACTCTGTCATTGGGTTGTCGACCCTGCGGCAAAAGGAGAGGATATCCTCGATGAGGATGTATACAACTCCCCAATGTGCTGTTTCCGAGTCGTGAGAGCTTTCTTTGCGAGAGCCAAACGAACAGCCGGTGTGCCAAGGACATGGCGAAGCTGATCTTTGAAGGCTGACCAGTCGGGGTTGTCGATGAAGTGGTTGAGGAACCACGTCTTCGCGACACCCGTGAGGTAGAATGAGACGTGAGCGAGTTTGTAGGTGTTATCCCACCAGTTAGCAGCGCCGACACGTTCGACATCATCTAGCCATTCCTCCACATCTTCGCCGCGCATACCAGCGAAGGGATGGGGCTCACGCTGGAGGCTGTTAATGACGTGAGAAGGTGCGGCACGCGATGGCGGAGTGGGAGCGCCTGCAGCACCGACCTCATCTTGGTGCGACATATTTCCGGACACCTGGCCCAAGCGGTGACCTGAATGTAGCTCCAGGGGGTAGAGTGGTCGAGAGGATGATGGGGGATCTAACAGCACGCTGCACCACGTATGGAGTCTTGGTTTGGAAGACATTTATTAGGCCCAAGGAACCGGCAGCCGACAGCTGAGATGAACGAACCAAGATGATGATGCTACGTGACAACGATGAGGATGCATGAGCAACGTATGATAATGATGATAATGTACAGATGAAGAGGATCGGTATACAAAATGCCTACAATACACCTACAGTATGTTGGACTTCATATCTTCATTATTTGCTCAGGATGCAATGAAGCAGACTAAGCACTAAATTCTAGGCGGATACTCTATAAATACCAAAGCCATCCTTGAACTAGACACGGATAAAACATTCGACAACATCAGGCACAAATACATCCTTCAAACGATAGAGGAAATTGGATTTGGATCGAAAACGTATAATTACAAGAAATCTTTTTTAGGGGCACATACGGCGAGGTTAAGGGTAGAAGACACGAACTCAGACGTGGTTCAACTCGGTGGTCGTGAAATCCCTCAAGGCTCGGTGATCTGTCCCGTCCTCTTGAACATATGCATGATCGGCCTGTTCAGGAAACTGAGCAATATCACCAACATTCACCACACCATCTATGTTGATGACCTTATCATATAGTGGGCTGGTGGTAGCGATGGACAGGTTCAAGAAGCAATCGCAGAAGTGGTGCAGACAGTGGAGGAATACTTGAGGCCCACTGGTCTCAGGTGCTCCTACAGAATTTGGAGTTAATACTTTACAGATAAGAAAAAGGAGGGAGACATAAGCGCTGGAAGCCACTATCCGAAAGTGACATACCTATATAGACCGAAAACGGAGTAAATATACCCAGAGTTGACACGATGAGTGTACTGGGCTTTTTTATAGATGCAAATGGCAGGAATCACATGGCGCTTAAGAAAAATATCTTCAAGACAAAGAGTGCATACCGGATGAACAGACGACTTGCAGGGAGACAAAAAGGCATGAAAGAGAACAACCTTATCAGGTTGATCAACTCTTTCGTGCTGTCATATTTTATATGCGGCTTCTATGTTTAACCGGACACAAACCTAATTAAAGAAGCTCGACGCGGTGATCAAAAAAGTGATCAAGAGTTCATTGGGTCTCCAGCTTCACACCAGCACTCAAACGTTGCTCAAGTTAGGAGTAGACAACACGACTAAAGAAATTGCGGAGGCTCAAGAAAGGTCACAAATAGCAAGACTATCTACAACTTGCACGGGGAGATTGATCATTGATAGAATCATGATCAACACCGTCATCAACCAGGAGACGTACACCAAGATACCACAGGACTTTGCTGAGAGCGTCATCATTACCCCGTTGCCAAGAAATACGCACCAAACCAAACGCCAGAAGGGTAGCCCGGGCTAAGGCTTTATGGAAGAAGTTGGATAAAGGAGACAGGGGGCTTGCTTTGTCGACTCAGCTTCACATAAAGACCGAAATAAGATCGCCGCGGTAATAGTTGACCACCGGGGCAGGTGTACCAACTGCGCCACGGTCCAAACCAGAAGTCGCTGAACAGGTTGCTATCGCGTTGGCCCTGACGGATGATCGATATACCGAGATATACAGTGACTCTAAACCAGACATCAGAGCCTTAAGCAGGGGCAGGATCATACCACAAGCAGTTTGAAATATTTATAGTAGACAGGCCATTGATACACATTACATATATTGGTTCCCAGCGAACGTTGGATCACTCGATGACATTCCCACGAATCCAAATGAATCGGCCAACAGCATTGCCGGCGGACGTACAGACTGGGACGCCCTTACACATGGCTTTGATTCTGCTGGATTCGAAAATCTACAACGGGATATGCCCATGACGTATAATAAAATTACTAAACATTACTACCTGTGGAGCAGCACCCCCTCACAGCACCCCCTTACAGTAGACTAAACAGAACACAAGCAGTCACACTTAGACAATTAGGACACAGTCTTATTACTCACCTGCACAGGCAAAGGAATGGTACAATATAAAAGATATGTATGTTGTTTTCAAGGCATGTAAGAAAGAAGTATGCACGCTTGAGCATATGCTCTGGGAATGAGGATCGCTTGGCCGTGGCATTTCCAGGCAACGCTCTACAGTAATGATAAATTTTCACGAATATATACCCCAGTTCCTCGCTGTCCAGTATGCTCATGACAGGGCTAGGAGGCTTGACCTCCCAGTCCCCAAGTGGGATTAGCCAGGCAGGTGGCTACACCCTATACAGTACGTATAAATAATGTTATTTCCATCAATTGTTCAATGGGGGTGGGAAATGGCGAAGGCTGACGGCTACCAGGAATAAGGAGGCCTCACACCTTGGGCGCACAATGTGTTTGTTCAAATAAAATTTTAATCTCTTTCTCTCTCTCTCTCCACATAGCGAACTGTTAGGCAAGCACAAGAGATGTCTGGCAGATATTTATAAAGTAAATAATCAAATATACACTAGCATGATTATCCTTTTGTTTCATGAATGTAATTAGACACCGCAGAGCTAACGCCCGTGTGGCTATAACCTAATCTAGTGCGACCAAATGGTACAGCTTTGATCGGTCCTGCGATAAAAAGCATTTATTTTTGGAAACAATGCTGTCACTCTAGCGCGAGACAGTGGGCGCAAGAACCTCTAGGAGTTTTCGACATCGCATTTAGCAGCACGCGTGATTGTTCAATGAAAATCAAAGAAAAAAGTGGACAATGATGTTTCCACCACCATCGCAAATGGCCCATGCTAAGCACGCTCCGCTAGCATGAATCCGCCGAACGCGCTAAGCTATTACACTTCGTTGATCGGTATGGTCGCGAATCATTATTACGCCTAATCCGTCACTTCTGTTTTACTATTGTCCCAGAGACCCAAGAAAGGTCTTCAGATTTAGGTGCACGTAAAAAAGCCAGGTGTTCAGAGTTTTCGGAGCCCTCCACTACGGCGTCTCCCATAATCTTATGGTGCTTTTGGTGCCTTAAACCTCACATATTAATTGATGAGGAAATGTCTCTATTTTCCTTACAGATGGTTGCCGATTTTTAATAGCAATGATTACGTAGACAGGTCTCATAAAAAAGGGCATTTATCGCTACAAAACACAAAAAAGGTGAAACAAAATATTGGCAGATCCCAAGTACAGTGGGAATCGATAATAAGCGAAGTATGAATGAGAAAGGTTGGTATGTCACTTCAAAATTAGCACAGCGTTACGAGATTAAGGTAAATGATGTCGTACTTGAGTTCCGTGTCATGATTATCAAGTTTGAAAGTACGTTTACCTTCGCCATCTATTCACATCACGTGATACCAATTTTGTATATGTGGAGCCTGCAAAACGGCCGCAAGCACGCTATTAGCGTGGTATGTTGTCATGCTCTTACCTGACACGCTTGTCAGGATTATCATGTTTGCACCAGTTATATATTTCGTCGTCCATGGACGTTACGTAACACCAAATTTCGTATATGTGGAGCTAGCTAAACGTCACCCAGCGCATCCTGAAATGCCCATTATACTCCAATGTACCGTTGACACGCGCACACGATGGGCACAGCGACGCTAGGTTAGGAAAACGCGAGCACTCTATAATCTGACACCAGGCGCGAACGGCACGACCAGCATCCGTCGGCATGGCACAATGGCGACTGGTGCGAAATGCGACATGCTAGATTTCGCGCCGATGGGTTACCCAGACAACACTGCGTCTCCCTTTTTTTGTGACAGAGAGACGCTGGACGTGCTGAAACTCGCATGTGTCAAAGCGATACGGTGTGGCACGTGCATGTGAGTATATGGCGAAACTGGCGTCTGGTGTCGCAACGCTGGCATGACGCGAAGAAACGAATGCCGGCCAGCACGCGCACCGCGTCACGTCCAGATGTATTGGCGCCTTGACTGTGGCATGTAGTCCTGTTCTCACATGACACGCATATCATCATTATCATGTTTGCACAGGTCAAATACCTTCGTCATACATTGATGTCACGTAATACCAAATTCGGCATATGTGAAGCTAGCGAAACGGGTCGAGAGTGCATCATGAGTGTGGCATGTAGTCATGTTGTTACATGACACGCATGTCATGATTAATATATTTGGATGTGTCATTAAGCTATGTCGTCTATTGGCGTCGCGTAATGCCGAGTTTGTACAGGTGAATTTATCGAAACGGCCTTGAGCGCATCATGAGCGTAGCATGTAGTCATGTTGTTACATGACACGCATCTTATGTTTATCGTGTTTGCACCAGTATCATACATTCGTCATTCATTCACGTCCCATAATACCGATTGATTGATGATTTATATGTGGGGTTTACCGTCCCAAAACCACCATATGATTATGGGAGATGCCGTAGTGGAGGGCTCCGGAAATTTCGACCACCTGGGGTTCTTTAACGTGCACACAAGTTTGAACGTCCCGTAATACCGAATTTGGTATAAGTGAAGCTAGTGTAACGGCCGTCAGGGCATCATGAGAGTGGCATGAAGTCATGTTGTTACAGGGCACGGATCCTATGATTATCATGTTTTCACCCGTCGCATACCTTCGTCTTCATTCACGTACCGTAATACCGAATTTGGTATATTTGACGCTAACGAATTGGTCACGAGCACATCATGAGCGTGGCATGTAATCATGTTGCTACATGACACGCTGTCATGGTTTTCATGTTAGGGTCTGTCACTTGTGTTCTTCGTGTAATCATGTCATATCATACCAGTTTTACAACATTCCGTGTGAACGAAACCAGCGCAAGAACCAGAAGACGATGAAAGACAAATTGTGACATTCATGGCATACGTTTCATACTTTTCATGTCATAACTAGTCAAATATGTTCTCTATACAGCCATGCTAAGCCATACCAAAATTGGTAATGATACCATTATCGGAACGGCCAAGAGAGCTAAAGTCGTAGGCGGCTAGATAGATAGATACACTCAAAGTCGCCGAAGTTCGCTAAGAAATGCTTCGCAATTAAAAGTTAAATGACAAAACATACTTTGACTTTAGGGAAAAACTGAAGAGAAGGTAGCTGAGTCTCTTAGTTAACACAGCACAGTAATACTTCATCGTGTGAGTGACCATCCTGGCTTTTTTCTCGCATTTAGCAGTTCCTGTGTCCTCTCATCAGCTTCGTGAAATAGTATTCCCCATATCAAGAGCTTCGGATGCAAGACATGAATCTATTTCATCTAAATGCTCAATCAGTACTTAATATACTACTTCGGCTACCACAAAATAAAATGTTGTGTCTTGAAGCACGGCTTACCCTCTCAAGCATGCCTGCTTTTTTGTGTGGGTCATTCAACTGTAGGTAACGCGAAAGAATAAAGCGGCGGTTATAAAAGTGAGATTTTTTTCCTCAGCGACATTCATTTTTATGAAATATTAAAGAAAAAACTCTGGTCTCAGTTGTGATAATCTATATTAATTGAAGAACCCCTACATCAGTCAAAACCAGCTTTCAATCTATTATGTCCCCATTTGCTTTCATCACAAGATATAACAGGCCAAAATCTACTTTACAAGAGTGTACTGCCACCTGTATTCTGCTGGCTGTTATGAGCTTGCATTATTCGTAACTATGAAGTCTCAATTTTTTTTACTGGAGTGTAAATTCGCTTTGCTGGTTCATCTTGAAGATTTCCTATTCTCAGACTTCAGGCTTAACGGGTGTGCGTAGCCTGTTTCTAAATGGCGAGAAATATCGAATGACAAAAAAGAAAAAAGCGCGGCCAAAAGGACAACAATAACAATGAAAAAGCATTTGGTGAACGCAACACCTCCACAAAATCTTTTTCTGCAATATTGGATAAAGTACTCTCGCCGGCAAACTGCCTGTCGTGACATATGTCAATATGTCACTCTCTTTCCGCTTCGTTCACGCAACTACTCTTCTGCCCGCTTGCTTATGTGGCGTGTGCTAGTTTTTGTATGAACATTCATCTTCTGGCTGGCTGGCCATGGCTGAAAACTCGCTGCGAAGATGAGAATGACAACTAAAAAAATAGTTCAAACAGCTGAGCTGCATACTCAAGCCGAGGAAAGCATGACTGTAAAGAAAGTAAACAAATTGCCAATAAATCAGGAAAATACACCGAGAGCAATCACCGAGTGAAATATTGCTCTTACAGCTGGCGGCCATTTTCACTTCACCTTGTAGTCCTTTCAATTTTAGAAGACAGGTAAAAAAACATGCTCAGAAAGATGGCAGAAAGCTACAGAAAGAAAAAGCGCGAAAACATAGAAGAGACTCTCAACAAAAAACTTGTCTCGCGAGTTGTCTTGTGTGCACACGGTTGGAAACCTTCTCGCTTGCAAAGGCCATACATCTTCAGTAAGTGTGTTCAGAAAACGCGCTCTATTTCACTTATTCCGACACCCAACCAGCAAACACGGCAAAACCTGTGATGTCAAACAGGAAGGCTTCAGTCTGGGTGGAAATTCATTGCCACCGTAAGGTCGAACTCCAAGCCCGATTCTTAGTACCATTGCAGGAGGACAGGTTTTCTTCTTTTTGAAAGTGTGCCTCCTTTAACAAAGAGGCAAGAAAGGTGGCAAAAATAATTGTTTGACAAAACACGAGTGTAAATTTGACAAAAAGGTGTGGGTAGTTGGTGAAGGTCGTAAGAACACCGTTGCAGAAAAAAAAGCGGTCATCTTAACAGGAAGGAAACCGCATGAGAATCCCACATCCCATTTCTCACGGCGTAATTTTCTCTTTTCAAGGAAACTGCAGAAAAACGTGTTAACAAAAGACACGTTACAACTGCTGCCGATACTGTACACAACTACATGGCAGAACCAAGGAAGCATTCCTGCTGTGCAGGTTTATTGGCAACAACGGGGGCTATTTTTCTGAATTCACCGCACAGGGAGGTGGCGCGTGGTTGATTGTTAGGCGCAGCGGCGACTTCTAGGTTTGATCTTTATCTCGCGCTCTTTTGCCCTTGGCCAGAGCTTGAATGGTTTCTTCGCCCCCGTATTCTAACGAGCACCCTATTTCGCATCAGCGCTTATTGTTGTGTAGCCTTAGCTGACATGCTGCGGGGCTATTCCTTAAGCAGACGCCCAATGTGTTTGCGGCTCACCATTTTGCCTTCCTTCTGGTTCATTGGACAGTTGCTAACAAGGCATAGCAAACTAAGTAAACCCTAGCTTTCGGCTCGTAAGGCATCATGAAAAAAAAATGACCGCTTACTTTCGTGCCCATCAAATCAGATAATGATCTCAACCTGCTAACCACGAATACACATCCTCTGTGCAGCTCATTCGGTAACCTTGGTTCTAAAAGGATAATGTTATTTTTACAACCATTTGGCCCAGTCAAGTAAAGCTCGCGCAGTCAAGTAAATTGCATAGTCAAGTAAAGCTATAACGCTGTTTGCGTCTTCTAATACAGGACGCGCCGCTATCATTCTCGTGCACAGATCTGTGGCAATCAGGAAAGACTGCGTCTTTGGATATCCGACTCTCCTCATTTTCCATTCCGCAAAGTCCACGTGCACAGCTTCAAAGGGTTCTCCTAGTGTTTTGGCGAGACGAGCTCGTCGGGTTGAGGCCGGCATTTGGCTTTGTTCAACTGACACAAGTGGCATGGCTCTACATGTTCTTCGATATCTTTTTCATGTTTTTCTCTGTGAAGCGTCTGAAAATTTTGTTGTATATTAACCACAAACCATCGTGACCACCTGATTCCGGACTGTCATTATACAAGTGAAGAACTTTTTGAATCGAAGTCTCTGGAACAGTCAACTTGCAATCCTTGAATAATAGATTTTCATATCCTTTCTATAATCTTGTCATGTTTACTGTTTTATGCGGGACATCGATAGCCACCTGCACAATGGAAGACATCAAAATCGCACTGCTGAAGTTCATTGACTTATCGGGCCAATTTTCTTCTAGACTCTGACATATTCAAAAGGTGCATTAGTGCTTGATGGTCTGTGTACAATACTACTTTCTTGCGTCGATTTATGATCGAAAGTAGCGGACCGCCATTAAAACAGCAATGAGCTTTCTTCTCAGTTGTCGAATAACTCTGTTCAGTTGAAGGTATAGAAGTAGTATCGATAAACTCTCAGCTGCTCAGCTGGAGGTCAACGGACATCTCTTTGGTACAGAACAGCATCTGTATCATAATTTGCAGCGTCCGTGTTCATCTAAAAATGTAAGCCGTATTCTGGTAAAGTAAGCACAGCGCCCAATGAAATACGTTTTAAAAGTTCCCGGTAAGTCTATTTATAATGCTAAGTTCAAATAAAAGGCACTATTTTCTTTGTGCGCTCCGTCAAGCACTTCGTCATCTTCTGGAAATCTTTGGTAAAACCCCTGAAGTGGCCCGTGACTCCTAGAAGAACACAGAGTGGGTGAATGTCATGTGGCTCTGTAAGTGTTGTGAGTCTTTGGACAGACTATTCTTTAGTACTCTTGGTAGTTCCGTCAAACACTCTTCTAAGGAAAACGACTTTTGACTTGAAGAATTCACTCTTCTCGTTGATCTTCAGGTCTGCCTCACTAAGGGCTTGCAGCACTTTTACAAGATGTCCAAAGTGCTCTTTTACTGACCATGAGTACACGCGAACGTCATCAATACAAACGTAACAGAAGGTTCTTAAGCGTAGCTTCACTACACTGTTTATCATCTTCTGATATCAAGATGGCGAATTTGTCCATACAAATGGAAGTCTATTGTACTCAAGCACTTCAAACGGTGCGCTGAATGCAGAGAGCCTCTTCGTTTCTTCATGCAGAGGTACTTGCTAGAATCCTTTGCAATGGTCGAGACGAGAGAAAAATTTCTAGCTTCCGGTTTCATTATTGATTTTGTCAATATGCGGCATTGGAAACGGGAATAGGTCAGCCTGTTTGTTTATCTGCTTGTAATCGGTGCAGAGGCGAAACGTTCTGTCCTCTTTAGATGCGATGGTCATAGGCTAAACACAATCACACGTGGAAGGCCGTATAACGCCGGTATCAAGCATTTTGTGTAGCTCTTTCTTCAGTCAAAGCTACTTTTCTCTCAACATGTAGGCCTTCCGCTTCACCACTGTTGTCTCTCGCAGCTGGAATGGAACTTCAAACTTTGAGGTCGCATTTGAGTATCCATCCGCCTATGCAAAGCGATTCAGCATACATGCGAACGACATCTTCTGCGGCAGTGGGCTTATGGGAATGATCGTCGACGGCTGTGGAAGTGGTCAGCTGATGGTCATCTTGCGTGGTAACTTGCCCATGTCAATATAAATTCCAACGTAGTTCTTCAGTAACTGGACGGAACATGAGAAGCCCCGTGCAGAATCAATGCTTTTACCACAGAAATCTACCTTAACACGCAGTAAGGATGTCTACCCATTCATCACTCACTTGTATGTTTGCATCATACCCGTGAACGTTGACAAGACAATCATTCCTTTCATTCAACTCGGGAATGACGCTCTTGTTGACTACAGTAATGAATGCTCCGCTGTCGACGAAAGCTTTCACGTCTTTTCAATACCTTGCTTAAACCAGTACACCTGGTTGGCGTGGTCAGAAAGAAAAATCCTTTCTTGTATTTGAGACAAGATATCGTCAGACGTTCGTTTGATTATTGCATGCATCTTTTTCTGTCTCATGTTGTATATCGCAAATTAATTTGGTTTGCTAACCGTATCTCGCCATCTAGGAGCTGGAAGCATCTCGGGCGTGCTCACTGCTGTCGCCGTAGAATCCATCTAGGAGCTGGAAGCATTTCGGGCGTGCTCACTGCTGTCGCCGTAGAATGTGGCTGTAGAACCAACAGCTTCATGACCTGTAATGGCTACTCGGGCAATTCAGGTTTTTCGAAATGATTGATATGTGAGGTTCAACGTCCCAAAACCACCATGTGATTATGAGAGACGCCGTTGTGGAGGACTCCGGAAATTTCGACCATCTGGGGTTCTTTAACGTACGCCCAAATCTGAGCAGACGGGCCTACAGCATTTTCCGCCTCCATTAGAATTACAGCGCTGCAGCCGGGATTCGATCCCGCGAAGTGCGGGTCAGCAGCCGAGCACCTTAACCACTAGACCACCACGGCAGGGCAATTTTCAAAGATGAAGATTGTGCTGCGTGCGTTAGCAAGTCCCAACATTATAAGACACACAAGTGATGAGTCAGAGAGAGCTGGATATGCTGCAGGCATTAGCCTCCATTTCTGAAAAAGAAAAGTTCACAAACGAACCAGAAGACTAAATCAAGGCTAATGCACAATCCCAACTCTGAAACCTGTCTCCAAAGAATGTTGACTAAAAGTTTTCTCTCCAATACATCCAAGTATGTTCGGCCTTTGCAATTGCTCGTATCTCGTGCAACAGCTTCATGACACCTCCCAAGTACAATGGCATGTTCATTACTTTGGCACGATCATGTTGCCGAGAATGCGGATTGCGGATTGCACGGATACTCATAAAAGTCAAACCAGGCCTGGGAAATCATTGATGGTGATTCAACGTACACCACTGGCTTAAATATTTCTTTTAGTGTCTTTGAGTATTGGTCAGTGCATGTTCACGTCATAAGCTCCAACATATGTTGTTGGCGATTGCTTTTTTCTTTCTTGTCAAGAATGACAATCAATCAATCAATCAATCTGATTTTTATTGACAAACCAAAGAAAAGATTACAAGATATCTGGACCGTTAGCCTACATTGGCTAGTGATCGGTCCATATCGGAGTACATAAAAGCAGCTTAGCAGAGCATATTTAGCAATAAACACATATATACACAATTATTTATACATATAACTATTCACATATGCACATACATACTACATAAATAAGCGCGTGTACATATATGCATTTTTACAACATGCCCAAATATAGTTCATTTCATCATCATCGTCATATATAAGTGACTGGGTAAAAGCACTAATTAGTGCAGAAGAAAGTGAGAAGAAAAAAAGAAAAAAAGCCTATTTATATGTCTTGATGCTGCAATCAAAATAATTTCACACTGCGCTTGAAATTTCTTGCCAGTTTAACTTCTAAGGGTAGTCAGTTCCAAATTTTAGTCCCATGAAATTCCAATAAGCGTTTTCCATATCAGTTATAGCTTTAGGTAAGTTAAAATTGGACTTCGATGCGTGTCTAGTGTTTCGCGATGGTATTGTAAATAGAGTGGAGGATAGGGGAAAGCTAGTGCCTACAATTTTCTGAACAAAAAGGGCAACCTTATAATCGCGAAATGCCCAAACTGATAAGATTTGTTGTTCCTGAAATGTAGTTTTATATGAATTTTCATGGTTTCCACCTATTATGCTTAGGGCTCTCTTTTGTAGTCGTAGTAATGGCTCTGGGTATGTCGTATACGTTACACCCCACGATTCAATACAGTAGCTAATATGTGAATGACCGAAGGAAAAATACAATGTTCGAAGCACGCTGGGGGGAAAGAATTCGCGTGCTTTGATTACGGTATAACAACCGTAAGCCACCTTTCTACAAACACTATGAATTTGTTCTTCCCAGTGAAGGTGCTGGTCAAAAAACACTCCTAAATATTTAAAAAAACACTTCTTCGAAGGACTGTTGTTCATGTAAGGTTGCATAGACGCCGTGTCAATATCCTTTTGCCCTGATCAAAAAAGAACATACTTCGTTTTCCCTGAATGTAGTGTCAATTTATTCTGTAAAAACCAGTTGCTTACGAGTGTCAATTCAGACATTATGTTGGCTTGCAGTGTTGAGAGACTATCTCCTGTGAATACTATGGCGGTATCGTCCACGTACATCAATGCTTTAAAGTACACTAATGTTTTCGGGAAATCATTTATGTACAGAGAAAAAAGTACCGGGCCTAATACGGATCCCTGGGGCACTCCACACACTATTGTGCTGTATGCGGATTCATTATTGTTAATCACCACTTTTTGTTTGCGCAAGAACAAGTAGGTTAAGAAGAACTGGAGTGAATTGTCACTGAAGCCATAACTTTCAAGTTTTTTAATAGTATGTCGTCGGGAACTGTATCGAATGCCTTTTTAATATCTAGGAAGACTGCTATTGCAATTTCACTGTTGTGGAGCGCGGTTATTATATTCTGCGAGAGGGTTAGAATGGCTGTTGAAGTAGACCTAGCGGGAACGAATCCGTGCTGTTGTGGGCATATAATGTCGTTGTCAACGAAAAAGCATTTTAATTGAAGGACAACTATATTCTCGAAAAGTGTATTAAGAAAGCTTAGAACCGAGATCGGTCTGTAGTTTTCAGGGTTGTTTGAGTCCCCTGATTTGTATACAGGAACTACTTTGGCGGTTTTTAAGCTAGATGGATATATACGACAGGTAAATTCATGGTTTTAAAATATTACATATCGGAATGCAAAGAAGGTTAATGTTATCTTTAATAACCTTAACTGGTATTCTATCATCACCAGTGGCTTTATTGACCGGCATCTTAGCCACGACAGATTTGATTTCATCGGTTGTGACAGCAGCAAGGTTGAAATCATTATCAATTAATTTGGAGAGAGAAGGAGCAGATATCGACGAGCAAAACTGCGAAGCTAGGTTAGCGCCAATAATAGTGAAATATGCATTGAAATCTTCTGTAACCTTTGAAGAGATGTTATCTGGAAGAATGCGTTTTGCCTGGCCTATGCCTGTAACATCTCTGACTACTTGCTACACCTTCTTTCCATTGCTCCCGTTCAGTGTAATACTGTTCGTATAATACTCCCTCTTCAATTTACGTTTCATAGTAACTGATTCATTCCTATAGAACTTGAAGCTTTCGTGGTAATATGTGTTGCTTCTATTGTTTTTCCACTTATTATAATATGAATCTTTTAATTTCAATATTTCTAAGAGGTCGTTAGGCATCCATGGACAAATGGCGTGATTGTAGTTACGACGTGTACGCTCACGTGGCGACCGCCTAATCAAATTGCTTATCGACTCCAGAAAGTTTGCACAATCCTTTACTGTGTCATTATCATATATGCTCTCAAAGTCAACATCCTGAAGCAATCGGTTCAATTGAACATAATCCACATATGCCGAACGCTGCAATCGTGATGCACCGACCTTCGATAGGTATTTACATAGAATAAACAGAAATGTTGGGTTATGATCGGTAACGCTTACGTCATAAACCCCAGCACTCACGTCCCATTCGGCGTGCCACAACATGTGATCAATAATGGATTCATATTAGTCAGTGACACGAGTCGCAGTTGAAATGACATTTTTAAGGTTAAGTGACTCGAGTAAAAATAAATAATCAGATCTATCTTTCAGCAAATTAATATTGAAGTCTCCGCATGCAACAACTGGAACTTGAGATGCTTCAGAGATGTCATCAGATATTCCATAGCGCAGATAAATTCATTGACCACTGAAGAAGGTGGGCGATAGACGACGCCCACTGTGATTCCACGCTTAATCTGAACAAATATTGTTTCGGCTGAGGGAGTCGATACAGTGTTTTTAGGAAGAATGTCAAAATCAATTTCAATTTTAATAAACAGCGCAACGCCTCCGCCACGGGATTAACTCGGGCGAGGCATAGATGCCACAATGTAACCAGGTTAAGTAGCAGTCTCGCCTTCTTTCAACCATGTTTCCGTTACGGCAATTATATCGTATGTGAACTTGTGTTGGGTAAAATATACTAGTAGGTTATCCAAGTTCTTTCTAACGCTACGAAGATTGCAATGCAAAATTGAGAAAATATCTTGCTCTTGCCATGCCTTTTCAACTTGGGCGATACTCAGAGCTATTGTAAATAATTAGGTAGTGCGTGGTTGGGGTCACTCAACAATATTTTATATAACTTGAGCAAGGTCATTAGCGCACGTGATGTGGATTACGCGCGAGTTCTCTGTCTTCCTCATCAAAATTTTTCTCTGTGGCACCCAAGTGTCTTTCCGCTTTTTTTCACGTTTATTCTTCAGAGGGTATCCCAGAAGTACCTTGTTGGCAGGGCTTAGGTGCTCATTGATGTAAACTGGGCTGTCTTTGCCTTGAAAACCCAACACTGAAGTGTTAAGTCTCATTTTTCTTCCCGCCTTCAAGACATTCTCCCTTACAGTCCTTGTAGCAAATTTCACTACTATATTCTGTGTCTGCTCACGTCTTGAAGGTACGCGGTGAATGACATCAATGTCCGATTCTTTTAGGTCTACTTTTACACAGCTACATAATATTTTCATTGTTTAAACTAGGTTTTCCGATGAGGTCATCGGGATTCCCTTGATTTCAAGGTTATTACTTCGACTGTGCTGTTCCAACGTAGTCAGTTCATTTTTCACCTCATTTAACTCCTTTGAGAGGCGGCCATTAACTTTTTTTATCTCAGTATTCTCAGCCCTCACAGTGGTAAGTTCCTTCTTCACTATTATTAGCTCGGTGTTGAATTCCTCGAACCTCTTATTTATAAAATCCATTCCCTCCTTGACAGGTTCAATTTCCTGCTCATTTATTTTCTTCAGGTCCTTCTTTAGAACGTCATGATTGTCACTAATTCTAGCACTTAAATCAGCAAAAGCCCTTGCCAGTTCCTTAGCAGTCGAAGGCTGTTTTTCGGACATGTTCAAAATGATCACACTTCTTCACAGAGCAGTCTAGGAGCCTAACTTTAAAAATTCAAGGTGGCCAAGGCCAGAGCACGTACCTGCACGAAGCAAAGGAAGTGATTATGTACTGTTCGATGCTGCTGCTGCCTAGACTGCTCTGGAATGATGAGCCGTCTGTTGTGGGCAGCGGTTTTATAGCGTTATGGTGACGTCAGTAGTTCAAGCGGGGGGGCGTAACTTTCGATGGCCAGGTGAGGGGCGCACTTCACAGTTTCGGCATGTGTAGTCAAGTGGCAGCGAAGTCGGATGTCCCCGGCAATATCACGAGCCGGTACCGCCGTGGATTCGCCTTTGCTCGTGTGAGTGCTGCACGAAGCAAAGGAAGTGATTACGTACTGCTCGATGCTGCTGCTGCCTAGACTGCTCTGGAATGATGAGCCGTCTGCTGTGGGCAGCGGTTTTATAACGTTATGGTGACGTCAGTAGTTCAAGCGGGGGGGGGCGTAACTTTCGATGGCCAGGTGAGGGGCGCACTTCACAGTTTCGGCACGTGTAGTCAAGTGGCAGCGAAGTCGGATGTCCCCGGCAATATCACGAGCGGATACTGCCGTGGATTCGCCTTTATACGTCGTAGCGCTGCACGAAGCAAAGGAAGTGATTACATACTGCTCGATGTTGCTGCTGCCTAGACTGCTCTGGAATGATGAGCCGTCTGCTGTGGGCAGTGGTTTTATAGCGTTATGGTGACGTCAGTAGTTCAAGCGGGGGGGCGTATCTTTTGATGGCCAGGTAAGGAGCGCACTTCACAGTTTCGGCACGTGTACTCAAGTAGCAGCGAAGTCGGATGTCCCCAGCAATATCACGAGCGGGTACTGTCGTGGATTCGCCTTTGCTCGTGGGAGTGCTGCACGAAGCAAAGGAAGTGATTACGTACTGTTCGATGCTGCTGCTGCCTAGACTGCTCTGGAATGATGAGCCGTCTGCTGTGGGCAGTGGTTTTATAGCGTTATGGTGACGTCAGTAGTTCAAGCGGAGGGGGGCGTAACTTTTGATGGCCAGTTGAGGGGCGCACTTCACAGTTTCGCCACGTGTAGTCAAGTGGCAGCGAAGTCGGATGTCCCCGGCAATATCACGAGCGGGTACCGCCGTGGATTCGCCTTTGCTCGTCGTAGCGCTGCACGAAGCAAAGGAAGTGATTACGTACTGCTCGATGCTGCTGCTGCTGCTGCCTAGACTGCTCTGGAATAGTGAGCCATCTGCTGTGGGCAGCGGTTTTATAGCGTTATGGTGACGTCAGTAGCTCAAGCGGGGGGGGGGGGGCGTAACTTTCGATGGCTAGGTTAGGGGCGCACTTCACAGTTTCGGCACGTGTAGTCAAGTGGCAGCGAAGTCGGATGTCTCCGGCAATATCACGAGCTGGCACCGCCGTGGATTCGCCTTTGCTCGTGGGAGTGCTGCACGAAGCAAAGGAAGTGATTACGTACTTATCGATGCTGCTGCTGCCTAGACTGCTCTGGAATGATGAGCCGTCTGCTGTGGGCAGTGGTTTTATAGCGTTATTGTGACGTCAGTAGTTCAAGCGGGGGGGCGTAACTTTCGATGGCAAGGTGAGGGGCGCACTTCACAGTTTCGGCACGTGTAGTCAAGTGGCAGCGAAGTCGGATGGTCCCGGCAATATCATGGGTGGGTACTGCCGTGGATTCGCCTTTGCTCGTGGGAGTGCTGCACGAAGCAAAGGAAGTGATTATGTACTGCTCGATGCTGCTGCTGCCTAGACTGCTCTGGAATGATGAGCCATCTGCTGTGGGCAGCGGTTTTATAGCGTTATGGTGACGTCAGTAGTTCAAGCAGGGGCGTAACTTTCGATAGCCAGTTGAGGGGCGCACTTCACAGTTTCGCCACGTGTAGTCAAGTGGCAGCGAAGTCGGATGTCCCCGGCAATATCACGAGCGGGTACCGCCGTGGATTCGCCTTTGCTCGTCGTAGCGCTGCACGAAGCAAAAGAAGTGATTACGTACTACTTGATGCTGCTGCTGCTGCCTAGACTGCTCTGGAATAGTGAGCCATCTGCTGTGGGCAGCGGTTTTATAGCGTTATGGTGACGTCAGTAGTTCAAGCGGGGGGGCGTAACTTTCGATGGCCATGTGAGGGGCGCACTTCACAGTTTCGGCACGTGTAGTCAAGTGGCAGCGAAGTCGGATGTCCCCGGCAATATCACGAGCGGGTACTGCCGTGGATTCGCCTTTGCTCGTCGTAGCGCTGCAAGAAGCAAAGGAAGTGATTATGTACTGCTCGATGTTGCTGCTGCCTAGACTGCTCTGGAATGATGAGCCGTCTGCTGTGGGCAGCGGTTTTATAGCGTTATGGTGACGTCAGTAGTTCAAGCGAAGGACGTAACTTTCGAAGCCAGGTGAGGGGCGCACTTCACAGTTTCGGCACGTGTAGTCAAGTGGCAGCGAAGTCGGATGTCCCCGGCAATATCACGAGCTGGTACCGCCGTGGATTCGCCTTTGCTCGTGGGAGTGCTGCACGAAGCAACGGAAGTGATCATGTACTGCTCGATGCTGCTGCTGCCTAGACTGCTCTGGAATGATGAGCCATCTGCTGGGGGCAGCGGTTTTATAGCGTTATGGTGACGTCAGTAGTTCAAGCGAGGGGAGTAACTTTCGATGGCCAGGTGAGGGGCGCACTTCACAGTTTCGGCACGTGTATTCAAGTGGCAGCGAAGTCGGATGGTCCCGGCAATATCATGAGCGCGTACTGCCGTGGATTCGCCTATGCTCGTGGGAGTGCTGCACGAAACAAAGGAAGTGATTATGTACTGCTCGATGCTGCTGCTGCCTAGACTGCTCTGGAATGATGGGCCATCTGCTGTGGGCAGCGGTTTTATAGCGTTATGGTGACGTCAGTAGTTCAAGCAGGGGGCGTAACTTTCGAGGGCCAGGTGAGGGGCGCACTTCACCGTTTCGCCACGTGTAGTCAAGTGGCAGTGAAGTCGGATGTCCCCGGCAATATCACGAGTGGGTACTGCCGTGGATTCGCCTTTGCTCGTGGGAGTGCTGCACGAAACACAGGAAGTGATTATGTACTGCTCGATGCTGCTGCTGCCTAGACTGCTCTGGAATGATGAGCCATCTGCTGTGGGCAGCGGTTTTATAGCGTTATGGTGACGTCAGTAGTTCAAGCGGGGGGAGTAACTTTCGATGGCCAGGTGAGGGGCGCACTTCACAGTTTCGGCACGTGTAGTCAAGTGGCAGCGAAGTCGGATGTCTCCGGCAATATCACGAGCGGGTACTGCCGTGGATTCGCCTTTGCTCGTGGGAGTGCTGCACGAAACAAAGGAAGTGATTATGTACTGCTCGATGCTGCTGCTGCCTAGACTGCTCTGGAATGATGAGCCATCTGCTGTGGGCAGCGGTTTTATAGCGTTATGGTGACGTCAGTAGTTCAAGCGGGGGGAGTAACTTTCGATGTCCAGGTGAGGGGCGCACTTCACAGTTTCGGCACGTGTAGTCAAGTGGCAGCGAAGTCGGATGTCCCCGGCAATATCACGAGCGGGTACTGCCGTGGATTCGCCTTTGCTCGTTGGAGTGCTGCACGAAAGAAAGGAAGTAATTATGTACTGCTCGATGCTGCTGCTGCCTAGACGGCTCTAGAATGATGAGCCATCTGCTGTGGGCAGCGGTTTTATAGCGTTATGGTGACGTCAGTAGTTCAAGTGGGGGGAGTAACTTTCGAGGGCCAGGTGAGGGGCGCACTTTACAGTTTCGGCACGTGTAGTCAAGTGGCAGCGAAGTCGGATGTTCCCGGCAATATCATGAGCGGGTACTGCCGTGGATTCGCCTTTGCTCGTGGGAGTGCTGCACAAAACAAAGGAAGTGATTATGTACTGCTCGATGCTGCTGCTGCCTAGACTGCTCTGGAATGATGAGCCATCTGCTGTGGGCAGCGGTTTTATAGCGTTATGGTGACGTCAGTAGTTCAAGCGGGGGGAGTAATTTTCGATGGTCAGGTGAGGGGCGCACTGCAAAGTTTCGGCACGTGTAGTCAAGTGGCAGCGAAGTCGGATGTCCCCGGCAATATCGCGAGTGGGTACTGCCGTGGATTCGCGTTTGCTCGTGGGAGTGCTGCACGAAGCAAAGGAAGTGATTATGTACTGCTCTACTCTATGCTGCTGCTGCCTAGACTTCTCTGGAATGATGAGTCATCTGCTGTGGGCAGCGGTTTTATAGCGTTATGGTGACGTCAGTATTTCAAGCGGGGGGCGTAACTTTCGATGGTCAGGTAAGGGGCGCACTTCTCAGACAAGATGAAGAAAAGAAGAGAAAGAAGTTGTCTTGAATAGGTAATTTAAACGCTGTAATGAGGGAGAAGAAGACGAGAAAAGAATGCGTGGGGGGAGTGACAAAAGTGAAAGCCCAGACGTGGCGTTCGAGGGGCCAAGTTCGGACTGGGTCTCAGGTGCCCCAGGCTCCCGCCCGAGCACCTGACTCGGCGAGCAGCGCAAGGAAGTACCGCTGTCCCTGGACGCAAGGGTTTTCGCCCGAGCGCCTGACTCGGTGAGCAGCTCACAGAGCAACCGCTGATCCTGGGCTGCAGTTTCCCGCCCAAGCCCCGACCTCGGCGAGCAGACCCGGAACCACGGCCGACCCTGGTCTGCAGTGTACCCCGCCCGAGCACCTGCTTCGGCGAGAAACCACTGGAGCTACCACTGTAGTGGTTCTACAACATCGTCGCCACAGTTGAGCATCGATATGGCGGGTCATCACGCTTGAGAGGGACTCCCAGCGGACTGGAGGCCACGCCACAACTGTGGCGTGGCGAGTGGCCAGGAAAGAGCGGCAGCTATGGGACCGGTTGTGAATTTTTTCTGCTTCATCGTGCAGATTTCGTCTCTTGTCTACACGTGGCCATGCGCTGCTTCTGCGGCGTCAACAAACGGGTCTACGTCAACGATCATCCTAATCGCTGTCCCTGCTGCTCAACCCGATGCCTGTGCTACAACCGCTTGGATGGCACCGTTCCACCTTTTGGACCAGCCGATTCCTTCGTCGACGTCAGCACATCCTGCTGATTTAAACGTCAGCCCGTCGTCGGCGCCTTTCAGTGGCCAGGAAAGAGCGGCAGCTATGGGACCGGTTGTGAATTTTTTCTGCTTCATCGTGCAGATTTCGTCTCTTGTCTACACGTGGCTATGCGCTGCTTCTGCGGCGTCAACAAACGGGTCTACGTCAACGATCATCCTAATCGCTGTCCCTGCTGCTCAACCCGATGCCTGTGCTACAACCGCTTGGATGGCACCGTTCCACCTTTTGGACCAGCCGATTCCTTCGTCGACGTCAGCACATCCTGCTGATTTAAACGTCAGCCCGTCGTCGGCGCCTTTCAGTGGCCAGGAAAGAGCGGCAGCTATGGGACCGGTTGTGAATTTTTTCTGCTTCATCGTGCAGGTTGGTAACCGCCCGTCTTTGTACTCAAAGCGCTCCAGTGATACATGTCTGCAGCTCTTCCCTGGCCCAAGTGTTATATATGACAATGTCTCTGAGTGTTTTCATGTCCTCAAGTTACTTTTGTGCGGGGATATTGAATCAAACCCAGGACCGGACGATAAGCTGCTGACAGCTATTGCTAGCCTTTCAGCTAAAGTAGACTCGCGTCATGCGGAACTTCTTGCCGTACTTAACCAAGTTCAAACCAATCAATCTTTATTAGAACAGAAAGTAACCGACCTTTCTAGCAGGCTAGCGACAGTTGAGACGATGGTAGAATCATATGACTCGGGTCACCATATTCCTGATCTTCCGCAAGCAGTTAATACAGTCATAAGAAACGAAACGACTGCTCTTCATTCCCGACTTGACGAGTTGGAAGATCGCTCTCGTAGAGATAATTTGATATTTTTTGGCATTGCTTACAATGTTTCTGAAGGTTGGGCGCAGAGTGAAAAAATAATCACTGACCTTATATCTCAAAAACTTGACCTCAACCTATCAAATGAAGCAATACAGCGTGCGCATACGCTTGGTGCCTATGTTCCCAATAAGTGCCGGCCTATTATTGTTAAATTTTAGTCGTCAAAAATAAAGGATAACGTTTTTTATCAGAGGAAGAAGTTTCAACCCTCTAAGGTGTCAGTTAGTGAATATTTCTCGAGGGCAACACGACAATGCCGAAAAAAGTTACATGAATTTGGTAAAAACTCTGGACAGCCGTACTCGCTACGAGTAAACAAATTGTATATTAACAAGACTGTCTATGTGTATTGCCATGTTACCGACCGTGTGTGCGAACTTGAGACACGCGAGGAGCGCAACAACAGTAACATTGGTCATGCTTCCCCCGTCACTCTTCCAGCTGCTGCCAGTTTACCCGCCCCAGCAACATAGCTAGCACGAACGCAATCAGCCAGTCAGGTGTCCCTGCTGTATTCCAATGTGCGTAGTGTGTGTAACAAGCGCGACGACTTATCTTCCGTTATCGACACGTGTTCTGCGGATGTGGTACTGCTCACAGAAACTTGGCTCTCTTCCGCTATTCTTGACTTTGAAATATTGCACTGCGAAGCGGGCTACAAAATTTATCGTTCGGATCGTACTGGTAGTCGAGGCGGTGGTGTGTTGATAGCTGTCCGGGATACTTTCATCTCTAGTGCGATTATGGTCGACACCAACTTAGAATTTGTTAGCGCATGTGTATTTACAGGGCATAGAAAGTTCATTTTCATTGTGTGCTATAAACCGCCACAGTCTTCAACAGCATTTTGTCAAGAATTACATGATGTCCTAAATAAGTTGACTGTGCGGTTTCCCAAATGTCCTTTATTTCTTTTTGGAGATTTTAACTTGCCTTCTATAATCTGGTCTACTCACCCGCCAAGTCTTGTGGAAAATTCAATAGAATGTTCGTCATTTTTGAATGTTTGTTTAGATTTTAACCTTAAGCAACTGGTACTTCAGCCTACTCGTTGCTCACCTCATTCTGCCAATGTACTAGATTTGCTGCTTACGACCACTCCAGAACTCGTCTCACCCCTAGTATTTATGCCCGGTCTAAGTGATCACTGTTTTATTCACTGTAGTATTCATGCCCATTTACCTTGCACGAAGCAAGTTAAATTTATTAAAGATTATAAAAACGCCAATTTTGCTGCAATAAATAATAATTAACTTGCTAATTTCATCACAGACTATATGCCTGGTTTTTATACACGCACCATTCAAGAAAATTGGTTTATGTTTGAAGAAAAGGTCGCTTTTTTGATTGACCGCTACATTCCTAAAAAACAGATCCTTTCTTCTTCTAAAGCCCCTTGGTTTAACGCCCATTTGAAGCGCTTACTAAACAAGAAGAAAAGGATTTTCCACCGAGCAAAAGTGGTGATGACGCCTGAGCGTTGGCACGCGTACTTCGTCGCTGAACAAGAGTACAAAAACGCCATTGCGCAGGCTAAAAATGTACTCCACAACATTACCCTACCCACCCTACTGAAAGATAATCCCCGGCAATTTTGGAATATAGTTCATGGCAGCAGATCTACAACGTTTCACCTACTAGATAGCAATGGTGATGCTGTTTCCAATCGTGACTGCTGCAATGTGATGAATGATGTATTTGTTTCTTGTTTTTCTGGGGCAACACCCTTTTCTATGCCTTCTGTCGAAGACCTTTCTTTTTTTCCTATGGATTTCATATCTGTTGATTCATCTGGAGTGTGCCGTATAATAGAAAAAATGAAATTGTCTAGCTCTGCAGGCAACGACGGCATCAATTCAAAGTTCTTAAAAAACACAAAACTTTATTCTTCCATTATACTCGCTGAACTTTTTTCGCAGTCTTTGCAGTCTTCCACTTTGCCAGATGATTGGAAGGTGGGTAAGGTGGTTCCACTTCACAAATCAGGTAACACCCACTCTCCCCTCAATTACAGGCCAATATCTTTAACCAGTGTACCCTGCAAACTTCTCGAGCACATCATCTATTCAAACTTAGTATCTTTTCTCGAATCCAACTCATTTTTTCCCCTTGGCAACACGGTTTCAGGAAGCACTTCTCTTGTGAAACGCAGTTACTTTCTTTTACTAACGATCTTTTTCGTGCTTTCGACAATAATTTCATTATCGACTGCATCTTTTTAGATTACGCTAAAGCCTTCGACACTGTTTCGCATACTCTCCTTCTTCTCAAAATGAGCAAGCTAAGTATAGATCCTAACATCCTTGACTGGATTCACTGTTTTCTAACAAACCGTCTGCAGTATGTTCATGCTAATAATTATAACTCTCCTACCGTTGCTGTAACATCAGGCGTACCACAGGGTTCGGTTTTAGGTCCATTGCTTTTTCTTATTTATATTAATGATTTGCCTGTCGGAATTAATTCTACCATTAGGCTTTTTGCTGATGATTGCGTACTGTATCGTGCCATTCATAATCAACATGACGTTTCTACATTGCAGTCCGACATTGACGCTGTTTCTAACTGGTGCGACAAGTGGCTCATGAAATTAAACATCTGTAAGTGTAAAGTTATGAGAGTAATGCACCACAATAAAGTCAATGACCTTTTTTCCTATACCCTCAAAAACTCCTCTTTAAACCCCGTTACTAGTTACCGTTACCTTGGCGTGCATATAACCCACAACCTCTCTTGGAATATGCACGTTGAACATGTAATTAATAACGCTGATCGCATGCTTGGATTTCTCCGCCGTCATTTTTCATCCGTTCCTTCAGATTTAAAACTTAAATTGTACACAACACTCGTTAGATCGAAATTGGAATACGCTTGTTCTATTTGGGATCCATTTAGCTCCGTATTAACTACAGCCCTTGAATCCGTTCAGAACCGTGCAGCTCGTTTTGTGCTCTCTAACTACAACCGCTACGCCAGTGTTTCTTCAATGAAAGCTACCCTAGGATTACCAACACTTAAGTCACGCCGTAAGTACTTCCGTCTCAACCTATTTCACAAAATCTTTTACACAAATCCAACACTTAAAAATGATCTTTTCCTTCCCCCAGATTATGTATCACCACGGTTAGACCATCATCTTAAAGTTAAAGTTCCCATATGCCGCACTAACACTTGCCATGCTTCTTTTTTGCCTCAAACAAGCAGTGACTGCAACCACCTTCCTGCCTCCATTGCTGCAATCGAAGAATCTGCCGCCTTCAAAATTGCAGTTATTGATATATTGTTGTCAGACCACTCCTCTCTGTAATGCCCTCGGGCCCTGAGAGTATGAAAATAAATAAATAAATAAATAAATAAATAAATAAGTAAGCGCGAGAACTGGAAAACGCAAACGGTATCGGACGTTCAAACGCGCGTCATTAAGACATTTCCTTTTCTTTGTTTTTCGATGTGTGCGTGTTTTTGTTGTTGTTTTGTTTTGTGATTTTTATGGTAATGAAGAGGGAGTTTCGTTTGGTACCATCAGCCTCTATGGTTCATTTCGCAACGCCCGACGAGCGAACCAGGCATCAGCATATACGCGTGACATTCCTGCAACTCAATTACAGCTTCAAAAATATCATTACTTCCTGAAACACTGTTTGTGTGCGTGAAATTCATGTCCGCTTCCGCAAGTCTAGCTTCCTGTGGCCTATCTTCCCTACGCTGTCATGAAGTATGCGAGGTTGCCGCTTCAAGCTGGTGATCATTCATTTTCCACGAGGTGTCACCGAACAGTCAAAACTTGCGCAAACGGGTTGTACTTACACCATAGACACACCAAATAACGCTCACCGTCTTGACATCATCCTCATGGCTCGCAGCGATGTAGACGCACATTGTCTGTGGAAGTTCAGGCTGCTCAGGAGTGTAGCGCGGTATCCTGTCGACGGCTGCGCCAAGTTTGTAACGACACTGAGAATCACAGAACCGACATGGTTGTCATAACTTTTTATTTCCCAACATGGTTGCCATTACTTTTTATTTCAGTTACTCCTCTTCCTCCAACTGCAAGGACTGAACCCTTGTTTCTTCTTTTCCGTCTTGTTTCCCGCAATTCATACTGACACTGACACTTTAAATAGTCACCTGAAACAACACCAAGAAATTCAGTAGACTGTGGCCTGGAAAATAAAACATTATTTGAAGAAGCCGCAATAGAAATAATTGAAAACATTTTTGAGGAATGAACTATCAAAAATGTATTCTTAGGTAGATTACTTATCAGCTGATGTCTTGGCATGCAAAATAGAACGCTACGTCAATGGAGTCCATAGGGACCAAAGATGGGTAATTGATATCTCGCTCTACCTTTGTTTGCTTACCATGCGAGACAGCTGACAATGCTCGGCTTTTCGAGCTCTGAGCGACAAGCGAGAGGTCCATCAAGTGTTTTGAGGAAGCTGGGGTATGAAGATGAAATAAGCGAGAAAATCAAAACAACAGGCCGATATGCGGGTGAAGTGGCAATTCCGAGATTTAAAAAAAAATCAAAATTCAAATAATTTTTTTCCCAGAAAGAAACAGGTTCTGGAGAGGTTCACTGGCTAAAAGCTGTTTATGCAGAGCTTGACGAGGCCAGTGAACCCTATACAAGGCAGGTGAGACAATGACAAAGATGTGTATAACAATAAAGACCATAAGCTAACATTACAATACCAAATACGGTGTAATAAAAACATATATATACATTCCTACGAAACATCCTGATACCAGCATAGCACAGAAGAATACATGGACGCGAGCAAAAAGAAAAAAAAAACAAGAAAAAAAACAAAAAAATCCAGCAACCATAACACCATTATTGCCAAAAATAAAATACTAAAAATTAATAAATGATTAAAATATCAGGGAAGATATATACAAATTTGCTCCTTGTGTATGTGCTGCATCATACAATGTACATCACATGTCAGACAAACAAAATCACGCAGACAGAATTATATCATCTAACCTATTCGGCACAGCATGGATGCACACACTGAAAGAAAAATAAAATTGTACTATCGTACAAACAGCACATTTTACAACGTGAAAAAGTTAGCCTATATTTACAAAAAAGGATCGTAGTTCTTTTAATGAGAAACTGTTTACGTGAATGTATATATTGAGAATCATTGGTAAACTGTATTGCAATGTTTGAGATTTGTGATTATTGCGAAACCTCGGAACATTCCAAATATCACTGCTTCTTGTTCCTAACAAAACATTTTTTGCAGTTAGACATGCGGTTTTTTTAATGAATTGTTTAAACGAAATGGAAGAGATATAGCAGGATCGCAGAATGCGAAAGATATACATATATTTCACTTTCATAATACCGTAGTCCCGACACACAAGCTGTGTTGATGACAAATAATCTAAATTAGCGACATATCTAACGACTTTTTTCTGCATAGTCTGAAGTATCATTATGTTAGTTTTTGTCGTGGTTGCCAACACAAAACTGCAGTAATTTATGTGCGAAAGAAAAAGGGCATTGTTGAAGAGAAAAAGATTCATTGTTGAAACCCTTTGTTTGCGGTCTAGGTTACGCTTTCCATGCTACTCTCTTCAACCGGGCGTTCCTCAGTCCATTATTCGATGGATATTTACTGTCTACCCAATAACGCCGGACATGGCTAGCCCTAATGTTTGGCACCCGACGGCGCTGGCAGCCACTTTCCAGTGAACAGCGGAACTTCAGCCCTTACTGACGTCACAGAACTGGTATTTAAGGCTTGCCTTGGCGCGGAATACTTCAGTGGGTGCGGTGGCACTTCCAAGATGCATTGTTCAAACCCCTTTTTGTTTGCGGTCCAGGTTACACTTAGTATGCTACTTTATTCAACCGGGCGTTCTTCGGGCAATTTATCGATGGAATTCTACCGTCTACCAACGAACGCTGGACATGTCTGGCCTTATTGTTCGGCACCCGACGGTGCTGGAAGCCACTTTCCAGTAAACAGCGCAACTTCAGCCATGAGTGACGTCACAGAACTGCTATATAAGGAATGTCTTTGCGAGGAATATTTCGGTGGGTGCGGCGGCACTTCCAAGATGCATCGTTCAAACCCCCCCTTTTTTTTGCGGTCAATGTCACACTCAGTATGCTACTTTCTTGAACCGGGCCTCCTTCGGGCAATTTATCTGTGGATTTTGACTATCTACCGAGAACGCAGGACATGTCTGGCCTTTTTTTTGGGCACCCGACAGCGCTGGCAGCCACTGCCCAGTGAACGGAGCAACTAGAACCATGACTGACATCACGGAAGTGCTATTTAAGGACTGTCTTGGCGAGGAATCCTTCAGTGGGTGCGGCGGCGATTCGCAGATGCATCGTTCAAACCCCTTTTTGTTCGCGGTCCAGTTTACGCTTAGTATGCGTAAACTGGACTCTCTTCAACCGGGCGTTTTGCCCTCTCAGGCCCCGATCTGACAGTTGACTTGCAAACGACTATGTATCACGCCTTGGAGACGTCGGTCCTCAAAGACCTCTGGTGCTTCGACTCCCCTTCAACGGCTGCCGTAACAATGATGATGAGATAATAATTGGTAAGCAGCCAGGCTTCCGACATCGACCACGCTCTCTTTCTCTTACCCAGCACCTCCACAAGTGTCGCAGTGCAACGCGAACAAAGGATGACAGCAACTTACGGCAGCGAAAACAGCATGTTCAGGATCAGATTTAGATTTAGATGTAGATCCTAAACTTTTGGCTCACACCCACCCTAGGGGATCGACCAAGAATCGGGTAGCTTAACAAAAAAAGTGAATGTACATAATTAAATACTGGCGAAAAGAAAATAGCAGACGTATTGATTTTTGGTGAATTGTTTTTAGAGAAAAATTTTGACGAATTAGTTCCTACTCAATGAGCTACTGATTATTGATATCGATGAAAATGTTTCTATAGCCTACATGGTCTTACTGAGAACCTCTTGGTATTGAGGTTATTAAATAAATCTCTTAGACTGTACGATGAAATCTTGCATGGCCACGCACACTTTCCCATTTCTGTGCCCTAGGGTATGTGCTCCAAGGGATAGTAAATTTGACGGTTCCAAAGCTAAACCAAAGATTCGTAACGGTATTTCTAGTGATACGTTTATTAATGTTGAAAAATTTCTACAAGATATCAAGAAGTGCTCCACAGTTTCCTCTTTTTCACAAAAAGAACAAAATGGGGAATAAGTCAAGCCTGCTCTAAGCAAAAAAATGTAAAAGAGGAATACGACAGCGTAATCAAGTTATCAAAACTTCCAGGCATCAGTTATGACATGGGGAAGTTTTCCAGGGTTTAATTAGAAGGTTGGAATCAAGAAAATTTTTAAAGATGTAGTATGGAATTGTCGCATCATCATTTGCCTCCGAAATCTAAAAGCTACTGTAAAGGCTGTTGTAGGGGTAATATTAATAGCTGGTCCGTCAAACGCCACTTTCGCTATCGCATCAGCTTTTTCATTAAGAGTTATGCCTCTCGGCCCCAGCAACCATACTAATCGCACCTGGGTTAAATGCTTCGGTACTAGGGATTTTATTTCGCATAATGCTTTCGATTCAAAGGATGCCATGAGCGCACTGCAGACCGATAAGGAGTCTGTTAATATTATGGTGGAATTCATTGATGTTGGCATCTTTCGAAAGGCCAATACCACAGCTAAAAACACTGTAATAAATACAGGTGTGAAATCTGGAGTTCGGAGGGAAAAGGACAAGTCTACAACAGGGCAGAATATATCGATGCCACTCTTTTCATCTTGCTGTGAAGCGTCCGTCGCAATGATGACATGTGCTGGCATTCTTGTAGCAATATTATATACGCTTTTTTTCCCAACAATGAGACATGATAGATCTGTGGAAGCTGTAAAAATAGAAAAACAATTCCACTGTAAGGTTTTTACGGCTCAATGGTTCAATATACCAACAGTCAAAGCAACCGTCCCTAGTATGCTGGTCTTCACGACCTTGCTAGGCGGAGCCTTTTTTTTTTCTTTTTCTGTGACGACATGGAAGAAGGGTTTAAGGTAGGTCGGCTACGTTTGTGTGTACGCGCATCACATTCAACATCAGTATTGATTATCAGATCTATAGGAGGGAGGTGACCTTCTCTTTCTTTGTAGGCTTATTAACCATCAGAGTGTCTTCTGTGAGCACCCTATCGTTTCTCGTGCTGCAACCTGCTCCCTGCTGAGATTTCAGCGTAGAACTTGTCTGAGGAGTAGCTGCTGAGTTATTCATCAGCTGAGTTAACTGAGCGCTCATTATCTCACACAGACATTCAGAGAGGCAGGTAGATAACCTGTCTAATGCTTTTGATACTGCCTTTTCTGCTGTGGCCTCAATTGTTTGGGCAAAGCTAGCATCTGCCAATGCATTTTGTCGATTGCCGATCTCAGCATACCCTTGTGACCTTCCTTGATAACTGTCATTGCTTCTCTTCTTGAGCATCGTCGCCTGTCCATTACTTCCAACAGTTGCTTCTCTTGAAAGAGAGTGGTACAACTGGAATAATCTGCTTTACGAGCACCCTCACAGAGGCAGCACTTCTCGGCTTGAACCTTGCAATCAGCGTGTGAGTGACCCTCACCACAAATGCAACACCATATTCCAAATTTTCTCCCACCAGCACCATGACCGAAACGCCAACAATTTTTACATTGCAGGAAACGCCATGCTAATGTTTTCACCCTGAAGATTACTAGCCAAGCTTTTACTTCAGATGGGCACGATGGTCCGGCAAAAGTGGGATGACTGAGTCGGTGGCTACCTTCACCTTCTATACTACTTGATTGCACCGATAGATAGTCATTACCCCGGACAAGGAGAGTTTCTCAAGTGTTTCATATGGGCTTAGTTGTGAACTCCCCACACAACGCCTTTGATGCATGCAAGATGGGGTGGTATATATGCACTCACCGGGATAGAGGCAGATGATGAGCATTTCAGAAGATGGCTACACAATCTTTGTCTGGTGATTGGCACCCGAAACCTCCACAGCCAAAGAGTCGTACCTCGGTGATGCTTTCGTACTCAGAGGTTATCGCCCGAAGCTGCCCCTGAATAGGCTTAGGGTTGTTCAACTGAAGTGATCTATTATCCAAGGGCACCAGTGCAATGGCAATGCCGCTAACGCCGTTGTTTAGGAAGGAATCGAGGGGAATCGCATCTGATTGAAGAGAGGCTGTCCATGCCGAACTTCCTTGCCCAGGAGAATTCCTGGACGTCGCTGTGATCCCTTGATGATCCCTGAAAGTAAAGTAACACAAGATAACAGATACAAATAGACGCAAAAGATATCAAGCTACCCGATCCTTAACAACAAAACCACCAGAACGGAGTACCACTTCCAATAGTCACCGGCGTCCAACACGGTTTATTCGAATATCGCTGAATACGTGGACCGCGTGCGATCCACGTATTTGTACGTGGATACGTATCCCTGTATTCACAAATCAGTTGTACAGCAAGACGCCTGCTTCGTTGTCATCACGAAAAATCCCCTGTCTCTCTAGCGAGAATCTACAAAACATTCCTATCGTCGTTCTTTTTCACATACGCACGTGTCACTTGCCTCTCCTTATAGTAGAATCGCCCCGATGCTGATTCAAAACCACCGTATTTTTTTAAACGTGCAGTCAGTCGCTCACACATGGCTTCATACGCACTACATGCACTAGTTCAGGCTGGCGCTGACGATGCCTCGGGCAGTGGGGACTGTCAGGGACGACCTCGTATGTGACGTCACCAAGCTGGCGCGATACTAGGTTTGGTTCGAAATATCGCCTTAGAAGGTTCTCGGACAGTCCACATTTTCGTACCGGTGTCCAAACCTACTTTCTTTCACCGATTTTCTATGTTACTGTTCTATGGAGAGCACTGTAGCGGCCTGCGTCGTAGTCTTGTCAATGGCGGAACCGTAAGCGGGCGAGCTGCCTAGCTTATTCCGCGCGTTCAGTGAACACGTCGGCGTCTGTATCGGTAGCGTTCGATTCACGTGGCGGCATCGCATCGAGCATTGTCCCTACTTCCCGTCCGAAAACCAAGCTGAATGGAGTTACGCGAGTCGTTTCTTGTTTAGCCGTATGGTATGCGAACGTGATATATGGTGAAATTTCGTCCCAATTCTGCGACAATATATGCATTTACAACATATAGCCGCCATGGCAAGAGGCGGCGCTGACTGATGCACTCACGTAAAAAAAATGCACAATATATACACTATATATGTTGAAGACCAGATGACCGCCCACGCAGCTCACTCTCAGAGAATCCGACCCGTCATTCGAAGGCCGCTGGTAGGGATCCTGCCGGTGGCACGTTATCTTTTAGTCCACTTTTCTTTCTTCCAATTTACATTGCGATTCCTTTTAATAACATCTCCTTTACTTCTCTGTGCATCACTGCCTGTTAGTTCTCATTGATATTTGACTATGAAAGGAGAGATCAGAGATATCAAAAGGCCAAACCAACCACCGCCGCCCGTGGCACCAACCACTACGTAAGAGCGCTACTGACCTCAAAGTCCATTGCATAGTGCATGGGCGCAGCGGCAAGCCTTGCCAAAGAAGTTAGCGCACACTGAATGAAAAACGCGTGTTTGCCAAATTGCAAGCAAGTCACCACTTTTTAAGGGCAAAGATCATTTGTTCCCTCCTCCATATGTATCTATAGTCTGTATCTAGCAACCTTTAGCTTATGAACTGCTCAGTAGTTGGCGTTGTTTGTATATGTTTTTGGAAACTATATTACTAGATGTCGTTAGGAGTTTCGTATAGATCACGAATAAAGCAGAAACTTGGCGCTGTTATGGAAAATTCACAGAGTATCTACGCAGTGAATGATGATGAGAGGGGCGAAACGTTCATCTTTCTGTCCATCCATTCATTCAATGCATCCTCTAGTAAGAAAAATAGACGGATGGATGCATGAATGAACGGACGGAGAGACAGACAAACAGACAGACAGACAGATAGACAGACAGACAGACAGTGGGTTTTCGCACTTGCTACTGGTCAACATGATTTAAAATGACTTGTTCGGTAGATATGCACGCACACGAGTGAATATTGACTTGTTTTTTTTTTCGCACAAGCGACGATATAGCAGTATACATCCGTGCCAGATTACATATTTGCAGTTATATCAATACGCGCAACTAAGAAACCGCCGAAGAAATTAAAATGCAACCCACTGAAAAAGTATGTCTGTGCGTTAGTTCACTTACGCGTACCAAATTATAAACTAAAAAATGGCAGCATATCCACGGGGTGGATGATGGAGAGTGGCGCGAAGCATCCGTCCGTGTATTCGTTCTTGCTTCCTTCCGTCCATGCGTCCATCCATGCGTCCACCCATGCGTCCATTCGCCCGTCCGTGCGTGTGTCTGTACGTGCGTCCGCACGTCCATCCATGCGTCCGTCCATGCGCTCATCCATGCATCCACCCTGCGTCCGTCCATGCGTCCATCCGTTCGTGCAGCCATCCGTGCGTCCGTCCATGCATCTGTCTGTGTGTCCATTTGTCCATCTAGTCAACACTCCAAGTACAACAATCTCGCATCTTTTCATTATATATTCCGCATATAGAACACCGCCATCCAGCAGACACTTCAAGGACTAAACGAGAGGTGGCACACGCACACTTTCTTACGGCTCGCGCTTCGTGTCTCCTCCCCAGCTTTAACCACCTCGAGTTTATGGTATATACTAGTTCACTGTATTCATGGCACTGCAGCCCACCGCTCGCTAAACCTTTCTGAAACAAAGGAGGTTATGTCCAGCAAGTATAACGTAGCAACTTTTTCTTGACAGATACTGCTTAATGTACATGCCAATGGCTGCTAATGAGAAATGAGAAACAGAAGAATTTGGCTTTTAGTTAACGCAAACGCTGCGATTTCTTTATTGATCAACAACGCATAGGAGAAATCTTTCACCGGCACCCCCTTGGAGGTCAAAGCGTAAGACATGTTATGTGCTACGAGAGACGAACAGGAGCCGCTTTAAGGAGCTTCGCCCCTAAAATTGCGTGTTCTTCCATACGAGTCAAAGAAGTACCGGCTCCTGCGCTCCGTAGGAAGCTTTCGGTGACAACCTACGTTTCTGAAAGCACGATACATCGATCGTCGCCGCTTCTTGTGCGGGCGCCGCATATGAGCATAATTGGTCTATTTAGGCTCAGGGATGTCTAAACTGTACTTTACAGTCATTCCTACACTTTAGAATTGTGCCTACTTAGAGTGAAAAGCACCGGCAGCAGGTACACCAACGCGGCCGGCACGATAGGCCTCGCTGGGATGGAGCACTGGGTAAGGCTGCTTTCGAAGCAGCTGAGTTGCGATGCTTGAAGTTTCTGCATTTGAGCTTTGCAACATTTATAACTGTTACCTAAACTGTACCCGAAGTAAGTGGAAGGTCAATCAATGTCATAAATGCGTTTACGGAGTGGCGGTGGCGAGCGACCACCGTTTTTCTAGCCTACGCTGGCAGTACACAGTGGGCATGCCAGTGTGCAGATATATGCAGTTATATCAATCACAGCAATTTAAAAAAAAACGCCCAAAGATATACTAATTCAATCCGCTGAAAACGTATGCCAGTGAGTGAGTTGACGAAGGCGTACCAAATTACCAATTGGAAATTGCGTATTGTTACATATCAGTCGGATAAGTACCGGCTAACCCTACTGAAACGTTCCGTATGAAATCTTACGGAAAATATGTGGACTCCGTAACATTTCCTTATGCTACATACGGAAAACATAAGGAGTTTTATGGAAATATACGGAAGTTGTATGGCATTTACGGAAAGCTTCTTATGGAGCATACGGAAGGATAAGGAAATTGTATGGCGTATACGGAAAGCTTTCTATGGAGTATACGGAAAGATAAGGAAACTTATGGAGCATACGGAGAGTTCATTATGGAAGATATGGAAGGATAAGGAAAGTGTATGGAGTGTACAGAAGCTTTCATAAGGAAAATGCAGAATGTAAGGTCTTACAGAAATATACAGATTTAGTAAGGTGCTTACGAAAATGTGCAATAGTGTATGAAAGGCATGTGGATTGTTGCAAAAATGTGTTGTTGTCACATTTTCAGCAGGAAATCCGAGCTCTATAAAGTTTGAAATGAATTCACAGTGACCTATATAGTACAAAAGAATAACGCAGGCTAGTCTGTGTTGTCAGTCACCGCTGTTCGCCCTTTTCCAGAATGAATACAACTTCTGCAGATGACCAGGTGCTAAAGACTGTCAAACGGAAATTGTGTCATTCACAAGGAATGACAATACCTGTCAATTTACTTGCATGCTGTCACACGAAAACAAATCAAGCAAAAAAGCATAACTTCAAGGGCTTGTTTTTTGGTAGAAACAATAATAATGAGAACTAAATTCAATGTGAAAGAACTTGTCAATATTAATGAAACTGTTCTCATTAACATTGGCAAAGAGCAATGTCATTTTAAAATATCGACCATGAGCTTAGCTCTCCTGAGCACCGACAAAAGAAATGAAAATCTATGAAAACTAATTGCATGTAGCCTAAAAATAATTTTTATTGATAGTATGTGCTCCTACACTATAAATACAGCTATACACAACTTGCCACAGCTTCACAACAGAAACGAGGTAGGGGCAGAGGGAGTGGTCAGAAAAATAATTAAGTATGAGAGCACAACTGATATGTACGGACATATAATGGTGCTTATCATTGATGCTCGGATGGTCGTGTATAGAGCTGGGTTGTTTTGAGATTTTCAAAAGCATTGTTTCAGACCACCATGCAGATTACGCTTTAATTGTAGTGCTACATAAGACACAACTTATGGGCCAGCTTTAATGAATAAGAAGATTATAGGTTAAACAAATGCTTTAAAATATATCATATCATGGCTGCATGGACGCATACAAGCTATGTAAAGCGCAATAAAGTGAGGACGCATGAGCTTCTCTTGATGCTTCAGTTCTACATAGATGCTTCAACGGTGCTGCAAAAAAGTATAACCAATATCTGTGTGTGCAACATTGTCCATTTTAAACTATCTATATGTATATATATAATTCCTACTGCGAGTTAAGCTACGTAGCACTCCATAACTCTTCCTTTTATTAAAGGCAATTTTTCAAACAATCAACGTTATTCATTTTCTGTCTCATGACTTCGTGCCCGCAATTCTTGGTTTGGCTCTATCACAATTGTGCAGCCCTTATTTTGGAGGAATAAAAAAACATCAACCAAAATATATTTTGGAACTGCTTCTCGGTGATATTGCCTTCCCTCAGCTGCCACAGCTTGAGATGAGTCATATAGCAAGTCTCGCGCATACCTAGGCCCTACCCTTGAAGAAACTGGTCCGGCTGTGAAATGCTCAGTTTTATCTCAAATAAATTTTTTGGTTTGAGTTATCTCACTTCTCGAGTCCCTTCACAATCAAGCAGACCCAATGTTCCCCTTAGTCCTTACTTTTGGTATATTATAAAATAAATTAAAAAAATTAATAATGAAAATAAAAATACTAATAACTGTTGCGCAAAAAACACAGTCCCACATATGTACTTGAACGCAATATTGTTTTTATTTTGTTTTAGAACCTAAGTCATTAGAAAAAATAGCAGTACAATAAAAACGTTAAAAAACCAAAAAAAAATTGACTTGGCGGGACTCGAACCTGCGCCACTCAGTTCAGCTCGTGTACGTGAACTGGGGACGTTAGCTTGCTAAGCTAATCGCGGTGGAGGGCGGTTTGAGTTTAAGTTATGTATATTAATTTTTCTTTTTACACGCTATGTGTTGGCATATTTGTGTACGATATGCGATCGTATCTATTGTTGTGTGCATATGTTTTGTGATTGTATATACGTCACATGCTTTTCGCATGTCTTTCAACTATAGATTGCTGCCCCGCCGCGGATGAAAAGAAGTATTTTTACACCCACACACAAGCTTGAGCAGTTGAAGGTTGTATGCCGGGGCTCTCTTGCGATTGAGTCGGCCACTACAGGGAATTAGAAAGATACGCCATTAATCCCTGCATCTAGCTGTATTCCACTTAGTAGCTCTATCGCTTGATGACAAATCGAGCGTGGGGCGCGACGCTATTGCGCACGACCATGCCTCGCGCAGCGGCGATGTCAGCTGATTGCGCCGGCCGGCTTGCTTCGATTTGCTTCAGAGCAAAGAAATGTCATACCTTGAAAGATTGCGTACTGCACTATGTCAAAATGTTACTGCTTTGTAGCCATCCTATGATTCATTGAGAGTTGATAACTCTGATATCACTACTGTAGAGCTTTGCGTCGGCGACACGCACCGAACGTGAAACCGCACTACGTTAGCCGTAGAAGCAGTAGGAGGCTGTCATCTGCTAGAACAAAAACAAAACAGACCTTTGAAAATATTCATAAGTTTTAGCTTGTTTTTTGAATAACCGTTTATCACTTTTAAAGTTATTTTGCCTGATAACGTACTTTTTTTTCACTTTATAGCAGCGACAGATGTTTTTTTTTTATTTTCCTCACACAGATATCCAAGTCAAATCCATTCACAGCTAAAGCCACATGTTGTTTGTCTTCTTTGTTAACGTAGGCATACCGTTTCGTTGCATCTCTCATGTGTTCGCGCTGCTACACACGAGAGCACGAAATGTTAAATTTACGCAAGGAAGGGCCGTTCCTCGTTCGTAATATGTGCTAAGATTGCGCCCTATTCCCGCGGTTGTTCGAGTGCGGATCAAGTGCGAGTCGTCCAAGGAATCGGCGGGTTGGGCGGGCGCTCGAAGGACTCCGAGGTGACGGCTGACGCCTGTGGTTTCTTCCCTCAGGACAGTGTGAAAGAAACTAAAGGTAAAGAGGACACTTTTTTATGTAGACCAAGTATGCCACTCAGTGCAAGTGTGTGTTGCTGCACTCGAACGAGGCGTCGTGAAACGGCAACCTTACGCGCCTTTGCGAGTGCGGTTGCCGATTCGCTTTGACAACGCTAACGCCAGCAGAGCCATGGCGCATCGGCGCGGCCTTACTGGAGCTAATTCGAGACAACTGCGGCAACATGCATGTGTATGGTGATCGATTTTTTCATATGTGCAATGTAGTGAGGAAGACGCACATGGCGCTTGCTACGTTGTTGATTAAACGAAGCCTGCAGTGCCATTTGATGCAAAGCAGCATTTTGTTTACGTCCGCGGGCGATACAATTTGTAACTTGGCTCGATTCACCTAGCCAACCGCCTAAGTGGGTTGATTAGCATACGTTCACGGTAGAGCGTTATTATGCCCCGAAACAGTGGCGTGTGCTTGTTGAAAGATATAATGTGTGGTGCCTAGTGTAGAGAGAGAGAGAGGTGTTCGTGCAAACTGCATATGTACCTGCAAGACGCTTTTGCTTGTAACTAATAATGTACCGGCCAGCACCTACATTGTACGCCTGACTTTGAAGAAAACTTGCATGCACAATGTGAGATTTTGTAATCTGCCAGAGTTGCTTTTTATAAAATAATACACTGCCAGCATGTTCAAAATATGTTTCGCTGCTGTGTGGCAGGTGTGTGGTTATCACGCTGTTGTGTAGTTGCTGATGCAAGCACTTATAGTTTTGATGCGTTAATATTTCTCATCTACCTCATCAGGTGTTTGGCTGTTTCAGCACAAACAAGGTATCTTCCAGCCCGGTAACCATGCAATTTTTTTCTGCACACAGCGCAAACACCGAGATGTACCCACTCGCAGATGGTCGCGTCAAGTACATATATACCTTGACTAAAATGTCGAATCAAGTTTTTTCATCGACCGGTCCCTGCCCTGAGTGCTAACATCTTGGCAAACAAGACACATTGTTATGGACACTGCACACACCACACACAATATTCTCAGTTGAACCGATATTCTCAATACCTTTCAATGCACGCTACATGCCGCAATCAACAGTGCACATTTTTGAAGACTATGCTGCTGTTCCTCGCACAGGCCATTACGTGTGTTCACTTCTTCAAGATAAACAGACAGCGTAGCAAATATTTTACCACACAGTTTACCACACAGCTAGACGTTTGCTGACACATACTACAGCTAATGTCGACATTGTAACGTGAAGTGTAAGCTTTGAAAAATTAAAACTTGCCCCAAACACCGCACGACTGTACCGGGCTGAGCCACCAGCGGGAGTGTTTTTCCAGCCACACCTTTTACATGTGCCAGTGACATCATGCTGTGACGTACCTTGGTAGGGGCCTATCGCTGCATACTTTATGCTAATGAGGGTCCTGTTAGTGAAAGCAGGCATTGTTGATTTCGTAACTTGTTCATTCCCAACTGGACCTTCATTTGCACGAGTTGTCGGACTGATATTCAGGCGAACTTTTGTGCAATAAATTGTACAGTTGGGAGTCTGTGCTTGCCCCATACTGTTGTTACTGGTGTTTCTTGTTGTTACTTTGCACTGCTCATTACTGCTCACCTACAGAAACTAGCCTATCTAGCCACTGTTTTGGACAAGAGCAGCTGGCAAGTGCGATAGTGTTCATAACTCTAAATTCTCAAGCAAAAATTATCAATTCATATTCAGTTAGTTGCATTCATATCAGTACATTATAAGAAATCATTGATTAAACATGAATCCATGTTCCTTCGCATAATGCTCACAACTTTTATATCAAATTGAATGGTGTTTATAAAAAACATGGGTTTTAGCTAAACTTCATGCTGTTTTCTCGAACAGCTGACAAATCGCTATTGCATGCTTACTTGCCATGAATCGGACTGTGTTTGAAATACAATGCAATTCTTCACCGGATTGCCAGTACACTTCACATTGGGGGAACATTTATTAACCATGGATTGAATAATTAAGAACGGAAAGAAAGAAGCGGCAGGCCTGGATACTTGATAATGGCATCCGTTTTGCTACCCAGTGCATTATCATGCAAACTTCCTATAGAGTGGTTATGCGTCTTGCATGTGTGTCTGTAAACCATGAACTTTGGGTAGAACTATATTTATCTTACAAATGGTTGCAGGACTGTGGAGGCTGTAGCGCTGCTTAGGAATGGCGGAATCCCTGGACATGTGTTCAACCTTGCTGCATCAGCTCCTTGGTGTTTTCACGGCATCTTTACAGATGTGTTGGGTGAGTAAAACAAGCAGGTTTCAACACAAGGAAAAGTATAATATGGCAGCACCTCTTGTGCGTGCCTTGCATCCCAAGTGTGTCAAATATTTATCTTGCACCTTGTGGCCTGTAATTTTTAAAGAGACACTTCTTTTTGCTTTAAATTTGAGTCTTGATGCTTCGACAGCAATGTATTTGTGCTTGACAGCAAGTGTTCTTGAACAAATAACTGATCTCAATAATGACAAAACACCCTTCATACTTGGTCCTTAGCATAAGCTAGCACATATCTGTAGCAGATTCAATCATTCATTTTTTGCTGGGATTATAATGGGCAAGTTCAGATTGGAGTGGTCGGTGACGTCTGTTTAGGCTCTGCCATATTGCTTTGCAGCCAGAGTTACTTGTGGCCACATATACAATGAAGCCACATGAGGTGCATTCTAAATGAGATTACCATATCGCATGTCACTGCATCTTAATATGTGCCAAACAAATGCAGATATCATTAGCTTGCCACTATAAAGGGATCCTAAACCAACACAAGGTTGAAATTTAGTCGTGGTGTTGCAGCTGTGTACGACTCTACAATGGATGCATAGCCGTGATAATTTGTCTATATGTTGTCTCAATAGTAATGTTACACACATCGTACGATACAAAAGAGGTCCTTGCTTATTTCGCTTTTTTTCGCTATGCTTCTTTCTTGTCTCTTCTTGCCATGTGCTCCTCCTCACTGTACAAGGAGCAAGAGCAGTGGGCACACAAACACGTATTTAAAAAAAATGTTGTAAGGTGAGCACTGAGAAGCTGAGCACTTTCAAAAGGCTCAAAGAGGTAAAGGTATTGTTTCTAGCTACTTTTTGGGCACCCATAGCTAGTTGTGCTGCTGCAGTTAAAAAAGTTAAATGTTAAAAATTATTTGGAGGTGGTTTGGCACCCATAATTGCAGTTACATACAGAACTAGGTTTCAATGCGTAAGCAAAATCTGTTCACTCTAAATCAATCCTAATGATATCTGAAATTCAGGAAATATTCACAGAAAAGCTCAGGAAAAGGCTAAGTGGTTGCCCCTTGAACGTGAAGGAGATACCCTTCTTCTAAAAGGTCAATAGAGAGTCTAGTAGTCTCTATATTACATGCACTATAAAATATTCTGGTGTGGTGCTTTTCATGCATGTTATAATGAGAGGGGTTTTTAATAGAACTGTTGTCACTTTGCCCTGCGTTGCTGAAATTGTTCACATAGTTATAATACATGAATGACTTTATGCCTTTTGATTTTATGCAAATGGTTGGCTTACCCAGTCGGTTTAACTTGATTTGGATAAAATCATAAATGCTCTAAAAATTTTTTTATTATACAGCAGGTTTATTTTTAAAATACGCGACCATTGATGTGAACGCAGTTGGTGGCGTGCTTGATTAATCCTTCACTATCACCACTCTTACTACACAGGCTACAGTGCATAGTGTGACAAAAGTAATGGTACTTAACATTACTGGCAGCATACACTTTTATGTCTCAAAATAGGTTAAAAAGCCTGGTAAAAATGTGTGTACGTTTTTTTTTTGCACCAACTAAATATTCTGGTCTACTCAAAGTAGCTTCCGCTCTTGCAAGGTCCTCAAACTTTTAGGTGTTCAAAAGAAGTATCAATGCCAAATACTTTTTTTGTCAGCCTACTCACCACTCTAATAATGAAAATTACTCGACAACATTACCCAGTAAAATATAGGGATGTTATAAAAAGTAATGTCAATTCAATTGTCAAAAAACGTTGCCAAGGTACGTTTTTGTTCACTTTTCTTTTCACAATTTTGTTAAAGTTACTTTTGATAACATCCCCTATAGTTTGTTTGGCATCATTTTCTGCTAGTTCTCGATTTAATGTGTTCAACAAAGACAACAAGCCCTTAAATTTATAGTTCTTTCCTTTACTCTTGAATCTGAAACAGTGAATCTCAGTAATTTTAGCGGTGTGTGACTTTTTTTTGATCAGTTGTGCATGTGTTCAAGTACATGCATTTAGGTGGGAGGGCGAACTATTGCCTCCTCCTGTGACTAGCAGATTTTCTGAGAACGGACAGATGCATAATGCTGCCAAAGAAGTATAGGGATATTGGAAGTAATTGTTACGTAATTGCAATCGTAATGTAATTGCCAGTAGGCAAAAAAAAGGTGTCCCACACTCGCCATAATGGTAACAGGCAGCGCTGACTGACTCTTCCATGTATAAATGCACATATATACCGTACAAAATGGAAGAGGGATAGCCGCCATGGTAGCTCAGTTGATAGAGCATCGGACATGTTATTCGAAGTTCGCAGGCTCGGTCCCTGTACAGGGCAGGTTATCTTTT
>WOVY01001684.1:0-195558 GCA_013436015.1 Rhipicephalus annulatus | reverse complement strand
TCTAGGGGACCTGAATGCGCACAGCGGTTTATGGGGTGACTGTCGATGTGATGCACGAAATCGTCTCATTGAACAGTTCCTCTTTTCATCAGGTGCTTGTTTGTTGAATAGAAAACAGGCAACATATTATAACCTTGCAAACAATACTTACTCCTCCATAGACCTCAGTATCGCATCTCCTTCACTTGTACCATTACTTCAGTGGAAAGTCATAAATAACCCATACGGAAGTGACCATTTTCCTTTAGTTTTGAGTACACCAATAACATATGAATATCCTCTACATGTTCCCAAATGGCTGGTGAACAAAGCCGATTGGGAACAATTTCAAAAGATTACACACCTAAGTTGGACCGACATATGCGGATTAGGCATAGATGAAGCTGTACAGTACTTCACGGCTTTTCTTACTGACGCAGCAGCCAAGTGCATTCCACAACATCTGGACTGCCCGGCAAACGACACGTCCCGTGGTGGAACACTGAGTGTCAGAATGCGCGAAAGGAACAAAACAGGGCATGGAGGTTGCTGCGCAACTCGCCGACAGCGGAAAACCTTGAGAGCTTTAAGAAAATAAAATCTCGTGGCAGGAGAACGCGTCGGCAGGCCAGAAGAGAAAGCTGGCAGAAGTTTTTATCAGGGGTCAATTCATACACACAGGAGGCTGAAGTCTGGAACATGGTCGGTAGGATAGCAGGGAAACAAGTACACACACTTCCACTTGTAAACACTCAAGGGGATACCTTGGAAGATCAGGCAAACTTCCTCGGGCACACTTTGAACGGGTATCCAGCTCGTCCCACTATACTGACACTTTCCAAAAATACAGAACAAGAATAGGAAAGCAGAAACTCGAACACAAATCCACTAGATACGAGGCATATAACCAAGCTTTCAGTCTAGCGGAGCTCCGAACATCTCTAAACTCCTGCAGCACTTCTGCCCCAGGTTTTGACCGTGTGGTGTATGAAATGCTAAAAAAACCTACCAGCCGAAACACGAAAAACCCTACTTTGTTTGTACAATGCTATCTGGTTTTCTGGCACTATCCCTAGCTCCTTGAAAGAGGCTATTATTATTGTCATTTTGAAAGAGGGCAAGGACCCTTCTTTAGCTTCAAGTTATAGGCCTATTGCACTTACAAGCTGCTTGTGCAAAGTATTCGAAAAAATGATAAACTGCCGACTTGTACATATCCTTGAAACAAACAATTTGCTCGACCCATTTCAGTGCGGGTTTCGAGAAAGTAGATCCACCACAGACCATCTTGTTCGTATCGAGGCACAGATCAGAGACGCCTTTGTCCATAAACAATATTTTCTCTCTGTGTTCCTCGATATCGAAAAGGCTTATGATACAACATGGCGTTTTGGAATCCTAAGAGACCTGTCCCACCTTGGTGTGCGCGGAAGAATGTTTCATATAATCGAAAGTTACCTGTCAAACCGGACATTCCGTGTCTGTCTGGGCAGTGTGCTCTCTCAAACATTTGTCCAGGAAACAGGCGTGCCACAAGGTGGCGTGCTTAGTTGCACACTTTTTCTCATCAAGATGAATTCCTTGCACTTGTCCATCCCTCGCAATATGTTTTATTGTACATATGTCGACGATGTCCAGCTTGGCTTTAGATCTTGCAATCTGGTAATGTGTGAGCGACAGGTTCAGTTAGGTTTAAACAAGGTCTCCAAATGGGCAGAGGAAAACGGATTCCGACTGAACCCACAAAAGAGCACGTGTGTCTTGTTCTCTCGAAAGAGAGGCATGCACTCGGAACCTGACATTCGACTGAACGGGCAACGTCTGTCTGTCAAAGCCGAGTATAAATTCTTAGGCTTAATCTTGGACAACAAGTTGACCTTCGTACCGTACATCAAGTATTTAAAAACAAAATGTTTAAAAGCCATGAATGTTATTAAAGTGTTGTCACGCACTACCTGGGGTAGTGATAGGCAATGCCTCATGAACCTCTATAAAAGCCTCATTCGCACCCGCTTAGATTATGGGGCCGTTGTCTATCAGTCTGCTACTCAAAGTGCCTTGAAGATTCTGGACCCCGTGCACCATTTGGGAATCCGCCTTTCTACGGGTGCTTTTCGCACCAGCCCCATAGAAAGCCTTTATGTTGAGTCAAATGAGTGGTCGCTTCATCTGCAAAGAACCTACATGTCCTTTGTATACTTCCTTAAGGTGAAAGCAGACAAGAGGCACCCCTCATACTCTACTATTAATGACTTGTCGAGCTCCATTCTTTTTCAAAACAGGCCTTCAATGAGGCAGCCCTTCTCAGTTCGCCTGAAGGGTCTAGCTGAGGACACTGGAGTGTCACTCGAACACAGTTTAATGGCTCCTGTAGCATACCCGCCACCGTGGCAGTGGCAAGACTATAGACTGTGATGTGTCTTTTCTAGAAGTTACAAAACATGCGCCCATTGCTCATATCCGAACATATTTCCTGGAACTTCAACACAAATACACACGTCCTGAGTTTTTTACAGATGCCTCTAAGTCTAACTCCTCTGTGTCCTACGCTGCTGTTGGCCCTTCCTTTCCGGATGCTGGCCCTCTACATCCAGGCACAAGTATCTTCACAGCGGAAGCTTACGCGATACTTGTGGCAGCTAAACACATTAAACAATTACAAATACAAAAAGCAGTAATTTATACAGACTCCCTCAGTGTGGTAACGGCTCTGCACAGTCTTAAAAAACAAAAAAACCCTGTCCTTGTCTCATTTTTTTTCCATATTTTGCACACTCTACACACTCAACCAACATGTTGTGGTGTGCTGGGTGCCAGGGCACCGTGAGATCCAAGGCAACGTGAGGGCGGATGAGCTCGCTGCATCCGTCCACAAAAACACTGCCCCTACATCAATATCAATCCCGGTCCTTGATCTGAAGCACTCTCTCAAACGAAACCTCAGGGACTACTGGCAGAGCAAGTGGGATACACACACACAAAACAAACTACACGTTATCAAGCCACATCTTGGCCATTGGCCACCAGTATCAAAATCACGTCTAACAGAGGTAACACTAACAAGACTCAGGATAGGACACATATACACGACACACACACATCTTTTGTCTGGTGGTGATCCACCATTGTGTGATAAATGTGGTGAGGCATTAACAGTTATTCACGTTTTAATTCAATGTAGTCATTTAGACACTCTAAGAAGACAACACTTCCCACTACCCTACCGACAACATATACCTTTACACCCTGCAATGTTCGTCGGTAGGGAACCGCTTTTTAGTCACAAATCATTATTAGCGTTTTTAAAGGAAATTCATAATTTTCATATCATATACCCGGGCTTACCGTAGCATGACCTCTCTAGAGAGGTTTTTGCTGCGGTGGCTACACAGGAAAGCACTTGCCTCACGACCCTTGCACGCAAGGGTACTAACGTGTGAGGTACTTGTGCTAATGCCATACATGTCCACCATCGTTTTTCATTATCACCAACTTTTGTCACCTATTCACACCATGCACACCTTTCACGGCATAGTCATGAATTTATTACTTGTATGTTTTACCCGCTTTACTGCGAGGAATTTTATGGCCCCTATACAGCCGCTAATCACAACCATTGTCCACATTCCTGTCTCATGAACTGGCGCTCTTTGGCCATCAAATGGCCCTTGCGCCAAAAACACCATATATCATCATCAACATCTGGCAATGTCACCAGCCCCGCGCCGACAACAACACAGCAACAGCCAGCGTTCCTCAACAGCGCCCACGGTCCAGCAACGTGCAAGGCTGGTGGCGTCTCTGCTACTCCCAGCTTGATAGCCACGCAAACGCCGGAGCGCGAAAGCCGTAATGCAGCGTTGGCGTTCAAATCAACCACGCCTGCTGCTCTCCCCGCCTTATCTGCGTCTGGCCTACCCATGGGAAATTCCGAGTCTGTCGACAAGCGCGTTTCGACGAGCGTCGTTCCTTCCATCGCCGAAGTTTTGCCTTCCATCACTTCAGCTGACGACTTATCAACGAAAATGGACTTCACGGCATCGCAGGTCAACGAAGACAACACGCCATTCCCTGAAGGCAGCTGGAACACTGTTAGAGCCAATCGAAAACCTGGCTCGACCGCCCACCCCGCTCCGAGCTCATCACCGTCGGAATCCAACTTCCACCTGGAACACTCACGCCGAAACTGCCTCTTTATGACCTGCTTTCTATCATCATAGCCACCGCAAATCTCTCTCCCAAGACCAGTGCGGAGGTCACCCTTCAAGCCAAACCTGCTCTGAGCCTTGTGTTTCTGAAAACGCACTCACCTCTCACTGCCCACCTCCTACTCTCCCTCACAAGTCTGGAACTTAATGATAAGCCGATCACCATTAAGCCCTATGCCCCCAGTCCTTCAATGTCATGTCTCAGCGTCATACACAACGTCGGTGGTCACTTCACAACATCTCAGCTCTTGCATGACCTCGAATCCTTTACTTCAGATATACTCGCTGCACGTATGATGGGCTCCACTGAATCCGTCCTCATAACATTTGCTGGAACCATCATCTCTCGCTTTGTGTACTTCAAACGCGTCTCTTTCCGATGCCGTCCACATAAAACTAAGCCCCCTACTTGCACTCGGTGCCTTGCTATAGGGCACCGTTCTCATCAATGCCCCAAACACAGCATTCCGGCCAAGTGCCGCCGCTGTGCCTCTCGTCTACCAGCAGATCCCGATGCTCACGTTTGCGCCCAACCCTGGTGCATCCATTGCCAAGTCAACACCCACTCAGTTCTCGACTCCACCTGGCCCTACTTTCTAGCTAAGCAACGCGACTGCGCCAAAGCAGCTTTTCTCCGTCGCACAGCCCTGCGCCGAGCCACTCAGACTTCGCCGCCCTCCTCGTCAGCGCATGAGTTCCTGTCACCTCCCGCAACATCCCCCCCCCGGGCTCATACGCCGCTAAAGTTAAGGGAACACCTCCCATGTGCACTTCTTCATCAAACACACCTTCACCATCTTTAAGTAACGAGAGCCGCTCCTTCGATCTGCGACTGGCTATGTTGGAGCGCAACCAGCGCGAGCAAGAACGCGTCTCAGATGAGCTACAACAGAAAATACTCGCACTGACGCAGACACTCGCAACTACCATATCATCTCTTACCTCTTAACTCACGGAGCTAAATAAACAACTCACCACACTTGCCGCCCCGACCTCCAGCTCCCATGTAACCAAATTGGCCGACATGGTCGAAACCACCACCACTGCGCATCACACTCGTTTGGTCCAGCTGGAAAATTCAATTGTCCGGATTCTTACGACCCTCAAAACCCAATCTAAGCAACCGGAATCTTTCACCTATATGCTTAACTCACTGCAAGAGTCGCTTCCCCGGGCAAAAAAGAAGGAACACGCACGCGTAGGCGCTTCCTCTACTTCAAAGACCTAGATGGCACGTGAGAAGGACCTCGATATTTTGCAGTGGAACTGCCGCAGCTTTCGTCTTAATAGGACCCCTCTCCACCAATATATTCTCACCCGCCAAACATTACCCTATTTTCTCCTTATACAGGAGACTCGCGCGGCCCTTGCTGTCCCGGGCTACCGTGCATATCACGCTACGACGGTAAAGCCACTTGCGCCCATTTATGTACGCAATGACGTTCTCGTTGAATTACTAAACGTACCCTCCACCCTCCTGAAACACTTAGTTGGTGTGGTATATTACCAACCACCTACCCGTATTTCTCTCGCTCTGATGTCCTTTTACAACCCCCCTGTCACGTCTTCTTTGTTTAGTGCTCTTGGCAAATTCCTGCACTCCCTTCCATCGACCACCCATACCCTCCTTGGGAATGATTTTAATGCTCCTCATAGGCTCTGGGGTTACCCCCAAACACTCAAACCAGGTCACCTTCTACACTGCCTCGCCCAGGAACGCCATCCCACCCTTCTTAATACTCCTGACACCCCTACTCGAGCGGGCACTGTTTCGCAGTGTTCCGCTACACCCGATCTCACGTTCTCTCGGAGTTCCCTTCCTTTTCACTGGCAGGTGTCCGCTGAAAATCTTTTCAGTGATCACCTTCTCATACACATCACCACCCCTCTTTCCCACAATAGACGAAAACGACGAGTCGCTCACACTGACTGGGAAGCGTTCCGTAATAACCTTTTGTCTGACTTATTTAAAACTTACGACGACTAGACGTCGCGGATCTCTGCAGCAATGACAACCTGTAGTCGCCACGCTCGTTTTCAACTCCCACTTCCTGACCCTAATCCTCACTTCCTCCGCTTATGGCGACGTCATCAACGTTTGAAACGCTTTCTCCGCTCTCAGCCACACAACGTCCAACTTTCCTTCCGAATCGATGCTCGGCGGGCTGAAGTTATCGCTTACGGCACTTCTCTCGAGCACTCTCGTTGGAACACGCTGTGTGACGGCCTTGACTCTGCACTGCACTCGCGCTCTACATGGTCTCTGTTTAGGTCTCTCTTAGGTACCAAGCCTGCCGTTGCTCCCACCCTAGCTAAAGCTCTCACTCAAGGAACTCCATCTTATGTGTTTGAAAATTTAAAATATCTGTATCTCCCACCCACCCTCCTCACACCTTCCTACCCAGATTACTGTGGCGAAGCTAACCCAGACCTGGACCGCCCATTTCACACTCAGGGAGCTGGAAGCTGCCTTAGCCACTCAATCTACCCACTCGGCACCCGGTGAGGATGAGATAACATATACTACATTACGTAATCTCCCCGACAACGCGAAGGAATTTCTTTTACACACATTCAACGAAGCATAGAACAGTGGCTGTCTTCCAAGCTCATAGACATCATCTCTAATTTGCATGATTCTGAAGCCGGGCGAACCTCCATCTCTCTCTAACCACCGCCCTATCTCTTTGACGTCATGCGTTGGCAAGACTCTTGAGCGAATGGCCTCGACTCAACTGTCTGATTTTATTGAGGCGAAAGAGTTTTTCCCTACTTCTCTTATTGGCTTCCGACACCACGTTTGTGTGCAGGACATGTTCCTTGTTTTTCAGCATACTTTTCTTTCACCTTCTCGTAGTCAGATCCATGCGCTTGTAACGGTCGATGTACGGAAGGCATTCGATGGCGTGAGTCATTACCACATACTCGCTCAGCCCTCCTCCCTGTCATGTGGCTCCCGCATGCATTCTTACATCCGATCATTTCTTTTCAATCGAGTTGCTTGCTTTAGAGTCAATACTCATTTGTATAACCCACACTCCCTCACCCGCGGCACTCCTCAAGGTGCCGTACTATCTCCTACTCAATTTAATATGGCTATGGCCCTCCTTGCCTCCTAACTGTCCCAAATACTTGACCTACACCATATTTGTTATGCAGACCACATCACTCTCTGGTGTACGTCTGGATGTCCCGGCCACGTGCACTATACTTTGCAACGTGGCCTGGACCTTATCGCTTTCTTCCTCGCTACTGCTGGCCTGTCCCCTGCACCGGAGAAATGTGAACTACTTTTGCTAAACCGGTCTGCGTACCAGCTCTCCCACAATACCCTCATTTTTCTTCATCTTTCTAGCTCTCTCATCCCCACTGTTCAGCAATGCAATGTTCTTGGCTTCCCTTTGCACGCGACAAAGAACGCGCAGGCTCTGCATCACGCTGTGAGGACTTGCCACTCGGTGACCCACCTCCTGCGACGCGTTGTCACTCGGCAGTCGAGGCTCCACGAGGCTCATGCGTGCCGGGTTGCACATGCGCTTGCCCTTAACAAGTTCTTGTACTTCGTACCCTACGTTCATTTCACCGAAACGCAACTCAACACACTCGAAAGAGCTCTATTAGGCCTCTACAAGGCAGCTCTAAACCTCCCTCTCACTACCTCTACCATTAGGATCTTTGCCACAGGCCTCTTCCATCCATTACGTTCTCTCTTTTCTCTGCACCACGACTCTCAGATTGCCTGTCTTTGTCTCACTCGTCAAGGCCAATGGCTATTAGCCTAAGCCGGTATCCCTCACATTCCCGTTTCCGTTCCCACCTTGCCTTCTGCCGCTAGCACCACTGCTTCTAACCTTCGCATCCTTCCCCTCCCATCCAATATGTCTCCCATTCTTCACGCCGGCCGGCGTCATGCGGCAGCACAGCATCATTCTGCTACTCTCGGTACACAGGGAGTTGCCTACACGGATGCCTTATACATGGCTCTTCGGGGCTCGTGTGGCTACGTTATCTACCATCCACACCTTTCGGCACCTGACACGCACACCAGCGGGCCATACTTACACTCGCCAAATGTACTTTCGCTCGAGGTCCTTTTCATGGTCCACGCCATGCTGTCATTTTCCTCCATCCCTTCTTTCCCCGAGTACACGATTTACTCCGACTCTCACGCCGCCATCCATCACATACAGAACAACACGTTGCCCCCTTCTCTTCAACAGGAGGTGGAGCGAGTGGCCTCTGCTCTTCAACCCTCCACTGTCTTTCTCCGCTGGGGTTCCTGGGCATTCGAGCATTAACGGCAATGAGCTAGCTCATCAGCTTGCCCGCTATATATTGCACAGGGCACCGTTCATTCCCTGGCCCACACTATCGGAGACAGTGAGAGCTCCGCGAATAACGATGGGCAGATCTCCTTGCGTCACACTATCAAGGAAGTATATCTCCAGCTCCGGCTCGACAAGCATCTTTACCTTCCCCCTCAACCATCACTCACTGCGCTCGAGGCTCTAACTCTACGGCACATCCAAATGAACTGCCCCATAACCCCTCTCGCCTTTTTCTTTATAAATATAGGTGTAACCCCTGCTGTCCTAATTGTCCCTCCCCATACGCTGACCTGTCACACTGCCTGTTTTACTGCCCAACTGCTCAGCAATCGAGCTATTACCCTCCCCTATCCCTTTCCATCACCTCCTGGCTCGACTGGATCGGCGCCGAAGGGAAAGAAGAACAGCGTCGACTGATCACACAGGCGGTCGAAATGCTCGGCCTGTAAATTTGGCTGAATAAAAGTCTAATACTACTACTACTACTATATTTGTGATCGCCGTTCGCACTTTTTGTGAAGGAAAAGTGATCGCATGACTTTTTCTATACTAAAATGAAAAATAAAAGAATATTTTTTTCACCGTTACAAGTCGACGCGTACTTCCTTCCGCTTTATTATCACAAATAAATAAAAAATAGCATATAGACATATATACAGTCCTACATAGGTGGGAGCAAAAATTCTCCTATGGTCAGAACAAACACGTAGTCGCCATGCTCAGTTTTAACTATACTTCATCTATTAGTATTGGTGTAATATTACTGTGCAGTATGCGAGTAACATAACTAATACTTCATGTATTATTCATTTATTCATAAGTTGTCTTCATCATATTGTTTTGTTGCAACAAGAAGCTCAAAGACTAAATATGGGGCGCATTTTAAATTTCTGATAATGAAGGACCTGGTTGGCACCTTGTTGGCGCCATTTGCTGAAAAGAGTTATGGCGCCAACAGGTCCTGTGAGTATATGGGAAGCTTCACTTTGAAGAAGCGTGTAGCAATACATAGTGCAACAGAGGCGAACTCTCAGGGTGCTAACAACAGAGAGTTTATTGACAAGAAAGCCTTAGATGCTTTATCAAACATAAAAAGTTAGCGCTTGTGGCGGTGCGAAAAATTGTAGCACGATAACCTCATTATTGTTCATAACGTGACGTCACATATCGGCCGCTTCACATGACATGGTCACTTGGTCAAACGGGGGGGGGGGAGATCACGTAGGTAGTGCAAATTTAAGTGAATGACAGAAAGCTCAGTGACTACCATTCTTGAGGCACTTAGAGAGAACATCAAGAGGAGAGAACGTACCGAATAGTATGAACGGGAATAGTATATTGACTGAAGAGGAAAAGAAGAACGTTATCGTCTTCGACTCAACCTATGCGATTGAATATTGTTGTTTTGCAGCAGCGGAACATATATATGCTGGCAAAAAAGAGGAACTGAAATTTCCCCTCATGACAAGCACTCAAATGGTCGAACATGGCGAATACACGAATGCCACTTTTAGTACTAACGTAATGGTATCCAAGTTTTTCACCAAGTTAAGAAAATTCAGGCTATGAAAGGAGTATCAATTAAGGAAGCTTCAAAGATCTTCGCGGATGGTTGTGTATACCTTTATGAAACGCACGCGTGATTAATAAAGCTGTTCAACTACACTTGTCCCAATTCAGGGCTAGATTATTGCCGTCTTCATCAATTAGGGCGCATACAAGTAATTAAGGATACATCTTCTTTAAACACCCCATGTACGACTTCAAAATAGTGGTGAATATTTGCTCATTTTCAATGCTATAAAAAATGATGCTGTCCGCACAACCGGTGCGATGCTCTACCTATTGAGCTACAATTAAAAAAAAAGCTTCTACATCCACTTAAGCATCTATTTCTGCACGCGCAACGACGAATTTTCAGCGCTGCTCTCCGCCTGTGCGGCTACTGTGCAATACCATTTTTGTCAGAGGACGTTAGGTGGCATTCAATTTCCAGGTTGCAGACATAAATCTCCTGACGGAAAATTCATTGTTTTGTCGCTTTAATTCGCTCTTAATATCGTCATAAATTGTTCACTAAAGTTGAAAAACTCAATTATGAACTCCTATGCATTCGTGTACTGAGCTCCTTGTTCCATTTAGTTGTGTGTATCGAAGCAAAGAGGCCAAAGAAAAAAGGCGTCGCTTGTTTCACTTCTCATTGCAATCATCTCGTGCCAGCATATATAAAAGGACACTACGTTGCTTGTTGAAATAGCGGTCCAAAAACCTTGCAGTGTTACTTTTGTGCCAAGAAAGGGCCTATTTTGAAATGAAATTATGTTTTAGCGGTCCGCATTGGGTTAGCACACTTCAGATTAGCCGCCTCGATGAAGCGGACCAACCGGACCGACTAACGTCACTGTTGCCGTGAACAACGTTTCTCGTCTTTACTGTGCTAGTAGCAGCAGACTAACGCCCCTGTAACAGGCCGAAAGTGGGAGCCACAGCAGCAACAACGGCCATCCCGCTAACTATAATCCCGCCATCATGGCCTCCCAGATTGCGAGCGCGCGGTGGTGTTCTATCCGGCCGTGCCAATCACCACGCTCCCTAGCAAAACTAGCGACTATTACCTCAAGCGCCGGCTGCTGCAAGGGGGCGCGTTTATAGTGGGCTCTTCGAGCGGCGGAAACCACGGCAGAAGGCAGAGCGCACGGGATTTCAGCATGCATGATTTTCAAAGGCAATAGTCTTTCTTGGGGACCTTCGACGCAAAAATTTTGGTCTGTCTGTTGGTCTGTCTGTCTGTACATTTGTCCATCTTTCTACACTTAACGGTACCCTAAACGGCACCAAAGTGACCAAACAATGCTCCAAACGGCTGACCCTATCCGCAGCGCCCACCAATATTGCTCAAGGTTTAGTGTTCTGCTTGTGCAATCGTCCATATAAAAGCAATTGTGAATATTTGAAGCACCATAACAACACATCAATATTACGTATATGTATTTTTACTGGAAAAGGCGTAGGTTCTAAGGGCCGTAGCGTTTATTGCGCTGCGCTGAACATGCAATGCTTGCACGAAAAGGCGAGTGTTTCCAACGCTTTGCATAGGTGACATGGTTGTGGCACCTACCCGTCGCCTTGCGTTCTACACCTTACCACCTCAGAGGCGGGTGCGCACGCCGCGCGCCCCGTTTTCCAGGATAACTGCCAGATAGCGCTCATCTCTCACGTGGGACGTGACTTGATGCGCTTATTTGCCTCTACTGCACACCTGAGGCACTCTAACGCAGTGCCTCCAAAATACCATTCTCCGATGTTCTTGCGCTAAACATCATGATGATATGTGGGGTTTAACGTCCCAAAACGACTATATGATTATTGCGCTGAACATCAAATAAACGTTTGATCACTCTCTCCAGACGCAATACTATCGTCTTTCGACGACATTTGCGGTTAGCATGCTGATACGAGCCCAATTTTTTTCTCGCGTTCGAGCAAAATTCCCTCAAATCTTCTGACTGCACTAAAGGCAGGTAGTTTTTTTGTTACTGCTGTTAATTTGTGCCAATAGGTAAATAAAAGCATGACAACTGCTGGAATTTTTTTATATAGGTCATTGCAAGGAGGTGCTATTTTGTCTGTGGCAGAGGAATTCTAGCATTCCCCGTTACGGGAGACGCGTATTTGGGTGAAGACTGGGCTAGCTATTGCCGTTAAATCATATTGCCGTCCTATCGTTAGAGATCGTTTTACTATTTTTTGGCGTACCCCTATTTATCAGGTCGTCACCCGAATGCCACCCACGCTCTAGATAATTAGGTGCGCTGATCGTGCCACTTATTCGGCTTAAGGCCGTGCTGGCGAAGTCGTAAATGTCACTATAGGACTCCAGGACGTGATGGAGGGCTTCCGCTTGATCGGAAGCGAGGTCTGATGGTACCATGTGGTCAACGTCGTCGCCCGATGAACGTGATCTATTAATGCGATAAATAATTTTGCCGGAATATTGTGAAAGGCTACGATTAGCCGACTTGCATTTAATGCCTACGTCCTTCACAATGAAAGTGTATGAGTTATCGTCTCCTTTTTTTTGTCATTAGTATTTTGATTACGATTTGGTAGCACAATGGCAATATCAGTATCGTGTTCATTTACAGCTCTCTCTAGTGCATTCAAATCAAAGTATCGCACGTGCGGCCGAACGGCGCCTTTCAGAAAACCAAGTATTTGTCGAGGTATACTATACTGGAGCACGAAAAGGATCGGGCTGTCATTTTTTTCTTTTTCGCTAGTGCCTCCCCCCCCCTCCTTGCCATACAGCCCCTGGATTTCGAAGAATAGTTTCGAGCACATACGGATCTCTTGCAGAGGCATCGCCATTTTAACTGCTCTAATATGAGTGGCACCAATCTACAGGAAAATGGAAAGCCTATTTGAAAATAAAACGCTCCAGCGTTCACTTTGCCTCTTGTACACCTTGACCCAACACTTCCAAACGAACACAAAGTTATATAAATGCGGAAAACCAATTTTTTAAGGTTCGCTAACAGCGCGGCAGCCTTTTAGACCCAAAGAAAGAGCGCTGGGGTGCGGAGGAAAGAGCGGGCCACGCCCACCACTGGAAACACGCGTTTTCCATGCGATTGGCACGGTCGGATAGGAACGCGCCGCGTGCACGCAATCTCGGAGGTCATGCCACCATCGGCTTCAAGATTGCAGACGTATTTTTGTTGAACTAGGCTCCACTAGAAGGCACAACCTGTCCAATTTGACCACGCAAAAATTAAATTTTTGAACCATTCATGCCATTCTTCGTTAGTAAGGCCCGGTGTTTATTTTCTCTGTTATTCAAAGAGAAACGATCAAGCAGCATTTTATTGCGTCTCTTGATGCACGGAAGGTTCTTTATTTAGTGCAGCTAGATCGATTACTATGGGTTAATTATAGGCGGTTTGTCTGATATCATCGGGTTCAGTGTTAGAATTTCCTACTGCGGCGCATGTGTTTTTGAGCATTTACCTTAGTTTTTCGGTACGTAGGGCACTGTTGTTGAAATTATTGTCGTTTTAGCTGTTATCAGACATTGAGCTTGCACTCTGACGTAAATTGTTATTTGACTTTAGTGTCCCTTTGAAGCCTTAAGTTAGTGTGCGGGGGTGAAGGTGTCTATTCCGCGGCTGTTATCATGACTACTGCTGTATATTTTACTACAATGATTAATGTTTCATATGCTTTTCTTGGCCTAAATAGCGGCTGAATTTATTTGCTTGGAAATATCACTGCTCACATGGCGATATGAATGCGATAGGTTGTATAGCAAGCAACGCCTCTTTTTAGAACACTGTGTAAGTGAGAAAAGTGTAATCTGCAAGAATATTTGTCGAATTATTAGACGGAATAGGTGTGTGCGGGCGTGTTCGTGAGCTAGCACACTCGATGCAAACACGCACGCAAGAACGTTTAGCGCGTAGCTCTATTGGCAGTTGGAAAGCAAGTCCTATGTATTGAATTCTGTGAACTGACAACAGCATTGTGGCTGGCAACACTATTATGAATTTCTAACACCAATGGTGTAATTATATACAAATTTCAAATCCGGGCGGAGGCAGTCTGTCGGTGACGTCAAAAAGTGGGCGGTCCGCAGCGGTCGCGAGGACGAAGGGAAGTGAACAGCTAATAAGGGAAATGAAGTCTTGCGTCATCATTTTGTCCTAGACTTGGGGACCGTATAGCAATTTGAAAAGTGTTTGTAACATGTTGAAAAATGTTTAACTTTATAACATGTTGAAAAATGTTTAACTACTATTGATCACTATCAAAATGTATTGGCACAAGTTTTCAAACGTTCAATAAGGAAAACGGCACAGTATAAACGTATTTTTCTCGTTATTGTTTTGAAATGAGGCTAAATTTAGCAGGACGGTAAGTAGTGGCGCTAAGTACAGGCCCGTTTCAAGCAGTTACTGTTTCCATATCTCCAACACTATACAAACCTAAACGGCGCAACTTTCGAAGTTGTTGGCTCAGTCGAGCACAATCATGGTGGAGGGCAACGGCACCAGTAGCCAACAGCAGCAGCGGCTTATCCGCGTTTCCGAAGCTCAGCGCGCGCTGAAGCTCGCCTTTATGGACGAACACCCCCGCTCGTGGCGAAAGCCATCGAGCTGCGGCATGGCGTCACCGACCGGCGGCGGCTGTGGCAAGAGCTCAGCGACGCGCTGAACCATGAAGTGCCTGCGCAGGAGTGGCTAGCTTGGTGGTGCAGGCCGGTGCACGAGACTCGCCGTAAGGCCACCGCCATCAGAGAGGCACAAACGTGAGTGACCGTCGAATGGCGCGGGCGATTTGTTCTTTGACATTGGTGTATATATTCAGGGGCCCTGGAGAGGGTTGGCTGCCTGGCTTTCGCGGCCGGGTTCTACAGTTGACTGGGATGACACGCTTCAGTGGCGTCTTTCGTCTCACCTATCTACAGGTAAGTACTCTGCCACTGCAGTATCACGGGTTCCTGAGTAGTGCCATGACAGAGTTTCATGGTGAGAAATGCATTTGAGGACATTAATAATGAGTAGTTTCAACAAATATTTGTTGGTCCGCACGAGGAGGGCATAGCTTTTACACAAAGCTTCACACTTTTAAAGGATGCCATCAGGCCAGTTGATCTTCAACTGAGGGGAAATTGTTGTGCCCGTTGCAGTTCTTGGCAGCAGCAGCAGCTTCCAGCCACGAGATGATTAAGGGTTTACCGGCAGCTCACTTAAACACTTACACCATGATGATTCATCGCAGGTACTGCGGGGGATGAAAAATCAACCACCCGCATCGCTCCTGCAGCACGGCGTGTGGCAGCGGCACAGGAGAAGGCGGCAGCGGTGCAAAAGGGCACTGGCCATGGCTGAGGGCTTTCTGCGAGAAAGGGATACGTAGTTTAGTTTAATTTTTCGTCATGTGTTCAATATGTTTTCTTGTCATCATTCATTATTGATTTGTTGGTTTCAATGTGTTTAGGTGCTGCTGTTCATTTTCAATTTTATACGCTTCGGGAGACATATATATATAGTTTAGTTTGTTTTTTGCCATGTTTTCAACTTTTTATCATTCATAATTCGTTTAGTGTTGTGATATGTTTACGTGTTGCTGTTCATGTTCTATTTTATACGTTTTTTGTTTGCATTTAGTACATATTACTAGATTTGGGTTAGCATTTACTTTGTACAAGGAGTACAGAATTTTTTATGTTCGATATTTGCATTTCTCAATGTATGTTAGAGCTGTTCCAGTGGCAGTGTTTTCCCCACATTTCAAAGGTGTCTAGTCATTCACACGGAGACCACGAGTGTATAGTTGACATTTTACGTTAATGTTTCTGTGATATTTGTATTGTTTCACTGTGTTTTCTAGCTCACTGTGATTTTTATGCAGTATTACCACATAGTGTAGTAATGTGATATCTTTTTGCATCATACTGTTTTGCAGTTCACTGTGATATTTTCATTTCAGCACAATGAGGCTAAGGTGCAACAACTACATTCTGAATCTTGTTTGAGAGCGCTAAGCTAGTAAGTGGTCATCTCGCACAGTTTCACAAATGAAAATGGTCATCATCACAGCCACATGGCAGCGATTGATTTCATCTAGTTTCCATTGTAAACGACTCGTTGCAGGAATAAATTTTGAACGTGGCATGGTTTGGGAGCCGCCAGATGGTTGAGCGAATTATTCATGCTGTATGTTATCAAAACAACTCGCCTGTTGTTTGCCGTCATGATTTGCGTATTTTTTAGCATTGCAGCATGACTGCAGTCGAGAATTCAAATAAAATGTTATTTTTACATTCATACAATGTTTAGGACAATGAGCAAAAAACCAGCACAACTTGACGAGCACAATTGCTCGTCAAGCCTGTCGTGCACAATTGAATGTTTGTAGTCAGTAACTATGAGAAGATATGGACTTATGTATCATGTGTTCATGCAACATATTACTAATGGAATCGCGATTTTTATGCGTTCTGGTGAAAGAAATTCTGAGACGTTGCTGCATTGTTCGCACAGTTTTGTGATAGCAACATTCAGCACAGAGTGCCGCTCATATATGCTTGCTCCAATCTAGTTTGTTGTGACTGTGATCACTGATATGGAAAAGAGTGTTTCTGTTGCATATTTGTTGTGTCATTTAAAGAAAATGCAGCATTTTGACATTGCCACCTTGCTTCATATTGAAGCACGAATAAGTACCTTGTGTATTGAAATGTGGCAAACACAGCCCTGTCATGTCTAGATGCCCTAGAATCAGTGTAAATAAATTATGTTTGGGATATGAAAACATGAAAACTTACCGTTCCTATGTACTTCAAAAAATGTCCAAGACAGCGCTGCGCTGCTGCCGTCTCTGAGCAGCACGTTGCGTGGTGTGAGCATATGGCACCCCTTGTCGAGCTCAGCTGGTGGCATGTCCACAACATACTCGTCTAAGGTCCAGTCACCTGCATGCAGCGCAATGTTGTGGAGAGCAAAGTAAGCATAGATGATTTGCACTGCCCGATTGGGGTTGTAGAGCATCGTTCGAAAGTGCTGCATGCAGCGGAACTTGCTCTTCAACACGGTGATACATCTTTACACAACATTGCGCATGTATGCGTGCTCCTTGTTGTATCGGTGTTCGGAAGTGTGGCACGGTTGACTGCCAAGGACTGGAATTAGGAGCCATGGCTTGAGGGGATAGCCTGCGTCTCCTGCAATATAAGCATAAATGCTGAGTGCTAGGCCCAGATAGTACACATTGATGCTTACCAAGTAGATATTCGCCAGGCTACAGATGTGCAGGTAGGCGTGCACGCAGTTGGTTGTGTTCTCACACACAGGAGTCGTGACACGAATCTTGGAATCATGGGTCCATAACAAGGATACGCCGCCATGCTTTGCACACCTGCGATGAGGAGCGATATAAAATAGTACTGCATTTATACTCAGAATAAATCCCTTTTTTCTACTCCTACGCAGGAAACATTGCGTACTAGTACAGTCATTGGTACAAGAAGCTTCACTTAGAAGGAAACACAGGGTGTAGCACACTGAGGAGGGGGGAGCGTAGGGGCAATGACCCCACCTCTGCTGTACACATGGCTACGACTTCCACTGAATGATCGATAAGTGAAAACCTACGCGTTGCTCTTGGGAAAGAACACTCGTAAATGGCAAAGCCAGCTCGTGCAATTGTGATTGTAAGCACTTTCGTGTTGGAAATACTTTTCTGTCGTGTATATATTTCTGCTACGTCTGCTGCCCATATTACCGATTACCTCTAAAATGCACAACTCAATTGCGCATGCATGCCAGTGCAAAAACGGCAACTGGCTCACGCACAAAACACTTGCCACCTGTTTTTACCGAGGCCTTACGAGCCCCCAACTAGCTCGCACCCAATTCCCTGCAGGTTCTTTTTCATTCATTGCATTACTACTTTTTCCAGCTTTGGCTTCACAACTGAACAATTGCTCCGAAGGGTGAGTAAAAAAGGATCCTAACGGTACTTACGATCATGACGTTCAGGACATAATAGCCCTTTCTGGACATGAAACTCCCGTGTCGGCCAGTCTGAATCCCTCTGGCTTGCGAATGGTGACCAACGTGCCATCGGCACACGCCAGCACCCCTGGGATGCAACCGCGTAGCACAAACTCCGCCTTTGCCTCATCCTTAGCAGCTGTTGTCAGTGGGAAGTCCACCAGCTTTTTCCTAGCAGCCACGGTGACGATGGACTGCGTCACCTCGTGGATAGCGTTGCTCACGGCCGGCTGAGACTTGCCGATGTGCTCCTCACGATCAACGCTCCACTAGAAGCAACCAGTGGCGAAAAATCGCAGCGCACACAACAGTTTCCTCTCTGTGGAAAGGCCACTGGCTCGCTGGCATCCGATGACAGGGACAAGTTCGTCGCACAAGCTACGCACGGTTCATTCGGACAGACGAGAACATTGCCGGAACTCTTCTTCGGTGAACTTTTCAAATGCATTTTGAACCTCGCTTCATCGTCTCTGCTTGGCTGCAGCTGCCGCACAGGCGAGACGAAAAACCGTGGCAGTGGGAAACGCCATGTTGTCCAAGTGCCCGGATGCTGAAAAGTCGCGAAGACCTTACCTTTCAATCCAATCCAGGCCACCTTGCAGCCATTTCAGTCCATCCAGTTTCTTTCGAACGGTCTCGCCGACCGTTCCTTCGCCTTCCTCCTAAAACTGGACAAAAACAGTCACGTGACACCTCAGCCTGCATCACTCAGAACGTCACAGCATTCGTCACGGCTCGTATAGGCCAATCGCGTGCGACTGAATGGAACAGACCACCTTTGTCCGGATTTGGAATTTGTATATAATCGCACCTCAAGTTAGTATTTGTAATGGGTAGAGAGCGCAGGCTCCATGGATTTTCTCGCCGATGTTCTCAATCGCGCGACTGGTACAACATGCTCATTCCCTTTAGCAGACATGATCCATATTTTCTGAGCATATGCAGCCATCTGCTGCGATGGAGTAGCGGTTATGGTGCGCGGCTGCTGACCCAGAGGGCACGGGTTCGATCCGGGCCGCAGTAGTCAAATTTCTATGGAGGCTAAATCATAGAGTTTCGTGTACTGTACGATGTCAGTGCACTATAAAGAACACTAGATGGCCACTTTTCTGAGACATGCACCAGGTGCGTCTTTCGCAAATACATCGTAGTCCTGGAACGTAAAGCTTAGAATAATTGTATACAATAAATAATATTGTTAGCTAAGCAGCCAGATATTGCATACAATGAAATTGGTGGAGCTTTTATCAATGTATCGTAGCTTGTAAATATCAATTCTTGACTCTTTTCTTAGGAAGCGTATTCTTCATGTTGCCACATTTACCAATGGATCTGAAAAATACACAAAAATGGAAGGCCCAGTTATGAACATCAAATACTCCGCCGAGAAACGTGAGTATTGAAAATAAGTATGAAAACACTGCCATCACATTGAAACTTTGTTTTCACGTGCTAACGCAATGTCAAGCCCACTACTATACTCTTTATTAGCGCCGATGCACCGTGTTTGTGGCTCAAAGGAAGTGGTGACTGGTGGTTCGGCTTGCTTGGTTCATAACCTTCAAGGCTAAATACTAATCAAGTGTGCACTGAGCGCACGAAAAACAAAAAGGTGAAGACGTGGAATAGAGGAAGACGAAAAAGCGCGAAACCTGATAATGAATTGCGACAACACCCTACTACGTTAGCCCATGTATAACGCAGACACAGTTTGACACACAAAACATATAAAAAATACAGCTTCTGTTAGCCTCCTCTATGATAACGCAGCGCCAAACCGAAATGCTGCATGAAAGCTGCCAGTGAAGCGAAGTTATAAAATGCCACTTGAGCCCCTGGCTCTGCTTTAACATCGTCTTTGCGGCGTTGGCGCGAATAATGTATAGGAAGAACATTATGAACCATCTCCCCGTAAGAAACCATGATGGCACGCGAAGCAGCAGCCATGCCGTTGACCCGACTGAAACTGGCGTCAACGAGATCTCTGGAAGAACGGTCTGAAGCGAAGTTCGGTGTAGCCTTTACTCGAGTAAACGTTTCTTTGAAACGCAAAGACACGGGAGGCGGGTTGGGTTTCGTGTAAACTTAATCGCAGATAAACAAGCTGAGTGCTTCCACTTCGCGTGCGGTAGAGCGTTGCGGGCGGTGGAGAGGGTGAAACGAGAGAAAATGTTTTGCGAGTGCATGGGGGAGCCACGCCACCTAGGTGCTGGGAGCTACTGCATGTGACGGAGAGAGTGACGTTAACGCGCAGCTGCAATTTGACCTATACTTGGCATCGTTACAGCAACTGCGGGGGGGGGGGGGGGTTGCGGCGCCATGGCACGGAGAAACAGATGTACGGCTTTACACAGGCTAGTCAAAGAGCTGCTTCGAACCAAAAAAATCACCGCTCAAGCACTCCGTAGACATGGTCAACCAGCAAAACTCAAACTTGCGGCCACAGGCAGTTGCAGACGTGGCAGCCGAAGCCGCTCGACACTCTACCCCCGCATACGGCATCAACCCCGGCAAACGCGTTTACGTCATTGCTTTGCTGACGCTGATCTGCCTGTTATGCCGATTCCTCAGCTGCCGTTGCCACTTGCATGTGGCTCGGAAGGCCGCCGAATCCTCCGTGCGCAAATACTACTTGCGGTAAGCCACCTGAGCCTGTTGTGTCAGACTGCTGCACCGCCCCGGTGAACCTGACGACTCTCACGCATCAGCTGTACGCGCTGTTTTGGGAACGTTCCCTGGTGTTCGGGGATTCGTACAATCCGAGCCTTCCTCTTGTGGAAGTCGTAAGTTGAACCTTGCTGTGACGCTCAACTGCTCACACGCCCGTGGGCCCGTCACACGATGTTTGTTTCCATCAACAGAAAAGGACGCGCATGCGTGCGCGGAAATGGCGGTGCCGAATGACCTTCTTTGCATCTTTTTCCCACATCTCCTACATACTTTTATCTTCCACTCCTTTCCCTGTGCAGTGCTATTTAGTTTACCTTCACTGAAACATATCATTGAACTGTTTCTTCATATTCTCTCTATTAAAGCCACTCACTTGAAACAGCTGCGCATGGTTTCGGCATTACGGCGTAGCTGACAGCGCTTCGAATAGCACGCACACTTGTGTTCGACGTGTAGAACGACGTAACTGACCGAGCAGTAAATGAAGATGTTTAGCGTTTCTCGTGGCGAATGGTGTTTGGTTTCGCCTAGCTATACACAGCTTTCGATGTAAAACGTTATAACCACAGGACCGCGAGGACTGCGTGCTCACTTTTGACTTGGTGGTGTTAGCGTCATTAGACCATTACAAAGATGGGTGATCCTTTCACGATTGGTGCGTTCACTTCTCAAAACTTTTTGCACTCGCCAACTTCTCCGTAAACGATTGCGATTGTCTTACGGGACAGCAGTTGCATGATATGGGCACGTTTACGAAAAAAAGCAACTGAATAAAAGTTCGTGTATTAGCAGCGTTGTTGGTTCTCGTATACATAACGGTGTGTATCAGTACAGATTTCACCTCGAACGTTGGACCACACGCAGTGACTTCCTAATGGCATGAACGGTGCTAGAATGAGTTGATTTTTTGTGTTTAAGAGAAAATAGCTGAAAATCTGGATCATATCCGAGCAACATTTTGTGTATACGCGCACCATGTATCATACTCCTATGGTAATGACCGATGGTCACATGTGAAAGCCAACGGGTGTCAGAACATTGCCAACGGTTGTCAGAATATGTAATCATCATAATGACTTCGTGTTCGAAAGCCGGTACCCCACGACAAAAGGCACAGATGATACTGCATCTGTTCTCTTAAGGCAACGTAGTGGGTGGGTGCACAGCAAGTTCAAAAAGGTTTCATGCACTAAGTGTTTGAAGGACGCACTAGGAGCACAATATCGCTATCGTGTTCAACTCCCAAAGGCGAAGCTTGAGGGTCCCCTCATTTTTTGAGGGACGACTAACCTCAATTTATGGAACAAAATGTCTTAGTATGCTGAAGTGCTGTCTTCATGGCTCCATATATATTACATTGGTTCCAAAAACAAACACGGTCTATTTATCTCTTTAACATGGTAAGTCCTCGTCTACGCAATCAGCTGTTTTTCTCTCGCCACCTAAGTAATTGGCTTCTTGAAGTAATAGACTTCTGGTTAAATGCCTGGCCAAGTAATTGTGCTCGGGAAAGGTGCAGACTTTTACCTTCTCCGTAAAGGTCTTCTTCATGAAGGTCTGTCAACGAACAGAGGCGCAAAAACAAGAACTATTCTGGTGAAATTTCTGTGGCCTATCAAGCACTCATGAAAAACAAGAAAATGGAATATACCAGAACATTTCTTATTTGTGAGCGGAATGCATTACTTAGTGACCTAATAACGTGGTATATATGAATGATCTTTTTTACGGCAGAAAAAGTTCCAGCCAAAACGTCTTCGGTGCATTGTCTGGTTGTGCGAAATTTCGCAACACAGCACCGCTGCTGTTATTACTGTCATTTACAGCTCTGACTTTCTGGTGAATTACAACAATGAATGTGAGGAACACCAAAAAAGTAGAATTGAAAACACGTCAGATCAAGCCTTCAAGTTATGATTACGGGGCTGGGATTTTACACTTGTAGTTTAACCTGTAATAAACTACGCGAAATTATTAAGGTGAGAGGCTCAGATACCTAGGTATAAACTCACAGGGTGCCCTATTCATCCACCTGAGATGATGATGATGATGACCTCTTATTGATGGCGCTCACCCACAGAGGAGGATGGGCCAAGAACCGGGCGGCAGGATACTTAAATGAAACTAAAATGAAGATAAACGAATCTGAAAAAGTAGATTAAAAATAATACTACCAAAAAACAAAAATGTTTGCTGAGCAAGCAGTCAAACCATCTCTTGTTTTTGATAGACATAACTACGAATTATAAACTAAAGATCTGAAAAGGTTGGTGTTCACAAGCACGGTAATCTTTTAGTTGCGTTGATGTAATCAAACACAGTGGAGCATACATCCCTGTGGCAGTAACCAAATGAGGTCCGTCAAGTGATAAAATTACTGGTAGATTTACTTGAGTTCCTAGCTTCTGTAATGGGGCTATAACTAAAAATCTTTTTCTGTGATAAGAATAACGATGGCAGAATAAAACGAAATGTTCAATTGTTTCAATTTCGTTGCACCAAATGCAGAGCGGTGACGCCTTGAGTCGAGCTTTGTTAAAGTAATAATTTAGTTGTGGAACTGCACAGCGCAATCCGGTATGAGTGACCTCTAACTGACAAGATACACACCACTGTTTATTCCAGCAATAGCTCAAATGCCCGAAATCTTTTAATTTATCCAAATTACCTTTTTCCCATTGCAGGCAAGCATTTCGGAACCTTAGCGCTGTCACGCAGGTCGTATCTGGCAAAACTGGGATGGTGGGCCCACCCAGGGATACTGCTGCTAAAGAGTCCGCCATTTCCTTGAAATATATTTTGTGGTGGCCCGGCACTCATAGCAAATGCAGTTTTTTTCACGTTTTTCGGTACTAAATGACGAAACGTATTTATCAGCTCTGCATTTAGTGCCGCAGAAAGTGCATTACAAACCGACAGCGAATCTGTAAAGATAACTGCTAATGATTCGCTTGAGGGCAATTTGCGTAGGGCAAGAAATGGCCAATAATTCTGCAATGAGTACAGGGGTATAATCTGGGAGTCCAATTGAAAAGGACCAGTCAGAAGAAGGAAAAGAGATGCCAACCCCAGCCTTTTCTTTTGACACAGATGCATCAGTAGCAATGATATTGCTTATCTCTAGGTAAGCTAGATAATCTGCTAACTGGTCATTTAAATACCTGCGTGCCAATTGTTTCGCGTTACCGTATGAGGAAATATATCATCAAATTGTATGCTAAGCATTAACTTTAAATTGTGTATTGGACCAATATGTTTAATTTTTAAATTCAGTTGCTGTAGTAGCGCTTGTGCATATACCAATTTCGGCGTGTCTTGTCGCGACCAATGGGTTTCGAAAAATAAAGCCGTTTCTTGCACGAAAGCGTAAAATGAGAGTCTTTGGTGTGAACTGTATATCTTTAAGAATGCTTGCACAGTAAGAATTTTAAACCTATTTAGCAAAGAAGGTAAGCGAGCTTCCATATACAACACGTTATTTGCAACAAATTTTGATAGACCCTGACATAAACGCCACGCTTTTGTTTCCAGCAGTATTAGGGGTCTCATTTTATAAGCTGTGCTGCCAAAAAATAATACACATCTGAATTCCATGATGGGCCGCACATAAAGTTTATATATCATTATTAGCACATCTCTTCCTAAACCCGCTTTACGGTTTGCGAGCTTCCGTAGCCACCCCATGGCCCGTGTTGCCTTGGAGTACCCATCATCAATGTGACTTCTCCAATTTAATGTCTCATTATATATGATGCCCAAATATTTAAGTGAATTCGCCTGCGGAATGAGCTCATTACTGTACATTAACGAGATGGTGATAGGCTGCAGAAAAGAGAATGCAAGAAGCACACCTTTCTTTACGTTCAGGGTCATAGGAATATTTTTTAAGCCATCTTGACGCCTGAGATGATTTGATGGAGAAGGCCATCTTTTTCTTCTCAGTCGATATACTGATCGTACCCCGCCAGTCTATGACTGTCAGCAGGGTTTTACTGTGGGTGCGAACCCGTGTTGCGTCGGCGTTTGGGGAGAACACTGGTGCAGCTTCGGCGTGGTCAGGTGGTGGTGTGGCTTGAAGGGGGCAAGTGCCCCTTTTGAACCTCTCAGGTCAACACCCCAGCCCGCAACCATTCACACCACCCTTTGAAAACTTTGTGTACCTAACGAGGTTTGCACTGCGTCCAAAAACGGAGGCCGTGCGAAACTGATTTTGCATTGCCTCCATGATGAGACCACATTGCATAAAGCTCGGATGTCATGCGATGACGTGATCACGTGAATTAACGTGATGTTTTGATGAAGTCCCAATTTTCGGCGATGTTTGACGTCATATATGTTGTCATCACGCGGTGTTTTTTTTTTTCGATCACTCGACGCCGTCGACGCGGGACGCAAACGGTCGAGTTTCATGTTTGATGAGCCATGTAAGTTTTTCGCTCAGCAATAAAAATTGACCATTGGTGGCTTCGGTGTTCCGCGGCGTCGGCGTCAACAGGAGTGATGCAAAAATCATCGCGTGATGGCGTCAAGACACGACGTCATCGTGACATCACGGATCACCACAATGTGTAAGGTCATCATGACGGTCCCATAATGACGTCATGTGACGACATCGTCGCTTTGCACTGCTTTGTTATCGTGTGATCAGCCCACTAATCACGGAAGCCGAGCAGAACCAGGTGAGGTGCTTAAAGTTTGGAATGCCTCCAGTCATAAATCAGTGCAAGGCCACTTTAGGTGCAGGAAACGTTCGCAGAGAGAAGGGGCAATAAATTGACTGAACAAAAAAAAACAAAAAAAACTTATGGCTGTCGCCTTCAGGTCACCTTGGGTGAATGCATACGAAATCCTGCGATTTTTTTTGTGCTGTTACACATTGTTTATTTTACTGTTTACTGCATGATTATTTTCAATCGCCTCAGCTTTTCATTAACCATAAACCTAGACGCCTCACATAGTTTTGCTTCGCGCATCTCTCTCTGTATTTTCCCTGTGTCAAGGCAAAGAGCGCTAGTTGTAGTTTCATGATTATCGATACAAAAGCTACACTCGCCGTCAGTTTCTTTCATATCGTCAGTTTATGTAAGCGCTGCTGTGGCTGTCTATACCTTTCCCACACTGATTGAGGCTTTGTTTTACAATTGCTTTTAATGTCAGACCATTAAAAGTCTTACACAGCTGCGTTTTCTGGCTTAAGCCATCTATGCCTAGATAGTGAGTGCTTATATTAGCACCATAGGAATGATCAAGCTGCGCAATTTTTTCTCCTGAATACGTCTGAGGCGAGTTCTTCAGATGTTTTGTGTTTGGCCCTTTTGGGAGAGGTTACAGAAATGGTTGTATGTTTTGGGAACCTTGGAGGGGCAGATGTATACAAGCGACAAATTGCTAAATTAGCATAATTGGTAACTGTAACGAAAAAAGAGATCACGGGAGCAGAAAGAGTAAAATAGAAGATTGTGTGAATTATGCACACTGACGCTCAATCCGTCGTATAATTCTTCCTATTGTTAACTAGACATGACCTTTTGCGCAGTCATGTCCGAAATTCTTAAGTTAATTTTGAACTCACAGTCGTGCAAACAGGAACTACGCTAAGACAGCAGGTTTTACGCTGTTTGAAAGTAAATACAGCATGCGAAGTATCCGCTCTGTGGACGTGCTGTTAGCTGGTTTTTACTACTCTCAGAGTCCCAAGTGGAAACTTTCTCACTCACATTATTTGAAAAGACAATCAGTATTCAAACATACACAGCATAGTGGGACTGGAACTCAAATATAAGGGTGGAATTTTGACATTGTCATTCGCGAAGTGCATGGTCTTGCACTGCGTATCGCGCGGAAGAATATCACGAGTGACAGTCCCCGACATAAAGTACTAATAATGAAGCTGTACGGTCACACTGACAATGAAACAAATAACAAAAGCTTCCACTATGCGGAAATACCATCAACGAAGCTCAGGGAACTCACCGCAAAAGCCGAGACAAATTTTCAATTCAATCGGCCTTTTCGCGGGTACGTGAGCAATTTTCCAACTCATTAATAAGTCAAGGATGCTAGTGCTTCCTGACTGCATGTTGCTTTGGTTGCATGTTGCCTCTTCTGTGAGTGCAGAATGAAGCAGGGTTATGACACGCAATATTCCCGCAACAATGGATTCACACGCCCACGCGCTGTGGGAAACGGGGTGAGCCAACGATTTTGCGAGTAAACGACACTCCGCCGGCACTCTGGTTTCCCATAATGCTTTGCAGCCACCATGGGAGGGTGCGCGTCAAATTCTGGAAAAATCCATCGTAAAGCAAGCTTTTGCCCTCCGAAGATCTCAAAGCATGCTATTTTCTTGTTGTGCCCACTGAGACATCAAGTGGCTTTGATCTGTTAGTCGAAAAGGTAAGTTAATAAGAAATTAAAAGATATGTGTTTCGAAAGAAATCACACATAGAGACGATTATCGGTGACTTATTCTTTGATAAAACTTGCCTTCAATTCAAGGCTTACTGAAGAAAACTACTCACACAAGTACGTGCTTTGAGCATTATGTCAACCGAAAAGCTTGTCGTGATAAACTTGTTGGGCCTGCGAAAAAAACACTCCTTTTCAATGACCGAATTCTAAAGCTCATCGTGCTCCTATTAGGATAGCTGCCGCTGCCACCATATTGCGGTGGGTACGGTTTTACTCCTGGCCAATAATTTCCACTCCAGTAATTTTTTGAAACCTCCTTGGGTCGAACTAGTTGCATGCATATAGCTTGAGTAAGGGCTTTTTCCCGAAACTACCTGGCAGCGCAAGGCCTTGATGAAAAAAGTCATAGCAGGCGCGAAAAGCAGTCGAAAACCGGTTGCGAAAAAAACATGTTGCACGATATTGATTCGAACAAAATAACGGAATTGTTAGCATTGTGCTTTCAGATCAATACATTTCTTATGAGTAACAAAGTTTATTCCATTAAAAAATATTAGACCAATAACTCAGTTCGCAGCAGCTGCGAAGCAACTGACTACGGTGTTGGACGGATCTGCAATGCAGCAAAGGGTGCTAAGAATCTCTAGATCCAGACAGGCCACCATTTGAACCTGAACTTGGCAACGTTTCACGCTAGAACCTTATCTAGTGAGGAAAGTCTAGATGTACTATTCTAGGAGCTGTAGGGTGTTAAATGGGATATAATAGGGCTCAGTGAGGATTAGGAGGAAAGATGAGTCCTAATCGGTGCTACAGAATGGGCACGTCCTTTGCTATCGGAGCTTGGCTGACAGGAGAGAACTGGCAGTGGGGTTTCTTATTCACGGAAACATAGCTGGCAACATAGAGGCATTTTATATAGCATTAATGAAAGGGTGGTAGGCATCCTAATTTGAATATGGCACACAAAATGAAAGTGGTACAGGCTTACGCGCCTACATCCAGCCATGATTACACTTCAGTTGAAAGCTTCTATGAAGACGTGCTTCTATGATTAATGAGCGAACGGTATCCGATGTAAAAAGGTATAACATAAAAAGAATTGAACAGGCTCTGAAAAACGGAGGAAGCGTCAAAGCAGTGAACAAAAAGCTTGGGATAGGCAGAAATTGGATGTATTCACTAAGGGACAAAGAAGGCAAAATAAATGCCAATATGGGTAGGATAGTTAAAATAGCGGGAGTTTTACAGAGACCTGTACAGTAGCCAGGACAGCCCCGACCTCATTACTATAGGAACTAGTAGTACCCAGATTACACCCCACCAGTAATGATAGAAGAAGTCAGAAAAGCTTTGGAGAGCATGCAAAGAGGCAAAGCTGCTGGTGAGGATCAAGTAACATCAGATCTGCTGAAAGATGGAGGACAGATTGTGATAAAAAAACTAGCCTTCCTGTTTATTAGGTGCCTGCTGACGGAAAGGGTACCAGAGTCTTGCTTGGAAGAATGCTAACATTTTTAATACATAAAAAAGTGATGACAAGGACCATGAAGAATTCCAGGTCGACCAGCTTGCTCTCCGTAGTATACAAACTATTTACAAAGGTAATTGCTAACAAAGTTAAAAAAACATTAGAATTCAGTCAACCAAAAGAACAAGCAGGATTTCAAGCAGGCTACTCAGCAATCGACCACATTCATACTATCAATCAGGTAGTAGAGAAATGCTCAGAATATAGCCAACCACTATACTAAGCCTTCATAGATTACGAGAAGGCGTTTGATTCAGTGGAAAGAGCTGTAATGCCGACACTGCGGAATTAGGGTGTTGATGAATTATATATAAACATCCTGGAAGAAATCTACAGGGGATCAACTGCTACTATAGTGCTTCATAAAGACAGCAACAGAATACCAATCAAAAAGGGTGTAAGGCAGAAGGATAAAATATCCTCAATGCTATTTACCATATGCTTGCAGGACGTTTTCTGAAGCCTAGAATGAGAACAGTTAGGTACAAGAGTTAATGGAGAGTACCTTATAATAACCTGCGCTTCGCCGACCACATTGCATTGCTGAGTACCTCCGGGTACGAATTGCAACTCATGATTATGGAAATAGACAACAAGAGCAGAAAGATGGGTTTAAAAATTAATCTGCACAAAACGAAATTCATGTACAACAACCTCGGAAGGGAGCAGCGCTTCGAGATAGGTAATAGTGCACTTCAAGTTGTAAAATACTATGTCTATTTAGGGCAAGTAATAACCGAGGAGCTGAACCAAGATATTGAATTACTAGAAGAATAAGAATGGGGTGAAGCACATTTAACAAGCACTCTCAAATCATGACAGGTAGATTGCTACTATCCCTCAAGAGCTGCGCCTTGCCGGTACTTATGGAGCAGAAACCTGGATACTTACAAAGAGGGTTCAGCCTAAACTGAGGACGGCGCAGCGAGCAATGGAAAGAAAGATAGTAGGTGTAACTTTAAGAGACAAAAGTGCAGAGTGGATTAGAGAATAAACGGGGGTTAGGGATATCATAGTTAAAATCAGGAAGAGGCAATGGACATGGGCTGGGCATGTAGCGCGTAGACAAAATAACCGCTGGTTATTGAGGGTAACTGACTGGATTCCCAGATAAGGCAAGCGGGTTAGAGGGAGACATAAGGATAGGTGGGCAGATGAGATTAAGAAGTTTGCGGGTGTAAATTGGCAGCAGCAAGCACAGGACCGAGTTGACTGGGGGAACATGAGAGAGGACTTTGTCCTGCAGTGCACGTAGTCAGGTTGATGATGATGACGACGACGACGACGATGATAATATTTGGGGGACCAATACAAATGCATCGAATTGTTATTCACGTCAAGCACATGTGTCCTATAAACACAATCAACGAAAGAAATTTACAGAAGCAGCAATTGTGTCTGGAGTCTTACTGGGTTTTGAAAAGGCGATGTTTTTATACCATTTTAGCAATAGCTTGGGTGCTCAGAATTCGGGTATAGCTGTGAGCTATTTCTCTTTCAATTCTGTGTGTCAAATAATAAATAAAATAACTAGTGATATTTAGCTTGTGTAGCTGTGAGCATGGTCTAGAACTTAAGCAAATACACGCTGACATCACCGGGCAATGGTTGTATATTTGACGGTAAATGGTATTTTTTTATTTCGAGGCTGTCACGAGCAATAGCAGACAATGCTCGGTGAACCTCTCACGCCTTATCGCAAAGGAGCCCAAGATTATCGCTGCAGATTATTGCATTTTTTTTCGTTATACGTTTGTTATTTTTTTGTTCTTAACCATTTTCAATATTGAACATGTCTGTTGGCTGTACTCAAATCATGGCCGATCTTTCTGAATCTCTGTGTGGGTATGAGGCATGTTTCAGGTATCATTATTATATTATTATCATCATTATCACCAAGCTCGCGCACGCTCAAGGAGCCTCGAGGACTAAAAAAAACGGTTGGCAGTCGCTTCGTGGTTCTTCTTCTTTAATAATCATATTTAAATGTATTTCCCTAGAAAAAAAATTTTAAAATAAGGTACCATCAGTACCATGGCTGATCCCGCACGATGGGTTGCGCCAGGACATTGAATTACAACCAAACAACAAATCATTCTGTTTGGACGTCGTTCTTACGCCACCTCAAAATCGATACATATCCGAGAGCAAAAATGGTGCGTGGGCACCCGAATGGGCCCAAATGGAATTGCGATTTCATGCTGTTTTATCATATGGGCATGATATAAAAAATATAAAAAATCGCAAGTATATGACGTTTTTTATTTTTAATGAAATCACGGTGAGGAGCAACTCTCTACTCGCTTTGGAACGTTAAACCCCACATAATATTACCACTCTTCTGGCAATGTACGTGATGTTGTGGAGGTTTTGTATATTGGCGAATAACAACTTTTTAAACAAGCTTTGCCATGCGGCCGCAGGGAATCAAAATACGACTCAAGGCCCAAACAGTGCTTGAAGTGGGTAGTTACGTGAGCCTAAAAGCAATGTAGTGGCTTATTTTGTCAATGTGCTGGCGTGAGCTAGTTAGTAAGGACGCTTTAGCTCCCAGAAAACATTGATCTCATCCATGTTTTACCTTTGCTGTGTTTTAGCTTTACCCACAAGCCGAAACAGTAAAGGCCACGTTAAAATGAATCTTGTATGTGAAGGCACAACGGCCTCACGAAGTCGCTGCAGAAGCCGGTACGTTTAATTAGTAAGTAGAGAAAACTAAACAATCAAAACAAAACGACTCTTAAAATAAGCGTGGTTCGTTCACATGAAAGTAAGCGGTAACGACAGACTTGATGCTTGTTGGGGCTATCGATTGTTGAAGAGCTCCTCAACATGCGAGAGGTGTGGTACCTCAGGTAGTTAGGCCGACCTCAATATTACTGAGGCCGTATGAGGCAGATCGAACGTCCGGCTTGGAAAAGAAGACCGCACAGTTCATCGCCGATAAGCTACAGAGCATTGTCGTTGAAGAATGAACGTGCATCCAAAGTAAAAATTGTTGCTTTAAATATCTGTATGCGTCACTACCGTCAAGAATGCGGGATAATATTGCCGTGAAAAGGGCCATGACCTGCTAGTAAGGCGTGGCGGTTGCTTCTGCTTTCTGTCCCCGTCACTCGAGTTCTTGCTTCATTGTAGACGCGCCATCGGTTAAGCAGCAGCTAGTCAGCATTAGGTCAGCAGCAAAGTGCTATTGACGAATGCTCCGGCCGGATAGCAGAAATTCCCATATGATTCGTCTGATCCCATGCAGCACACCACAATTTGACCAATCTCGCCCCAACACCAGAAAACTTCCACACCAATACTAGTCCCCTGTCGGCAGATGACGCTCGCGTTTCTTTCACCCGTATTGGCACGATGAGGGCTAGCCGTCATTGGACCGACAACGGCTTGCCGGCCTTCGGCCGTTGAAGGCGTGCCAGCGTGTGTCCGCGACAAGCCTGCCTTTATTTAAACGACGCTAGCAAGCCGTCATAATACCTATGCCAACTGGCCGATGCTTTTGCGTAGTGTTCGCGCTACCTAGAACGGGAATCCGACGGTGTTACTGTTAGCAGCGTCATTTTGGTATTCTACCATGCGGTAAGTACGGGTAATGCTGTACTGCTGTGGTCGGCGCATAGTCAGTATACGTAGGGACACCAGCGATAGCTGCTCAATGCGAACAAAGATTTGATAAGAAAGTCTGATATACGAGTCATGAAGAGAAATGGCTTTTCCAAAGTTCGCCTGGTAGCATTCTTCGACTACTGTAGGCGTTTAATTTCAAAAATACTTAATAATAACGACTGTTTCACTGAAGTCTCAGCGTGTCATGAAGACGCACACTAATATGTAAGAGTGGAAGGTCGAGGAGAATAAATATTGCATCTAACAAAACTAAATGATGAAAGATGGGCTACATAAATAACGCACGGGTCTAAGTTATCAAAGAAGAACACGTTTGATGAGTTATAAACAAATTTATGCTCGCAGACGCAAACGTCAAAAGTCACGAAATGATGATGTGGTAAAAAAACACCTAATTGTGTATACATGCCATAGCTAACATTTCAAACGATCCGATATCCACCAAATCATTAAAAAATGCACGGAAATATGATCGAGAATGGGGTAGATAGAAATGTGGGGTTTAACGTTCCAAAAAAACCATATGATTATGGGAGACGCAGCAGGGAAAAGCTCCGGAAATTTAGAGCACTTGGCGTTCTTTAACGTGCAACGAAAGTTGAGCACATGGGCCTACAGGTTTTTCGCCTGAATTGAAAATGTAGCCGCGAAAGCCTGGATTTGAGCCCGTGACTTTCAGGTCAGCAGCCGTGTACCTTAGCCACTAGACCACGGCGGCCGAGCTCGAGAATGGGGTCAAGCGAGGGGTTACATATAGACAATGTGATTCACTGCACATTTACAATAAATATTTAAAAACATAGAACAGAGAAAATAGGAACAAGTAATAAAGAAAGAATATGTCTTAGCTACTTGTGTTTTGCAGGCACTATCGCTCTTTTTAGGTAGTAGTGATAACCACAAATACCGATGATGCCAACGAAAGAAGCGTTAAAGTAGGATCACAGAGAAACCAGAAGAAAACCAAGATCATGGTAAGTGACTCGAGAAAAAAGCGATGTTTAGAGTGATACGAGGCCCGAAGATCATGTATCTGTGGGGGGGTTACTATCGCGAAAGATCCTCCCTCCTTGTTTATGAAGCTCAATAAAATATGATTGAGTTGGTTTGAAAACGTCAGGCAACCGAACCCCATGACTGGGAATTATAATTACCGGTATTATTCAGGGGAGAATCACAATTATTCCAGTGATTACTTACGGGTAACAAATGTGAATGGACTTACCTGCAAAAGATTGAGACTCGCACCACAAAGTCTTTACAACTAAAGAAGGTAGGCATGCAAGAAATTATAGCTTATCAAACATTGAAAGTAGTGGAAAGGAGTCCAGCTTACCACGTGTGCCTATTCAATCGTTAAGAACATAGGCCAACCAAAGCAATGGCCACTTGCAAACGCACGAGAAGCAGGAACGAAATCTTATTTGACAGACGCAAGAGCAGTCAACAGGCGTCCTTAGATGAAGCGAATGAGTTCAATATGGAAGCACGAGACCACTGGCAGCTTTCTGCTGTGATATCTGTCGATAAACAGTGCCAGAATTTTGCCGGATATCTGATGATGGTGTGTGGCGCTTTGTGGCGCAAGGGCCAATTGATGGCCAAAGAGCGCCATTTCAATGAGTAAAGATGCGGACAATGATATGTTGCGTGGCTGTATAGGGGCCTTAAAATTCCTCGCGATAATACGGGTAAAAACATAAGTATTAAGATCATGACAGTGGCGTTATATGCATATTAAAAAAGGTGACAAAGGTTTTGATAATAAAAACATGTAAAAATATTTGGCACTAGCACACGTGCCTCATCAGCGCCCTTTTGTCAAAGGGCTGCGAGGCAAGTGCTTTTAAATATAGTCACTGCAGCAGCAACCTCTCTTAAGAGGTCCCGCTACGCAATGCTGGGTATATTACATGGTAAAAACTGACATCTCTTAAAAAAGCTAACAATGATTTATGGGTGAAAAGTGGTTCCCTACCGACAAACATTGCTGGGTGTAATGGTATATGTTGTCGGTAGGGTAATTTAAAGTGTTGCCTTCTTAAAGTGTTTAATTGTTTACATTGGATTAAAACGTGAAGAACTGTTAATGCCTCACCACATATGTCCCACTATGGTGGATCGCCACCGGACAAAAGATGTGTGTGTGTCGTGTATGTGTGTCCTATCCTGAGTCTTGTTAGTGTTACCTCTGTTAGACGTGATTTTGATACTGGTGGCCAATGCCAAAGGTGTGGCTTGATAACGTGTAGCTTGTTTTGTTTGTGTCTATCCTACTTGCTCTGCCAGTAGTCCCTGAGCTTTCGTTTGAGAGACAGCTTAAGATCGAGGGGCGGCATAGATATCGGTGTAGTGGCACTGATTTCGTGGACGGATGCAGCAAGCTGATCCGCCATCACGTTGCCTTGAATCTCACGGTTCCCTGGCACCCAGCACACTACAACATGTTGGTTGAGTGTATAGAGTGTGCATAAAATGGAGTAAAGTGACACGAGGACAGGGTTTTTTGTTTTTTGAGACTGTGCAGAGCCGTTACCACACTGAGGGAGTCTGTATAAATTACTGCTTTTTGTATTTGTAATTGTTTGATGTGTTCAGCTGCCACAAGTATCGCATAAGCTTCCGCTGTTGCGGCACTTGTGCCTGGATGTAGAGGGCCAGCATCCGAAAAGGAAGGGTTAACAGCAGCGTAGGAAACAGAGGAGTTGGACTTAGAGGCATCTGTAAAGAACTCAGGACCTGTGTATTTGTGTTGAAGTTCCAGGAAGTATGTTCGGATATGGGCAATAGGCGCATGTTTTGTAACTTCTAGAAAAGACACATCGCAGTCTATAGTCTGCCACTGCCATGGTGGCGGGTATGCTACAGGAGCCATTAAACTGTGTTCTAGTGACACTCCAGTGTCCTCAGCTAGACCCTTCAGGCGAGCTGAGAAGGGCTGCCTCATCGAAGGCCTGTTTTGAAACAGAATGGAGCTCGACAAATCAATAATAGTAGAGTATGAGGGGTGCTTCTTGTCTGCTTTCACCTTAAGAATATAAACAAAGGACATGTAAGTTCTTCGCACATGAAGCGACCACTCCTCTAACTCGACGTAAAGGCTTTCTGCGGGGCTGGTGCGAAAAGCACCCGTAGAAAGGCGGATGCCAAAATGGTGCACGGGGTCCAGCATCTTCAAAGCACTTCCAGTCGCAGACTGATAGACAATGGCCGCATAATCTAAGCGGGTGCGAATGAGGCTTCTATACAAATTCATGAGACATTGCCTGTCACTACCCCAAGTAGTACGTTACAACACTTTTAAAACATTCATGGCTTTTAAACATTTTGTTTTTAAGTACTTGATGTGCGGTTCGAAGGTCAACTTGTTGTCCAAAATTAGGCCTAAGAATTTATGCTCCACATTTACAGACAGATGTTGACCGTTCAGTTCAATGTCGGAGTCTTAGGGCATGCCTCTCTTTCGGGGGAACAAGACACACGTGCTTTTTTGTGGGTTCAGTCGGAATCCGTTTTCCTCTGCCCATTTGGAGACCTTGTTTAACCCTAACTGAACCTGCCACTCACACATTGCCAAGTTGCATGACTTGAAGCCAAGCTGAACGTCGTCGACATATGTACAATAGAACATAGTACGGGGGATGGACAGGTGCGAAGAATTCATTTTGATAATAAAAAGTGTACAACTAAGTACACCACCTTGCGGCACGCCTGTTTCCTGGACAAATGTTTGGGAGAGAACACTGCACACACGGACACGGAATGTCCGATTGGACAAGGAACTCTCGATTATGGAAACAATTCTACCGCGCACGCCAAGGTGGGACAGGTATCTTAGAATTCCAAAGCGCCATGTTGTGTCATAAGCCTTTTCGATATCGAGAAACACAGAGAGAAAATATTGCTTATAGACGAAAGCGTCTCTGATCTGTGCCTCGATACGAACAAGGTGGTCTTTGGTCGATCTACTCTCTCAAAACCCGCACTGAAATGGGTCTAGCAAATTGTTTGTTTCAAGGAATTGTACAAGTCATCAGTTTATCGTTTTTTCGAAGACTTTGCAGAACCAGCTTGTAAGTGCAATAGGCCTATAACTTGAAGCTAAAGAAGGGTCCTTGCCCTCTTTCAAAATGGGAATAATGATAGCCTCTTTCCAGGAGGTAGGGATAGTGCCAGAAAACGAAATAACGTTGTACAAACAAAGTAAGGTTTTCGCGTTTCGATTGGTAGGTTTTTGAACATTTCATACATCACACGGTCAGAACCTGGGGCACAAGTACTACGGGAGTTTAAAGATGTTCGGGGCTCAGCTAGACTGAAAGCTTGGTTATATGCCTCGTTTCTAGTGCAGTTGTGTTCGAGTTTCTGCTTTTCTATTCTTGTTCTGTATTTTTGGAAAGTGTCAGTATAGTGGAACGGGCTGGACACCCGTTTGAAGTGCGCACCGAGGAAGTTTGCCTGATCTTCCAAGGTATCACCCTAAGTGTTTACGAGTGGAAGTGTGTGTACTTGTTTTCCTGCTATTCTACCAACCTAGTTCAAGACTTTAGCCTCCTGTGCGTATGTATTGATCCCTGACATAAACTTTTGCCAGCTTTCTCTTCTAGCCTGCCGACGCGTTCTCCTGCCCTGAAACTTTATTTTCTTGAAGGTGTCAAGATTTGTGGCTGTCGGTGAGTTTCGAAGAAACCTCCATGCCTTATTCTGCTCCTTTCGCGCATTACGACACTCAGTGTTCCACCATGGACGTGTCGCTTGCCGGGCTGTCCAGATGTTTGTGGGATGCATTTGGCTGCGGCGTTAATAAGGATAGCTTTGATGTACTGCACAGCTTCATCTATGCTTAGCCCACTTATGTCAGTCTAACATAACTGAGCTTTGTTATGAAACTGTTCTCAGTCGGCTTTGTGTATAAGCCATTTGGGAACTCGTGGAGGACATTCGTATGATGTTTGTGTTCTCAAAACGACACGAAAATGGTCACTTCTGTAGGGATTATTTAGAACTTTCCATTGGAGTAATGATACAAGTGAAGGAGATGCGATGCTGAGATCTATGGAAGAGTAGGTTTTGTTGGCAAGGTTATAATATGTTGCCTCTTTTTTATTCAACAGACAGGCACCGGAGGAAAAAAGGAACTGTTCAATGAGACGACCTCGTGCGTCGCAGCGAGAATCACCCCATAGACTGCTATGAGCATTGAGGTTACCAAGGACCAGATAAGGTTCGGGTAGTTGATGTATTAAGGACTAGAATTCTCGTTTTCCAAGACGGGGGAGTGGGGGTATGTACACAGAGCAGATGGTGACGAGTTTGTTGAAAAGAACTGCTCGAACAACCACTGCCTCTAGTGTTGTTTGCAGTGGTAAATGTGTGCATGCTACTTTTTGATTAACAATAATGGCTACACCACCGGATGATGCCGCAGCATCATCTCTGTCCTTTCGGAAGAGAACATACCGACACGAAAAATTCGTGTTTTTAGATTTTAAATGAGTTTCCTGTACACACAGCACTTTCGGCGAAAAGAGCTCTTGAACATCATCGAGGTTTTTAAGCAGTCCTCTGACGTTCCAATGTATTATTTGTGTTGCCATATTGGAGGTAACATAGTGCTGTGTGTAAGGAAAACTGGGTGTGTCTGCTTCTTAAGCCAAACGTCAAGACTCAAAAAACAGGGCCGTCTCTGGGCCTTATTATTGGCTTTTTATTTCTTTTGGCACGCTCCAGGAGCTACGCCGATCTTTAGGCACCGTGGTGTCCATTGCCTTCTCAGAGGCACTGCGTGCCCGCATTTGCAAGCTGGTGTTTCGAGCTTGGGGCCTCGCCTGGTGAGACGAGGCCTTCATATCGGCCGACCCTGGGGTCTCCTTCACCTCGGGGGGCGAAACCTTTGGTCCTCTCGGGCTAGAGGTCGAGGGGACCTCCTGTGCTGCTGGAATACCCTGGCTGCTGCAAGAGCTTGCAGCGGCCGTGGGTGTGGCCGTGAGGACGAGTGGCAGGGCAGCCTTGGCTGTTCCCACCGTGAGAGGGGGCATTGGCAACCGCCTGGGCACACTGTGCCTGGCATGGGCAGTTGCCGCAGGCCGTTGTAGTGCTGCCCCCTGTTGCACTACATCGGCGAACGATGGTTTGTTTGTGAAAAGACCAGATACTTGTTGACGGGCTTCTCGGAAAGTAATGTTTTGTGTGATTTTGATTGTAACAATTTCTTTTTCCATTTTCCATGTTGGACAGGTTCGGGAGTATGCGCGATGGGCTCCATCGCAGTTTGCGCAGTGGGCCCCATCTTCCACCTTACACTCGTCTGTGGCGTGTCCTGTGGTGGCCCACTTTTCGCAGGTGAGTTGGCCGCAGCAACTCTGAGAGCCGTGACCAAAACGCTGGCATTTGAAGCAACGTCGTGGGTTCGGAATGTAGGGTCTCACATTCAACTTCAAGTATCCTGTTTCGAGATGTTCAGGCAGGGTACTGGTGCAAAACGTCACAATTATGTGTTTTGTTGGGATTTCCTTCTTATCATGCCTAATTTTGATTATTTGTACTTGTGTCACTTGCTGGTCCTTCCAGCCCTCGAGGAGCTTACCTTCAGTCAGGCCAAGCAAGTCTTGATCAGATACAACGCCTCGGGAAGTGTTGAGTGAGCTGTGTGGTGTAATTGAGATAGGAATGTTTCCAAACGATTCTCGTTTTGAGAAGCTTTCATACTGGCTCTGACTTTTTACCTCGAGGAGGAGATCCCCACTGGCCATTCTTGTATCCTGGTAACCTGGTCCAAGTGTAGTGGTGAGGCATTTGGAAACAACAAAAGGCGAAATAGTTCTGGCGTTCTTTTCAGCAGTTTCACAGTGGATTACATGGTAGCGGGTAAAGGTTTCTTTCGGTTTGCTGAAGTATTTGCAAAAGTCTTCGGTGCACCCTCTCTTCGAGAAAGGATGATCGTGCAATGAAGGGAGAGAAGAAAAAGCTATAAACTAAATATGAGTTCGGCAGCCATGCCAGCCGCCCACCATGGAGCCCAACACGGGGACGTGACAAGTCCTAAATTTATATGCGGCATGTCAACGTCAGCTGTACACAGCCGCTCTAACCAAATATATTGTGCCAAAGACAGAGCACATACACAAGGTTCACCCTTGCCGCCAGGAAAAATCTGAAGTAAATAGAAGAGAGAAGAAGACAGGATAGATTTAAAGACGAGGAAAGACGAAGATCTAGGGAGAAAGAGATAGGAAAAGGCGAGTGCGGATTTCTCCTGGGTGGGTCAGCCCAGGGGTGCCGTCTACGTGAATCTGGGGCCAAAGGGGTATGTTGCCTCTGCCGGGGGGCCTTAATGGTCCAATCACCCAGCGTCGGCTCAACCCCCAGGATCCCCTTTTCCCCAGACACGGCAAAGCCACGCACGGCTAGGCGTGGGAGGGAGTAGAAACTCCCCCGTTAGCTCGGGTCCGTGGTGTCGCTACACACCAAACGCTTACTTGCGCAGGCGCCCCTGCGGGGCTTGCCGGATATCTATTTCGCACATTATGTTGAATTCCCATTTTACACGTTCATCGATTGAAACTCACTGAATTCTGCTTGCCAGAAGGAAAAAAAAGGTTGTGCCGCAACAATGAAATCCTGCTGTCTACGCTTCCTTGCATCCTCAAGCAAGTTTCACGACAATGGCGCTGAACGAGGGGGTTGAGGAAGAGCATAGGTTGAAAAAAGCGAAAAAAATTAGAAGATCTCCCGTATAATGGGAATTGATAATATTCAAAGCACGAATTAGGAAGATTGATATGTCAATTTTAAAAAAGCTCAACGTTTTGAGGCGTGCCATACATGACTTGTTTGTCATAATTATCATGTTTGAACATGTCATTCACCTTCGCCACCAATTCACGTCACGTGATACCGAAGTTGGTGTATGTGGAGCTAGCGAAACGGCCGCGAGCCCATCATCAGCGTGGTAGGTTGTCTTGTTCCTACATGATACGTGTGTCATGAATATCATGTTTCCACCACTCATGTACCTTTGTCATCCATTGACGACACGTAACATCAAAATTGGTATAAGTGAAGCTAGCGAAACAACCGTGAGCGCACTATGAGGGTAGCATGTAGTCATTTTTTACATGAGAAGTTTGTCATGATTGTCATGTTTGGACGTGTCATTTACCTTCGTCGTCTGTTCGCGTTATGAAATACCAAATTTGATATATGTGAAGCTTGCGAAACGGCCGACTGCGCATCATTAGCGTAGCATGTAGCCATGTTATTGCATTACACGCATCTCATTATTATCATGTTTGACCAGTCACATACCTTCGCCATCCATTCACGTCGCATAATACCCAACTTGGTTGTTTGAACCTAGAGAAATGACCGAGAGTTCATCATCAGCGTTGTATGTAGTCATGTTGTTACAAGACACACACCTGATGATTATCATGTTTGCACCAGTTACGTATACCTTGGTCATTCTTGCACGTCCCGTAATACCATATTTGGCATCGGTGAAGCTAGCAAAACAGCCGCCAGCGTACCATGAGCATGGCATGTAGTCGTGTTGTTACTTGACACGCAACTCAAGATTATCAATGTTTGCACCAGTCACATACCTTCGTCATCCATTCACGTCTCATAATACCAACTTTGGTGTATGAGAAGCTAGCGAAATTGCCGCTAGCGCTTCATGAGTGTGGCGTGTATTGATGTTGTTGAATGATAGGCATGTTAGGATTTTCATGTTAGCATCTGTCGCTTGTGTTCGCTAGGCAGTCCTGTCGTACTATACCAGTTTCGCAACATTTTATGTGAACGAAACCACCGCAAGAGCAGCAAGACCATTAAATGTATATCAAGACATTCATGACATACATGTCATTATTTTCCTGTAGTGACAAGTCAGTCACGCTTATCATACAGTCATATAATGCTATACCAATTTTGGTGTCAATGCCGTTTTCGAAACGGTCAGAAGAGCTAAAAGTCGTAGGTGGCTTCGTAGACAGATAGATATATAAATAGATACGCTCAAAGTCACTCAAGTTCGCCATGAATTGCTTCGCATTTAAAATGCTGCTCTACCTGCTTAGGAGAGCAGTTCAACCTCCGCAAATATCGTGTGTCCATGGTATTTGCTGAGGTTGAAATAACGTCGTCTGTGGGCGTTTTTGGAATTTTCGAAGTATCGCTCGTTTCAACTTGTTGCTATAGCATGAAAACTCAAAGCGTACTCCACGTTGGAACCACATATTTACTGTACTTTTGTGCGATGATATGAATAATAAATCCGACTATTCATAAAAGCTTGTGTAAAGTAACCACTGAACGAGACTATTGCTTCATAAGGATAGGTATGGCACAAAAAGACAAAGAGAAAACGAAAACACGCGACTGACAAGCACCTGACCACCGTGTGTGTGTCAGTTCGTTAGGGAGTCTTGGTGGGCAAGTTGGTACGGAAGCGTTATAATGAACAAACGTCCCTTCAGCTTGCCTCCGTGGATTCTAAACCTATTTTTCTAAGACTCAGTAACTCAGTAACCCAGTAACACGCCTTGTCAAGATTTTTACTATTTTTTCAGCGTGAACTTTTGACACCACTGAAGCAAATGCGCTTGTCACGCTTCACCGCAACAAACGCAGGTGTAAATACGTTTACATTTACACACAAATAGGAAGGTATTTATGCAGTTTGTGAGCACTCGCACCACGCAGTGAGTGACTGACAAGATGTAGTTGATATAGCACAATATTTGTTTTGTAAGCTTTGGTTTATGCACCTAATTAGTATTCACATGAAACGTCTCACGGTGAATGTATTCGTACGGGAGTGGTATTGCAAATCGTGATGCTGGATATATTAGTGATGTCAACCGACCAATTTAGAGAATATTTATGAAAGAAAAAAATGGCAGATTCCACGTACAGTGCGAATCGATGATATGCGAGGCACGAATGAGGAAGGTTGATATGCCAATTTAAAATTACTGCAAAGTTACGAGGTGGAGGTAAATCATGCCGTACCCGACTTCCGTGTCACCATTATAACGTTTGGATGTGTCCTTTACCTTCGTCATCTATTCATGGCTCGTGATGCCAAATTTAGTACATGTGAACTTAGCGAAACTGCCGCGAGCACTCTATGAAAGCGGTATGTTGTCATGTTATCACATGACGCGCGTGTCATGATTATCATGTGGGCACCAGTCATATATCTTCGTCATCTATGATGTCAGGCAACACCAAATTTGGTATATGTCGAGCTAACGAAACGGCCACGAGTGCATAATGAAGGGCCCAATATGCTCCAACGTAACGTTGACGCGCGCGCATCCTGGGCCAAGCGACGCTATACCTTAGCAAAACGTGAGAACTTTATAGACTGACGCCAGGCGTGACCAGTGTTCGTCGGCGCGGCCCGACGCCAACCGGCGCAAAATGCGACATGCTGCATTTCACACCCACTACGTTATCCAGACAGCTTTGCTTCTGCCTCTTCTCAAGACTGAGGGACGCCGGACGTGCTGAAACGCGCATGCGTCAAAGCAACGCAGCGGGGCGCGCGCCTGCGAATATATGGCAGGACCGGCGACTGGCGTGGCAACGCCGGCGTGACGCGACGAAACGAACGCCGGTCGCGCTAACGCCGTGTCACGTAGAATTGTATTGGCGCCTTGACTGCGACATGTAGTCATGTTGTCGCATGACACGCATCTCATCATTACGATATTTGCACCAGCCACATACCTTCGTAAGCCATACGTCACGTAATACCAAATTCGGCATTTGTGAAGCTAGCGATACGGCCGCGAGCGCATCATGAGTCTGGCGTTTAGTCATGTTGCTACAATAGACGCATGTCGTGATTATCATGTTTGGACGTGTCATTTACCTATCTCGTCCGTTCGCGTGACGTAATGCCGAATTTAGTACATGTGAAGCTAGCGAAACTGCCGCGAGTGCATCATGAGCGTAACATTTAGACACGCTGTCGCATGAGAAACATCTCATTATCCTGTTTGCACCAGTATCATACCTTCGTCATCCATTCACGTTCCGTAACAGCAAATTTGGTATAAGTGAAGCTAGTGAAACGACCGCCTGCCCATAATTAGTGTGGCATGTAGTCATGTTGTCACATGACAGGCATCTCTTGATTTTCACGTTTGCAATAGTGACATACCTTCGTCATCCATTCAAGTACCGTAATACCTAATTTCGCATATGTGACGCTAACGAAATCACCGCGAGCGCATCATGAGCGTGTCATGTAGCCATGTTGTTACAGGACACGCATGTCATAATTTTCATGTTAGGGTCTGTCTTTTGTGTTCGCCATGAAATCATGTCATGCCATACCAGTTTTGCTCTATGCCATGTGAACGAAACAACCGCAAGAGCAGAAAGACCATAAATTGTAAATCATGACATATTATAAAATACATGTCATCATTTTCATGTTATGACAAGTCAAATATGACCACCATACAGTTAAGTTAGGCCATACCGAGTTTAGTATCGACACCGTTATCCAAACAGCCAGAAGACCTAAAAGTCATAGGCGGATAGATAGATAGATAGGTACGCTCAAAGTCACCGAAGTTCGCTAAGAAATGCTTCGCATTTAAAAGTCACAGCTTTACCGCAAAGGTGAAACCAATAGACAGTTTTAGTACTGCGTACACTGCGTACGTGGTGGCGTTGCGTACGTAAGGACGCCACGTTCTACGTAGTGCGCATGCGCAGACCGCAACGCGCACGTGTCGCGTTACGTACGCAGCCGCTACGTACGCACACATAATATGCGTGCGTGCGTACGTATGAGGTGATCGCGCCGCTCTCGAACAAGTTCGCGACAGCGCGAGACTTCGTGTTGCAAAATGGCGGCATCGAAGTAAGCACCACGGAGGAAGGAAAGGTAAGTAGAGGGCATGCCCAGCCGGCATAGGGCGTAAAAAATGAGGCGGAAATGACATCATGGCAGCCATATTCACTAGGCACAATGGCGGCGTTGCTATGGTTACGTGTTGCGCAGTGGAGCTGGTCTAGCAGTGAGCGGCTGCGGCTGGCGGCGGAATGTGTGCCTCCCCAGGTCTCGTGCTGAGCTGTGGCGGACAATGTCTGTGCTCTGCGCCGCGTTATTGGTTACGCAGTGTTCTCCTGGCTGTTACATTACTCTTAGCAACGTTTACAAATCCCTTTGTCCATCACGGGGTTTCAACAGTGCGTAGAACAAATGCACATCCATGTGTCGTGCGGCGGATGACGCGATGAAGCAGTTAGTGTTCAGCGAAATTGCGTTGGGCACCATGACGAAGCTGAATGACGACGAACGCCTTGCAGGTCAGTGACGGTTGAGCAGTGCTCCTGCTTGCGACAACAAACGACGCTGTTGAGGCCAGCAAGACGCCGTGAGGACCATGTGCAGATACGTAGTTTCGTGTTGTGTGAGTACAGTAACAACTGGCATGTGCGTATTGAAACACCTTTTCTGTTCCGCTTGGTACACTGTCCACCAGCATTGCATGTAATCTCAATGTAACAGCAACCACGTTCAACTGTCACTAGCACCGTGCTCCAAGTGACCACGGTCGCAGAATGCTGACGCCGGTGAGTTTCACACGGAACACGGACACAGTGGCAGGACGCTGCGTCGGCCGCGTCGCGGAATGCAACCGTAGAAGGCGCACGACCGATCGTGTTGTCTGTACAGTTGCTGAATTAATGACGTGAAAGCACTCGCCGTTGTCAGTGCATCTAGCGCGCATTCTCTCGTAGTTGCTTCGTTGTCGGCGAGCTGTTACTCCATGTCATTACTCAGACGAAGCGATTTCGCTGAAGGCGTCCCGCTGGCTCAGAGTGATGAGCGCAGTTCCATTTGTTTCGGATCGTCGCGACACACGCGCTGCACAGCCCACGTGCTTTCCGAGCCAGAGAGGGAGTCGCGCCTTCTGCTTCGCATTCATATGTAAACAAGAGAGGAGAATTTGCCTAGTCATTTAGGCCAACTTTCGGCTTCATCGCGGCTTCACAACGAGTGACGTCAGTGCCTCTTGGCAAGCACCGACCAGCTATGTGGCTTAAAATATGGCCATAATCTGGCTATAACACTTGGATTGGCTCACATTGGCTGTCAATAACACGTGCTTCAATTTTGATCTACCAGATGGCGCAACACGCTTCACGCTCGTTACGTACGCAGGTACTACGGCGTACTAAAAGCCGATTAGTGGCAAACGACGCCACGTAACGCAAGGCGCTTGCGCGATGCGTACGTAGCACCATTCCGCAGTACTAAAACTCTCTAATGAACGCGGTAGCAATAATTTGAATGGTCACGCGCATGATCGAAGGCAAATCGGAACGTGCGCCTCGTTTTTCGCGCACAAATTACGCAATAAACGTACTCACAGGTACGGATGCACGCGATTAAGCGTCTCATTTGTTACTTCGCTGAGTCTGAAAAGCACGCGCTGTTGGCGAACGGAGACTGCAATGATTGCAGTGACCTTTGTGGGCCTGGTACCAACAGCAGAATCGTTCCACGTAATTCCCGAGCCTAGCCAAGGCGTATGATCCTCCCCTCCTCGCCCCTGCGAGATAAGGGCTGGGAGGGAGCATCGCTCCCCTTCTCTAAGCCAGGAAAAGTGCGCGTAGGAGATTAGAGCAGGCGCGGCTGCGCGATGTGGCGACCAGCGCTCATTGCACTATCTTTCCGATAATGCCAAAAACACAGCAGCGGTGAGTGGTAGATATAAATAGCTTGCCATTTGATGGGTGAAGGATGTTCTCTGGGTTGGCTCAGTGGTCAACTCCTCGCTTTCACTACGCAGAGATGAAATCTCACGTTCGATTCTGCGTGCCGGAGTGCTTTTTTATGGATTTTTTCTTCCTTGCGTTTTCATATATATATATATATATATATATATATATATATATATATATATATATATATATATATATATATATGCGTATACATATACGGCGCAAGACATCGACGCCGACGTTAGCGGCAAAATCAAGCCGAGAGTTTCATATCATTGCTATCGCAATAAAAGTTTTGTAATGGCATGTGCTATATAAGGCTTCAAAATTTTCGTAGCCACGAAGATGTTGGCACTGAAGTGGCCACCTAATGTGAGCCAGCCATTCTTTTCAAAGGCACGTTTGGGGTAGAAAACTAACACTGGCAGGATAATTGTTAGTTATTTTGATAGAAGAAACTAGCAAGAGGACGCAAACGGTTCAGTCGTAGATACTTCGTGCCTAGAACAATAAGAATGGTATTGGCACGTTAGAATGTATGTACTTTTTATTTTTGCTAGCACATTATTTCATGTTCTATCTTTCTGCAGCATAGGCGAACAACATTCAGTCATGTAATGCTCTATGGCATTGCAAGTGTATCCCGTGTTTACGAAAAGAAAGCAAATGAGAAGAAAACGCATTTTGAAGCACGCCCGCGTGGTGTTCCGGCAATGAAATGCGTATATATTTGCGCACGACGTTTGATGGATACTCGGAATAAATTAAACGACTTTCAGTAATGGTCATCTCGACCCGGACATAATTATCTCTCTGTGTTTATAATACACAACAGAGAGATAATCTCTCTGTTGTGTATTATCTCTCTCGTTTTGTTTTGTTATTGTGCACAATTCCGCCTTTTTGATGCGTTCTGAATGAATTCACATTGCATTACTCGCATTGTTATTCATATAATTGTTTTGACTGTGGCTTGTTTACTATGCTATTTAGTTTGTATTGCAGTGAAGAAATATTACAATACTCGTGTTTTTTTTTCTGCTCCTAGTTTCTTTGACCAGGAGAAATTAACTTTCCTTCACTATTTAAAGCTACACATATAAAATTTCAGAAGTATAAAAAACGAGTCAAACAGCGCAGCTTTTGTTACCACTTAAACATCACTAACCCTTTTTCTAGAAATGTCTTGCTCGCTTTTCATGGTGACACAATTATTTTGGAAAGCCAGGTAAGCTACTGGAGGACACCACTCACGATCTCACGTTGATGTATCCATGAAAAGCGCTTCCTCACTCCCCCTTTTTTGGCGAACTGACTCGAGAGTGGTATATTTATTAATTTATTCATTTATTCAAAATACCTTACAGGCCCACTGAAGGGCATTGATCAAGGGGGCATCAGTATACAAACGAAATAACAATAAAGGAGAAAAGCAGACGAAAAAAATATATAAAGGATTACAAAAATCAAGGTGCGACAGCGGTATACAATATTAGAGTGCAACAAAATCAGGTTATCACGAAAACTTTTTCGGTTACAAATGGATACAACATGATCTGGAAGACCGTTCCAATACGCAACGGCTCGAGGTAGTGATGACAAATTAAATGCCTGCGCGTGACCATAAATGCGCATAAAACTACGTGCATTGTGAATGCGCTGGGAAGTGTGTGCAGGAGAATAAAGTGGCAAACAGTGATTTTTGTTACTATAAATGTACCTAGTGACTGAAATGCAAGGTCTTGTTTTATTATAGTAATGCTTGAATGATAGTCGTAGTTTCCGGAGATGACTCTCGCTGCCCTGTTCTGGACGGCTTCCAGCATACGTACCAGGTAATCTTGATATGGTGACCATGTGGATGATGCTCTAGCTGTGGGCAAACATAAGTATTATATGATAATGCGCGTACGTTAGAAGGAGCGTTGCGCAAGTTTCTGTGGAGACATCCAAGAGATTGAGAGGCTTCCGTTGAGACAGCTACTATATGCGTAGTCCAGGATAGATCCGATGTAAGGTGAATGCCTAATTTTTTTTGAGATGTTGTAGCTGACACAATGGCGTTATTAATCTTACAGTGCAATGCTGAATTGGTATGCTTTCGAGTGAACGAGATTAGCTTGCATTCAGAGGCGTTAAGGAACATCTGCCAAGTTTCGCACCACTGGAAGGTTACGTCAAGATCATTCTGGAGAGCGCAGTGATCATTAAAACATATAATGCTGTGGTATATGGCGCAATCGTCAGCAAACAACCTAACTGTGGATCAAAGGTCATCGGGCAAATCATTAATGTATATTAGAAAAAGTAACTGACCGCCCCGCCGCGGTGGTCTAGTGGCTAAGGTACTCGGCTGCTGACCCGCAGGTCGCGGGTTCGATTCCCGGCTGCGGCGGCTGCATTTCCGATGGAGGCGGAAATGTTGTAGGCCCGTGTACTCAGATTTGGGTGCACGTTAAAGAACCCCAGGTGGTCAAAATTTCCGGAGCCCTCCACTACGGCGTCTCTCATAATCATATGGTGGTTTTGGGACGTTAAACCCCACAAATCATCAAAAGTAACTGACCCATCACACTGCCTTGGGGAACACCGGATGCGACGTCTGAAAGGTTAGATGAAATGTCGTTGATCACCGTAAGTTGCTCACGCGAAGAGAGGAAGCTTCGTAGCCAAGACAGGATAATGTTCATAACTAGTGCTATCAAAACGTATTATCAGCGTAGTTGTAAACAGAGAAAGTGATAATGGCCGCGCCTATAGAAAAAAATGCTGCTGACCATCACCCAAACGTTATCAATGGCAACGCGTTAGGCAGACTTGTAGTTGGATATATAGGTTCGAAAAGGATCCAGAAATATACCTAGGGTAGCCAAAGTATAGCCAACTCATTTAGTATTATCTAAATTGGCAGTCAAAATAATAGAAAAGCACCAATATGAAGAAATTAAATTTTCGCATATTTTCCTTCAAAGGCGTGTTTTTGTGGCATTTTGCAACTATATTTCCTATAACTGCTGGCGCGTACCAGCAGGGAAACACGACTGGCACTGTTTTTAAAGTGACGTGCTTTATTACTCATCACACAAACACACAGCTACAAATATCTAGACCGATAGCAAGAGAAAGCTAATTTTTGGTACAATGTCAAAAATCTAACACAGGTCAGTTCCCTAGTTTCCAAATAACCTTGTACAATAACATCACAATAAAAACATTATACTGTTTATAAGCAAGTATTTCCATCCGGTACACCTAGATAGTCGATTTTGGTTTGCTCGATATTGTATACGAAAGAAAAAAAGCGTTTACAGCCCTGCTTAAAGTTCTGTGCCGGTTGAACCCCTAGAAGTAAAATACTGCCAATCTTAGTTCCTCTGAATTCAATTAGCCTTTCGCCGTTTACATTATAACCCTTCAGTAAATTCCAATTGCCTTGTGGAGCATGTCTCATAAGAGTTACAAATTAAAATAGATCACGAAGACTGGGAAAGATGGTGGCCATAATGTTAACTGAGTTCATATTTTGTGATTTCACAAAGCCTTTACCGATAGCAGAAATTTGGTATAGAAAATTTTCTAGATTTATATTAATGTTGCTTTATTGATCCGTAATTCTTTTCAGTGCCCTATTCTGTAAGTTTTGTACAGGTTGCATGTTAGTCTAGTAGGTCACTCCCCATGAATCAAAACAATCGCCACTATGACTATGACAAAATGTGTAGTGAAGGGTTTTCAATATTTCGGGAGAGAAATATTGTGTTGATTTTCTCAGGTAGTAACAACTAGAGTTACTGTATATGCTACCTAAAGGTGTCTATATGCTATCTAAATGTAGCATACAGAGTAGATAAAGTAGCAACCGCATGCTACCATTTGCCGTTGGCAGTCCTCGGAGCTTGGTGGCTTCACTAACAAGATGCGCGAAGGTCTCGTGGCCACGAGTAAGGGGGCTTTAAAGGTTATCGCCCCACGCACAGCCTCTACAGCGCGTGGTTGCTCGTGTACGCATGCCTTTCCAGTCTTTCTTCTTTTTTTAGGTGTAGTGCTTTCACTTCAATTGTGTGTACAAGTTAGCACCACGCTCAGCTTGCTCACTGCTGTGGCCGCGTTTCGTCATGCAGCACGTTGGTCACACAAAAATAACTTCGACAGTTGTCACTTTGCACTGGTCCTGTGCATGCCTGTGCCTTTGTTTCGCGACTTCTTCCATGTGCTTCAGAAGAGTGCTTTTAGTGTCGGCCTATAACAGATAACACTTGGCCTTTGTGTTTTCTTTTTGTGCATTATTTACGCTTGAGGAGTGCGCTGCAAATTTTCAGCTGCTTGCTACTCGTCCCGGGACATTCCCATTTCTTGCTAACGCATTCGTCAATTCATGGCAGTCCCGAAAGAACGCACACATAACGTTCAACTACCTCCGTGAACAAGTGCTTGCCTTTTGTGTTATACCGATTTCTATGACAGATGGATCAGCCTTTTTTTTTAATAATGCGCTTTCCCGTACGTCTGCAAACACATGTCTATTGGTGACGGAACACTCAACGGAGTGTTCTCGTTCATTGTATTTTGTACGCATGTGTTTCAGTGCAGCGCAAGAGACCATATCTTGCTATCTCTATCTATATCGAGCGGTTGATGCAGTCAGCTATTAGAGTGTAGTTAACTGCCAATGTGGAACGAGTGGTGAATGACTTAAGGTAATGCTTTCTTTGGTGAGCCTCGACGCGACATACATGTTAAATACCTCGGGCAATCACCTTAATTGTAATATTTCTAGGAGGAGGCGGAAGAAGAAACACTATTCAGGGAAGAGTAAAAAAAAGAGGTAAATGGAAGGACTTGTGGTCACTGGGGCCCTGCGTGATTAGAGAAATGTATTCTCACAAACAGCGCACATAAACAACAATCCAGTGGAACACCTTGACCAAACACACCGTGTACAGACACACCAAAAATTGTTATCGAAAGATGTGTTTACATATGTAAATGGTAAGCAAAAACACACATACGAGAGGAAACTGCGCATATGTTATGTGTTTACATGGTATTTATTGGTACTACTGCCAGTAATAAACATACATCAGCCTGTGTATAGATAAATGGGTTGACAATTTAGAGAACATGGTACTCTACTATGGGAGAGCGTAAAGCCGTCCCGCCAGCCTCACACTTAGCGAGGTCGTTTTGACCAAAATTACGCCGTAAATGAGTTAAAGTGGGTGCTGAAACCATCCTACAAAATCCAGACCGACACCTGGAAGCGCATCGTCAACGGAGACGATTCAAGTGGTTCCCTGACACTGTTCTCCATCGTGTCAACACCGACAGTAGCACAACATTCCGACAAAACGTTTTTTGGGCGCCACGCATTTAAAGTGAAAGTCACACCGTTGCTGCGAATCACAGAAGTTCATTCGCTAAGAAAACACCGTATTTCATTTCATGATGGGTCCATGCTCTTGATCGCGAGAGAAAGAACACTCTCTCAGCCCTCGCTATGCGGCTAGACAGAGCGAACGGCGCACATTGACCATGAAAATGCTCTTTTGCGATGAACGCTCAACTACACGCTCGCAGAGTATGAAACTGCACCCTCACCTGTGAGAGACAATGCCACCGCAGGCAGTGTCTGCTAGCGAGTTTCTTGATTGAAAAAAAAAAAACACCGCATGTCTCACTAAAGTTAATGATGCGGAGATGCAAAGCAGCGCTTGTGTTTCAATTGGTTTCGACTTGTGTTTCTATTGGTTGTTTCTGTCTGCATGTTTTTGTGTATCTTTCATTTCTGCATAGAGTTTGTATACGTTCTCTATTGCAAAAACAGCGTGATGCTCGTACATGTTTTGGCACTGGTACACGCTGGAGACACTGGTACACACTTGTAATCACTGGAACTTCGCTGGGCGCACTGGGAAAAAGCGGTGTCGCTGTGGTAGGGGTGCTGGCTACACCGTCGTGATGCTGGTGCGCACTGTGAAGCGCTGGAAGCGCTGGAATTTTCACTGGCAACCCTATAAAAAACAGTGTTTCCAGTATTCTCCAGTGCGTTTCAGCACTCTGGGTGACGCTGGAAACGATGCACAGTGCGTCCCAGTGTACTAGAGCGCGCTGAAAGACACTGGGACACACTATACAGCGTGGCCAGTGCCGCCCAGTGCGCGGAAACACACTGGGCCACGCTGTACAGCGTAGCCCAGTGTCTTAAAACACGAGGGAAGAAGACGAACTTTTTCCTGAGTGGAACGCTGGTTTCAGTCTCTGTTATTTTTTCTCGTTTTCTTTGGTGCTAGTGGAAAACGCCGCTCTTCTGCCTGCAGAAATGGACGTAGAATCACCAGGGCCTCCACCCATACGTCCCGCGTCGTCTGTGGCAACTCTAAGAAAGCGCTCCGGCCACCCAAGTGACGTCGACAGTAAGGACACGCTCAAGTACTCTACGGCCAGTGATGAGAGCTCCGATGAAAGTTACTTTGTGCCCGTGGCAAGACACAAGGCGAAGAGGAGGCTGCTTACGACATCTCCTTCCCAAAGTAAGGCCACCACGAATATTCAAGAGCCATCGGTTCACACTATTTTGTTTGTCCCACTGAATGCCGCTGACAGCATGAACCGACTTAATCGCCAGGTCACGTCTATGTCACTTGAGGCGCTCGTTCCGGGACAAATAACGGACGTGAGAATCAATGGCCGCAAGAACGTTCTGGTGATAGACGTTACGCAACGTACTGCTCTCGACGTATTGACCAAGGTGAATGTGCTCGGGAACATCAACGTACGTTCTTTCATTCAGATGGCAAGGACTCTAGAGCAGGCGTTATCTACGACGTCGACACTTCTATCAGCGATATTGATTTTCCCACTCTAATCAAACCAGTGACGGAAGCTACTATAATCTTGCAAGCCCGCCGTCTCGGGAACTCACGATGCGTGAAACTAGTTTTTAAGGGTGACAGCCTCCCAACTCAAGTAAGAGTTGGTCATTTTCGACACACAGTACGGCCGTTCGTGCCAAAACCTCTTCAGTGTCGGAAGTGCTGTAAAATAGGACACGTGAGTGCTGTTTGCACAAGTTCTGCTGTGTGCTCCCGATGCTCGGAGTCGCACAATACGGAAGCCTGCCAGGCAGAACATCGCAAATGCGGCAATTGCCAAGGTCCTAGCGAGGCGTCATCAAAGCGTGCCCAAATGTGAAGAAGGAGATGCAAGTGCTGAGGCAGATGGCCAGAGACGGTTCTACCCACAGGGAGGCTGCTGCCAAAGTGCGAAGTCGGCGTTCGCGCCATAGGAAAACTCCTAGGACATCCTCTGCTAAGGCCAGGGATACACCGCTACCCCATATCACGCACTCACCACCACAAGCATCAACAAGTGCCAACAACAAGCATCCTCAGAAAGACGCAAGAAACATTGACCCTGACGCGTGGCCAGCGCTGCCGTCAGTGACACCGCCAGTAGAGCGGCAGCATCGCCCACTGAAAGCTACTTCAGAGCGAGTAAGTCATGACAGTCAAGATAACGAAATAATCGACGTGATTAAGACCCTCATGAAGACAATTCGAGTACTCCTGAATAATATTCAGACTCCGGCTGCCCACAGCGCTCTTCAAATATTGGACGCTTTGAATCCGGTGCTATCAAATCGACAGAAGCACCATGGCTCTTTCCCTGCAGCCCTTCCGTAAACAAGTGAAAGAGGCTTCAATTTTCCAATGGAATGCCCGAGGTCTTAAACCCCGCATTTCGGATTTTCGACCATATGTTTTCAAGAATCAGTTTCCAATTGTCGTAATTTGTGAACCACGTCTTCACAATGCTATACAAATTTCTAAATACGAGGCTTTCAGATCTGCAACCCATAACGAAACCAGTAAGGTCATTGTTTACATCAGCTGTGAACTCATATATATTGAGCATCCAGTAACACCAGACGACAGCAACCAATACGTGTGCCTGACAGTTAAGTGTAAGAACGTGAACTTCACGCTAGTGGCGGTATATATTTCGCCTTCAGGCCGCTTCGACCCAGCAAGATTAAGCGCCATTATATCAGCGACACCTGGGCCATGGATTATTACCGGTGATTTTAACGCTCATCACCCCCTGTGGGGAAGCCAGAAGATGGACCGTCGGAGAAGAGATGTGTCTTCCTTTGCATCTGACCACCAACTATATTGTTTAAATGACGGCGTTCCCACGGTTTCACGGGGTCTGACATATAGTAGCTGTCTCGACCTAACTTTTGTATCAAGTAGCCTAAACACCAAGGTGCACTGGTTTGCGGACAATGAAACGCATGGCAGTGACCACATCCCCACCTATATAAAAATTAAGGGGCTAAGCAAGTTGCAAATTGCGCCCACTTCATGGATAGACTGGTCAAAGTACAGATCATCCACAGAGAAGCAATGCGAGAGAAACCAAGAAGGTTCTCTTGAAAGCCTAGAAGGTATAATGAAGGCCGCTATTCAAGAGGGAACGTTTAATTGTGCACCTTTGCCAGATTATTGCAAATATGAGGTGGAGTTGGAGCGACTTCGCGCAATCCGTCGTCGCGTCGAACGACGTTATAGGCGCACGAAATCCATTTACGACTTGAGGGAAGCGAGACGTCTACAAAAGAAGATTCAACGTCGAATTAATTCACTACAGTCACAACGATGGAAGTCACTATGCGAGTCGCTCGATCCCCACAAACCTCTTTCGCAAATATGGAGAATAATCCGCGGCCTACGAACAATGCCACAACAGAATCCTCCGTTCAAATGCCTTGCTCTCCACCAAGGCCGGCGTGAAATCGATGTAGCGGAAGACTTCTGTGCCAGGGTTGCAAACAAGGGGTCCGGGATCAACATGAGTAACCTACGAAACGCGCTGGTGTCCAGAGACACTCGGATGGACAATATGTTTTCTCTAGAGGAGCTTCAGGCAGCATTGGCACCATGCAAGCGCTCGTCATCGCCTGGACCCGATGGAGTCACCTACGTGGCTCTTGCTAACCTAGAACGAACAGCTCGGCATGCCCTTCTAGCTGTATACAATGACTCGTGGAGCAACGGTTTCGTTCCTCCTTCGTGGAAGTGCAGCCGCCTTGTGCCCCTGCTCAAACCAGGCAAATTGCTTCTGGACATGGCCTCCTATCGCCCCATTGCGCTTGCCAGCTGTTTTGGAAAGGTGATGGAGAGAATGGTGCTGACTCGCCTGGAGTGGTACGTGGAACATAACAATATATACCCCGATGCTTCGACCGGCTTTCGACGTGGACGGTCTTCCACAGACAATGTTGTTGATCTTGTCACGTCTGTACAACAGCAGAAGAGCCTAAAGACATTATCAGCGGCACTTTTCTTGGATATTAAGGCTGCATGTGACAATGTATTACATGAAACCATCCTGGACGCCTTGGGCAGTATTGGATTGGGAGGCCGCGTTTACCAATGGATCTACAGCTATTTGAAGGACAGAACCTTCTTCATTTAGACAGAAGATGGCGCAACAAGGCACATCATACTTATCGCGGCGTACCTCAAGGTGGGGTCCTAAGCCCCATACTTTTCAACCTTGCGCTCATCGGCCTCGTTGACGTCCTGCCACACTCCGTACATATGTCGATATACGCGGACGACATCTGCATCTACCTTCAAGGACGAGGACTGGAGCTGTCAAACTACTTTCAAGGACGAGGACTGGAGCTGTCATATGAGAAATGCTCACTAGTTGCGTTTACGCGCAAGACAATAACGCCATACCGCAGCAGCATTAATGGACACACAATCAGCTATCAAAAGACTCACCGTTTCCTGGGAGTAATTATAGATCGTGATTTGTCTTGGAGCCCTCATATCGCTTACATGAAGAAGAAACTGACCATGATCACCAACCTTCTAAGGTTTCTTGCGGGAAAATCATGGGGTGCATCGGTACGACCCATGCTTCAACTGTATGCTGCACTTTTTTTGGCTTCATGCGCAACAGCCTACCTGTGCTTGGCAAGGCCCGCATAACAAACGTACACGTCCTCCAGTCATTACAAGCTCAAGCACTGAGAATATGCCTCGGGCTGCTGAGATGCGCATCCTCAGCAGCGACTGTCGCAATCGCTCATGAACACCCTATCACAACCTACATTCGTGTCGATGCTTTAAGAACGCACATAAGACATGCCATCCGGATTCAGTCGCATCAACTCACCTCCCTTTCAACTACCAGGCCATGCTCTGAGTTCTGCTGTATTATTGCCCCACATCGCACGGTGATTCCCACGAACTTCACGCACGCAGCAAGACCGTCGTTACCATTGTGGTGTCTACATCCACTGGAAGCCCTGATAATCATCGCCGGAATGCAAAAGAAGAAAAATTTGTCAAATTTGGCCCTAAAACAAACAACATTACTGTTTCTGCATGAGAAACACAGTGGACGCATTCAAATTTACACGGATAGGTCGGTCACATCAACAAGTTCAACAGGCGCAGTGGTAATTCCGGAGAAATCCATCACGATAAAGTTCAGGACTTCGCATCTGACATCATCCACGACGGCAGAACTCACCGCCATTCGTGCCGCTCTGGAGTTCCTAGTTGAAGAGCCGCAACAGACATGGTCAATATTCTCCGACTCTAAAGCAGCTCTCTAGGGAATTGCCTCGCCATATCGTCATGGACCAAACAAACAGCTAATTGCTGAAATACGACTTCGTCATCACCGGGCTGTAAAGAAACAACATGACATAGCGTATCAATGGATACCAGGCCACTGCAGCATTGATGGAAAGGACCGTGCAGATGAAGCGGCCCGAACTGCTCATGATGATGCCCCTTGTGTAGCTATACCATTATCGAGAACGGACGCCGCCGCAAGGCTTCGATCACTTGCACGAGAACTGACACTCGTTCAGTGGAATTCACCGTCCTTCACCAACGTCCGCCTTCATAATTTGGACCCACACCTACAGCTCCGTCTTCCATCAGAAATAACCAGAACAGAGGAGACAAGTGCCGTCTGTGGATTGGGGTGGCGTTTACGAATGCTTATTCGTTTCGAATAAGAATGGCCAGAATCCCGACTTGTGACAACTGTGGCTGCGCAGAGACTTTCTCCCATCTTCTCTGCGAGTGTCCCCGCTTCAGCGTGCAGAGAAAAGAACTGTCAAAAGCTTTAGATAGAATAGACAATCGCCAATTGTCGGAAAAAAGGGTATTAGGACACTGGCCGAGACCGTCCTCTGCACGCAAGGCATTGAGAGCGTTGTTGCGCTTTCTGCGGGCAAGTGGTCTTTGAAACAGACTGTAAACAATGTCGTGGATTGTCTGATGACCTTCTCTCTCTCTTTTTTACAACGTCTCTTTTCTCTCATCCTTTATCCCCCTTACCTCTTCTCCAGTACAGGGGAGCCAGCCGGTCTGAAAACTAGCTAACCTCCCTGTCCTTCCTCATTTATTCCTCCTCCTCCTCCTTGAAACACGATGGAAGGCACTAGAGCACACTGTACAGCGTGGCCAGTGTCTCAAAGCGCGCTGGGAGGCACTGCTCACGCTGCACAGTGTCTACTGCACACTGATAATCTTAGCGGTGCATTGGCAGAAACTAGGTGCGATCGGCGCCCTTTCTGTAAGACTTCATATCGAATCGCGTCATGTTGAGAGTAAATGTTACCGAATATGATGGTATTCCCATGGATGTGCTACACATAGCTTCAGTTTCCTTAGGCAATGAATGCGAGTACGCTAAAGCATTCATAGGTTGATCGCTCGGGTCAGAGGCGCTGCCAGGATTTTGCTGGGGAGGGGGTGGGGGCAAACGACAACTTTGTTCCTGCAGGGGGGCAGGGAGCACAGAATTTATGCGTCGTGTTTTACCCAAGCTTGCTTCTAGAGGTGAGGGGCAAAGAAGGAGCATGCAAGAATTTCGGGAAAAAAGTTCCAGCCCACCCATGGATGCCCCCCTTGGGGCGGGTGCGCTTTTCTTGAAGTCTTATTGAGTTTCCTTAATGTATTCCATAAACGGCATCGATAGAACTGAGAATTCGCAACACAAAATGACAGTATAGTATGAGCCTGAAAATCAAGACCAACCCACTCTAGTCTTTGCGGCTCTTACCATAGAAAGCCGCATGTGTCCGGCAGCATTTATCCACTACAATGCCCAATCTTGGTGTTTTAGCTTCTGATTTGTAAATTGAAGGTAAAAATATGATGATTAATGGGCCTGTTATGATCAAAACTACATAGTAACGATTATTAGACTCTTTCTAAATGAATATCTAGGATCTTCACAGCAACCGTGGCACAAGAAGTACGGCCCTAAGCCTAGTGGTTGTTTCGGCTGGAGTGAACTGCTGCGGCTGTCGTTCGTGGAACGTTAACGAGGAGTACAGGAAATACTTCCAAACTATCAAGGAGCGAAATCTAAAGTGCTCAAGGAGCACTTCAGATGAAGGCTGTTTTATACATAGATATGACTAACCGCACAGCGAATCACTACGATTGCCGTAACACATCTGCAGCTATGCTAACAAGCTTCACGGCAAAACGTGCCAGATGGATGTGATCCAAGGCAACCCGCAAAGAATGAGCTAACAATCGCAAGTTGAGCGCGAAGAGACAAAAACTGGTATGTAGATGACAAGGTCAAAATTTTGCATACCTAAATTACTTTTGAGATGAAGTAAAATAAAGGCGTGCCCGTGTTTCAGGTGTTGAGTAGTGGGCAGCGTGTCTGGCTCAGAATACGTAGTGTGTCAAGGGCATAGGTTCGACTCCAGCTGACTCAGTTTTTTTTCTACTTCTTGTTTTTTTTTCTTTTTACTGCGTGCGTGTTTGAGCCTTAATTATGATGTGCACATGACCACAAATTCTGAACACAATTTAAAATCCAAATTTTGGCCGAAAATAGGTGTCCCAGTGTGCAGCGCCAGCGTGCCTCGTGCAGCGTGGCACTGTCCCAGTGTCAGCGTCACACTGAACACTGGTCCAGTAATCAGGTATGGCGCTGGGCCAGTGCCACTGGTTTTTGAAATAGGGAAGCGCTGGTGAATAGTGGAGCACGCGCTGTTTCTACCAGCGCAGCTGGAGCGTGCATGTTATTGTAGAGTGTGCCATGGTTTTTTTCGAGGTTTTTGAATATCAAAAGCTTGATTTGACGGCACGCAGAGATGCTACCCTAACAGATACCGAGCATACGCATTTTTTGCGGCGCATGTACGTATCGCAACAACTATAATGCACCTTTTTCGCATATGCCTTCGCGTAAACCGGCCCTAGTCTCATCATCCGTGTGAATCTGTAACGATTCCAAGTTGCAGTGTTTGTAGGCCTGGAGCTGCACGCCACTCCTAACAGAAACAGGAAATTGTTTTGGCCGCAAAGTGGAGGAAACGCAGGTGAGCTCTGTCGATCGCTTCACAAGGTTTCCCAGCGGAGGCGAGAAAAAAAGCTGTCATTCGATTCCGACACACCACATATATGTATGTCTGGTCATGCTTATCCTTCTAGTTACTTCAAGTAAGAGTTAGAAATGTTCCGAATCTCAAATGAAGAATATTCAACCATACCACCTCAACGCGTCGAGTGCGGTCAACCCAATGCCTGGCCCAGCGAGCATTAAACCTGTTGTGCCAGCCGCGTTGGTATATATGTTAACAACCGGCGCTTCTTGTTTCGTGTACAAGCAACTTTAAAATGTGAGAACAATGGTACAGTATAGTTTAGATAACCATAAACCTAAATCAACTATTGTGCCTTGACTCGATGTTCGCACAAAAAGCGCTGATGATCGAACGTGGCGCTTTCAGCTACACAGGCTGTTACCGAAAGCTACCGGCCGCACTTAGCCGGTACTTCTCCTACTGATATGTAACAACACGCTATTTTCAGTTGGTAATTTGGTACGCCTTCGTAAACCCCGCAGGGGCGCCTGCGCAAGTAGGCGTTTGGTGTGTAGTGACACCACGGACTCGAGCTAACGGGGGAGTTTCTACTCCCTCCCACGCTTAGCCGTGCATGGCTTGGCGGAGTCCGGGAAAAAGCGGATCTTGAGGGCTGAGCCGACGCTGGGTATTGAACCTTTAAGGCCCCCCGGCAGAAGCACCACACCCCTTCGGCCCCGGCTTCACGTAGACGGCACCCCTGGGCTGAACCACCCAGGGGAAATCGGCAGTCGCCTTTTCCAGTCTCTGTCTCGTTCTTTAACTTTGTTTTTTCTTTCTTCCAATTTTTCCTGTCATCTCCTCACTTTTGTTTACTTCCATCTTCCAGGCGGGAAGGGTTACCCTTGTGTATGTGCCCTCTCTTGGTCACATATTATTGGGTTATGGTGGCTTTGTACAGCTGGCGCTGGCATGCCCTTATAATTGTGCTGCCGCATCCCCATGGTGGGCTCGATGGTGGGTGGCTGGCATGGCTGCCGATTTTATATATACTTTACGGCCTATTTTTCATTTCCTAAACTGTTTGATCGCCCTCCTCCTAAGAGGGGGTGCACCCAAGCAACACTGAATGTATTTATAAAGCCAAAAGAAATTTTCCCGCGCTTCCATGTGATCTACTGTGAAACGCAAGAAAAGAACGCAAGAATCATTTCTCCGTTTGTCGTTTCCAAATGCCTCACCAATACCCTTGGTCCAGGATATCAGGCTACACGTATGGCTAGTGGGGACCTTCTTCTTGAAGTCCAAACCAAGACCCAGTACGAAAACCTGACAAAACTCTTCTTTTTTTAGAACAACACCTGTATCTATCACACCCCGCCGTTCCCTAAACAGTTCCCGATACGTAGTGTCTGATCAAGACCTAATTAACCTGACAGAGAGTGAGCTACTTGAGGCCTGGAACGAACAGCATTTAACCCATGTACAGAGAATTATTATTAGGCATGACAACAAAGAAACCCCAACAAAGCACCTCATTCTTACGTTTTGCACAAGCACACTTCCAGAATATATTGAAACAGGCTACTTGAAGTAAAAGGTCCGACCTTACATCCCCAACCTCCGACGTTGTTTTAACTGCCAGCAATTCGGCCACGGTTCTCAGAGCTGCCGCGGCCGTCAAACCTGTGCGAAGTGTAGTTCGCAGGAACACGCTACAGACAAATGTGAAGAAGCCACTACCCACTGCGCGAGCTGCGATGGTGGACACCCCGCTTACTCTCGGACATGCCCTACATGGAAACTAGAGAAAGAAGTACTCACCCTGAAAGTAAATGAAAACATCTTGTTTAGGGAGGCGCGCAAGCGTCTACTAATGCAAGGTCTTTCATTTGTGGAGGTGGCACGTAATGGGGCAGTGCCACCAAAATCCACGGCGCCCGCACGTACCACACAAAGTGGACGAGCGGAAGCACCATTCACCCCCTCAGCGTAAGTAGCAAAGGCTCTTCCGCCACAAAAGGCTTGCAGGCCTCTGGACCTGAAGCCCCAGGGCCTTCTGTCTTGACAGATAGCCCTAAGACATCCGTGCCTGCACGCGTGAACCGCGAGCGGGCATCCAGCACCTCGTCCGAGGCGATGGACACAACAGCAAGTCCAATGGCGTATTCGGTGCCAAAGGAGAGGCGCGGCTCATTGGAGCGCGCCAGAAAATCAAAAACCATCTTTACAGGGCCTGTTCTGAACTTGACGCAATTTTTTAGTACACACAGCACTCATTTACAATCATAATGGATACAAAAATAATACAATGGAACGTCAGAAGATTGTTTAGAAACCTCGACGATATCCAGGAACCCTTACACGAACACTCCCCAAAAGTGCTGAGTGCACAAGAGACACACTTAAATTCGAGAAACACCAATTTTCTACGTCGTTATGTAATGTTCAGAAAGGACCGCAATGAAGCTGTTGCGTCATCTGGCGGTGTGGCCATTATAGTTGATCAGGGCGTAGCAGGTACACATCTACCGCTACAAACGTCCCTTGAGACAGTGGCTGTTCAAGCAGTTCTTTTGAACAAACTTGTCACCATCTGCTCTCTTTACATACCTCCACAGTACCGTCTCAAAAAACACGAATTCCAGTCAGTGATACATGAACTACCGGAACCTTATGTGGTCCTTGGGGACATGAATGCACATGGTGGTCTATGGGGTGAGTCTCGCTGCGATGCACGAGGTCGCCTAATCGAAGAGTTTCTCTTTTCTTCAGCTGCGTGTCTGTTGAATAGGAAATACCAACATACTGTAACCACGCCAACAAACCTACTCATGCATAGATCTCAGCATTGTGTCCCCATCGCTTGTACCTCTACTTCAATAGAAAGTGATCAAGAATCCTTTCAGAAGTGATCACTCTCCGATTATTCTAAGTGCACCGCCAGAAAAAGGTCCTCCACATGTTCCGAAATGGCAGACAGACAAAGTGGACTGGGAACAGTTTCACAACACTACTCGTTTAGGTTGGACTGACATATGTAGGTTAAACATACATGAAGCTGTGCAGTACTTCACAGCTTTTCTTACTGATGCAGCAGCCAAGTGCATACCGCAAACATCTGGTATGCCGGGCAAGCGACGCGTCCCATTGTGCAACACTGAGTGTCGGAATGCCCGAAAGGAGCAGAACAGGGCATGGAGGTTGCTTCGAAATTCACCGACAGCCGAAACACTTGGCAGCTTTAAGAAAATAAACTCTCAAGGCAGGAGAGTGCGTCGGCAAGCCAGAAGAGAAAGCTGCACTCTAAAAAAATATCGAGTAAAAAGGGTGTCTTTTTGTCCTCATAACAATAATTGTCATCAGCCTTGCGTGTGCTTCCTTTCTGGAAAACTCGGCGCTGGCCACTTTCCTATCGAGAATGCAATGTAACCCTGATAATGGGCATGTCGATTGGCACCGGATCGTACCGGGCGTGGGGCGATAGCGCAAGGATGGAACGCAATATAGATGACGATTATTGTTGTGGGACAAAAAGACACCCTTTTTTTACTCGCTCTTAATCTTAAGCGTGGCAGAAGTTTCTATCAGAGATAAATTCATATACACGAGAGCCTAAAGTCTGGATCATGGTTGGTAGGGTAGCAGAAAGACAAATATCTACATTCCCACTCGTAAACACACAAGGTGACAGCCTGGAAGATCAGGTGAGCTTCCTCGGTGCACACTACGAGCAGGTGTCTAGCTCGTCACACCATACTGAAGCTTTCCAAAGGTAAAAACCAAGGATAGACAAGCAGAAACTTCAATACAAGTGCACAAATCACAAGGCGTACAACCTGCCTTTCAACTTAGCTGACCTACATACATCACTAAACTCTTGCAGTAATTCTGCCCCAGGCTACGACCGTGTCACGTATAAAATGTTGAAAAACCTGCCGCTCGAAACGCGAAAACTTTACTCTCCCTATACAATGCTATCTGGCTGTCTGGCACCATCCCTTCTTCTTGGAAAGAGGCTAGTGTTATCCCTATTTTGAAACAGGGCAAGGACCCTTCCTCAGTAGCAAGTTATAGGCCCATTGCACTTACAAGCTGCTTTTCTTAACTTTTTCAAAAGATGATAAACCGCCGACTTTTACATTTCCTCGAATCACACAATCTGCTACACCGATTCCAGTGCGGGTTTCGAGAGGGTGATCCACCACCGACCATCTGGCGCGCATTGAGGCAGAGATCCGAGATGCTTTCATTCACAAACAATACTTCCTCTCTGTGTTTCTTGATATCAAGAAGGCATACGACACAACATGGCGCTTTGGCATATTAGGAGACTTGTTTTATCTGGGTGTGCGCGGTAGAATGCTTTCCGTAATCGAGAGTTACTTGTCCATTCGGACATTCCGTGTCCTTGTGGGCAGTATTCTCTCCCAAACATTTGTCCAACAAACGGGAGTACCGCAAGGTGGTGTACTTAGTTGTACACTTTATTATCAAAATGAATTCCTTGCACCTGTCCATCCCTGGCAACATGTTCTATTGTACATATGTTGATGACGTCCAGCTTGGCTTTAAGCCATGGAACCTGGCAATGTGTGTGCGGCAGGTTCAGTTAGGTTTAAACAGGGTCTCCAAATTGGCGGAAGAAAACGAATTCCGACTGAACCCACAAAAAAGCACGTGTGTCTTGTTTTCCCGAAAGAGAGGCATGCACTAAGAACCAAACATTGAACTGAACGGTCAACGTCTGTCTTTTATTGCGGAGCATCAATTCTTAGGCTTAATCTTGGACAGCAAGTTAACCTTCGTACCACTCATTAGGTATCTATAACAAAATGTTTAAAAACCATGAATGTTTTTAAAGTGTTGTCACGTACTACGTTGGGTAGTGACAGGCAATATCTCATGAATATGTATAGAGCCTCATTCACACCCGCTTAGAGTATGGGGCCATTGTTTATCAGTCTGCGATTCAAAGTGCTTTGAAGATGCTGAACGCCGTGCACCATTTGGGCATCCACATTTCCACGGGTGCTTTTCGCACCAGCCCCGTAGGAAGCCTTTTCATTGAGTCAAAAGAGTGGTCGCTTCATCTGCAGAGAACTTACATGTCCTTTTTATATTACCTTAAGGTGAAAGCAGACAAGAAGCACCCCTCATACTCTACTATTAATGATTTGTTGAGCTCCATTCTGTTTGAAAACAGGACTTAGATGAGGCAGCCCTTCTCAGTTCACCTGAAGGGTCTAGCTGAGGAAACTGGAGTGTCACCAGAACAGTGTTTAATGGCTCCTGTAGCATACCGGCCACCGTGGCAGTGGCAGATTATAGACTGCGATGTCTCATTCCTAGAAGTTACAAAACATGCGCCTATTGCCCATATCCGAACATACTTCTTGGAACTTCAACACAAATACACATGTCCTAAGTTTTTTACAAATGCCTACAAGTCAAACTCCTCTGTGTCCAATGCTGCTGTCGGCCCATCCATTTCGGATGCTGGCCCTCTACATCCAGGCAGAGGTGTCGTCACAGCGGAAGCTTACGCGATACTTGGGGCGGCTAAACACAATAAACAATTACAAATACGAAAAGCAGTAATTTTATGGACTCCCTCAGTGTGGTAACGGCTGTGCAAACCCTTGAAAAACAAAACACCCTGTACTCGTCTCACTTTGCTCCATTTTAGGCACACTCTACACACTCAAACAACATGTTGTAGTGTGCTGGGTGCCAGGGCACCGTAAGATCCAAGGCAACGTGATGGCGGATCAGCTTGCTCCATCCGTCTACGAAAGCACTGCCACTGCACCCTTATCAATCCCGGCCCTCGATCTGAAGCCGTCTCTCAAACTAATGCTCAGAGCAAGTGGGACAGACACACACAAAACAAGCTCTACATAATTAAGCCACACCTTGTCCATTGGCCGCCAGTATCAAAATCACGTCATACAGAGGTAATCCTAACGAGGCTCAGGATAGGACACACATACCCGACACACACTTATTATTTAAAATCACGTCATACAGAGGTAATCCTAACGAGGCTCAGGATAGGACACACATACCCGACACACACATATTATTTGTCCGGTGGTGATCCACCATTGTGTGAAAGATGTGGTGAAGCCCAAACATTTCTTCACATTTTAATCCAGTGCAAACAGTTAGAAACTCTAAGAAAACAACACTTTCCATTACCCTACCGACAAGATATACCTTTACAACCTGCAATGTTCATCGGTAGGGATCCACTTTTTAGTCATAAATCATTGTAAGCGTTTTTAAAAGAAATTCGTTGTTTTCATAACATATACCCAGGCATTCCGTAGCACGACCTCTCCAGAGAGGTTTTGGCTGCGGTTGCTATACAACAAAGCACTTGCCTCACGGCCGTTGGACGCAAGGGTATGAACGAATGAGGCACTTGTGCTAATGTCATACATGTCCACCATCGTTTTATATTATCACCAACTTTTGTCATCTATTCACATCACACGCACCTTTCACGGCATGGTCATGATTTTATTACTTGTATGATTTTACCCGCCTTACCGCGAGGAATTTTATGGCCCTTATACAGCCACTTATCACAATTATTGTTCACATCTTTAGTGAGATGAACTGGCGCTCTTTGGCCGTGAAATGGCCCTTGCGCCACAATACATCAAATATCATCATCATACGCCTTCGTGAGCTGACTACCTGGCATAAGTTTTCAGTGGATTGCATTTATATTCCTATCGGCGTTTTTTTCATTGTTGTTATTGATATAACTGCACACATCTGTACACTGGCACGCCCGCTGTATACTGCCAGAGGAGGACAGAAAAACAGCTATCGCTCGCTATCGCCATTCCGTAAATGAATTTCTGGCACTGATTTACCTTCCACTTACTTCAGGTACAGTTTAGGTAACAGTGAGAAATATTGCGAAGCTCAAATCTAGAAATTTAAAGCATCGGAACTCAACTGCTTCGAAAGTAGCCTTACCCAGTGTCCCGTCCCAGCGAGGCCTATCGTGCCGCCCGCGTCGGTGTACCTGCTGCCGGTGGTTTTTTCTTTAAGTAGGCACAATTCTAAAGTGTAAAAATGACTGTAAAGTACAGTTTAGACATCCCTGAGCCTAAATAGACCATTTATCTGCGTGTGCGGTGCCCACACGAGGAGCGGCGACGATCGATGTGTCGTGCTTTCAGCAACGTAAGCTGTCACCAAAAGCTCCTTTCTGAGCGCAGGGGCCGGTGCTTTTCTGACTCGTACGTAAGAACACGCAATTTAGAGTTGGAAATTTGGTGCGCGTTAGTGAACTAACATACTGGCATACTTTTTCAGCGGAATGCATTAGTCATTTCTAGGGCGGTTTATTACTTGCAGGTCTCGATATAACTGCAAATATGTTATCTGCCACGCCAGGTGTGTACTGCTACACTGTTGCTTGCGCGAAAAAAATACTCAATATTCAATCGTGTGCGTGGATATGTACCAAAAACATGTAAATCAACTGTACTTGTTGACCATTAGCAAGTGCTAGAACCAACTATCAAAGGAAAAGAAACTATCGGCAGAAACAGCTTACAATCTATGGCTGCAATCTATGGATTTTTCAGACTTAAGATGTACATGCTTAAAAAAAAAACTTTGCACTCTTGCTAATATCCGCACGTCGTTCGGTGTCCGAAAGCCGTTCCTCACTGTCGAATCAAGACAAAATTGTTATTCGGAAAGGAATATTGTGTCAGTCTTGACTGTGCGACTTGTAAACATGAAGTTGAACGGCGGGTTCGTTGAGTAAATAGTAGTTTTACAACCCAGTGAAACGTACTGGCGGGGCGTAGTGGGTAGCGTACTCAGTTAGAGATCCGGAGGTGGTGAGCTCGAATCCCATCAAAAAGTGTTTTTTTTTATTTTTATTTTTTTTCCATTCTGAATACGCGTTATTTTACTTATATATTTATTTATTCATGGCGAATAGGCACCCCCAATTTAGCCCTGTGAAGCCATTTTGCGCGGAGTACGGGGACGCTGCCGCTCCAGCATCCCAGTACCTGCGCTGGGAGGCGCTGGTACCAGCGCCATACTGGGCCCATAATCAGGCATGGCGCTGGACGCTGGTACTCTGTGGCGCTGGTTTTTGCAATAGGGTCATGTACAGCTTAAGCTGCTCCCCCGCCCTTTCATTTGTGTGAATAACCCTGTGTGTTTTGCAATGTGAACGTCCGGCGTTGGTAGGGGTGTGTAATTTAACGAGTGCGTCCAGCATTATATACGTGCATACTGCTGTGGCGGAGCGATTAGCGGGAGACAAGAAATGAAGTGGAGGCAGTGCTGTGCCACCTTCCACACCCCCTTAAGTGAAAGCGAGGCGAGCTGGAGAGCTGACGCATACGCAGTGGAGGAGTGGACGTTCACAAAGGGATGCACACTGCCCGAACAAAAACTACTTCGCATCTAAAAAGCTGGCTGCTCGATCTCCACGGTCATTCAACGACCACCACCGTGTGTATAGGCACTGGATCTCTACGAGCGATGTATCGCCGGTAAGCTGTTTCTTTTGTGTTTAGTTACACTATAAGGATTTGCAGCGTGTACGTAACTAAGTTATTAGTTCTAATAGAGAAGAAGTTTTGTGCTCTGACTCTCGCTCTTCGAATTAGAGTGACGGCATCAACCTGAGCGAAAGATACCACCAGGGGCGGGTGTATTTGGTACTGCGGCTCTCTGTGTCACACCTAAAGCCACCAGGTTTAGGTGTGACTCGTTTTAGGGAATTGACACGCCTTGCAGCTGGTGCATACGGCGGAGCCGGAACGGCTGACCGGGAGAAGCAACATGGCGCTATCGTCGCCCATTGACACAAAAACCCTGACTGCCAAAGTTGTGTTTTGGCGGATGGTGGCAAATGTTGAGTCAAAGGGCGACATCACCCTAAAAAACGGAGGCGGCGCACACATGAAGGCTGTCTAATGTCTTTGGATATATTATCAGTAGTGGTTTCGGTATAGTTGATGATTGAAGAGAATAGATGGCGCTGTTACGATAAGAAATTCCCAGCATTACCACAGCGTAAATCACGATGAGAGGGGGGCGAAGCGTCTGTCCACCTGTCTGATGAGTGAAGTTGTGTGATAGGAGAGGACGGGCCGATGGACAGACAGATGAACTAACGTTTCTTTCCACTCATCATCATGGCCTCCATGGGTGTACTGTGAATTTTTTCATCGAAAATTGGGACCGTGAAAACTGCAACCGTTACACCGGACGAGCTTTTTCAGTTCAAACTATGTCACTTGATTTGTGTAACGCTTAAACTAAATTTGAAAGGAGAATGAACTGCATACATTGTGGGTACAAATAGTCACCTTGTATTTGTTATCTTAATGAGGTAATGGTATTTGCACCCGCATTTCAAAGTCACCTCAGCCACCTATCGTGTATTTTAAGGATTTATAACAGCAGGAATCAACTCTTTCAAATCCTGTTTGGGCCACTTGCAAACTACAGTGCTGGCTACCTTGTCAATGATCCAGGTGTGTAACCAGATCTAGACCAATTTCGAGTCGTGCAAGCTTTTCGCACACCATGCCCCATGGAAGATGTACACAGATCTGCTGGTTTGTGTTCTTACTTTCGATGTTTACTCAAAAGTTTCATCGATCATGTATAACCCCTCACGGAACCACTAAAATTTAATCTTTCGCTGAGGTACCGACCAAGCAACTGTGTTCAGCATACTTACCATTACCAACATTTCTTACAACCTCAGGACTGTCGGCCTATATCAACCCGTCATTCCCTACTGAACTTCGTACCCATGCCAGCGGACATGGCACTGGGGCGGTCACGCTGAGCAGTACTGAGGGCAGGATGAGGTCGTCGTCTACGCCAATAGCCACTTTTCATTGCGGAGTGCAAGTTTGCTATCACCGCGTGTGCTTAACTCGCATTAGTTCGGGCAGTCGGAAGTAGTTGCCCACACTTGTGCAGCCACACTTTCTTGGTGTTTGCCCAGGTGTTTGCCCCTCAAAAATATGATAGAATGACTTGGACGCTGCCTGCCGAAAATAAAAAAATAGAGATTTAACGTAATATACAAGCCTAAAGGAATGAATCAGGGTGCTGACTGTCTCGCCCATCATCCTGTGGCTTCCCGATAATTATCAGTACGTGATTCTGGTGCCTTTGTTTTCACCATACCAGTCTTCACCTGCGTACGTAAAGGTCAGCGTTGCCTACTTGCTGTCTATCATGCAGCCTCTACGTTTTACCATGCGGAGTCGTCGGAACGTTTGTTCGTGCTACATGATGGAAATCTTTACTGACGTAAAACCTATTCTTAGGTGCTGAAGCTATTTTATAGTTCGTACAACACTCCTTTCAGCTTTTCTTGAACAGATTCACGATGCCTCAACCACTGAAAATCTCGGATTGACCCGCACAAACGACCCAGTACGCTGTCAATTATTCGTAACAAGCCTTGACGAGTCGATGGGTCCATTTGTTGCTGCTTGTCAGTTCTCTAAGCACTTCGTGTTGTCGCCAGCCGGTCCTTTTTAACACATCGAGATCCCTACCATCCCTTCTACCGTGTCTGCATCTATCTCATTGAACCTTTTGTAACCTCTTTGACTGCGAACGAGTGGATTGCCGTAGCTACTGATTATTCAACACCCATGCTATAACGCGAGCATTAACCATAACTGTGCCGATGTAGTCACAATCTATTTGCTTCAATCGTTATTCGGTTCAACGGCGCTCCTCGACAACTGCTGACGAATTCGGCTCGCTAATATCTTTCAACAGCCTCCAATGACTTTCATCGCTAGTGTTTCACTAGCCTCGAGCTCACCGTCGCGTAGTGCTTGCAAACAAATTAACTCAGCGAGCAACTTAATCGCAGCTTGATCATGATGCTACCTATGTATGTTTCCCCAGGTCAACGTGAGTGCGACTGCAATCAGCCTTACATCACTTTCGCGTACAATTTGCCATGTCACGACTGCATTGGCTTTTCCATCTCCTGTGTGGCCGTCATCTCAGGTTGCCCTTTGAGACCCCTCTGCAATCGTGACGCGTAAGCTTAAAAAATGCAATCGTGATGAAATTCCTTGAGCTCAGGCAGCCTGCCTGATTGTACGGCATCGTCTTTCTGTTCCGCAACGATCTCAGAAAGCCTGCTATAATACCTATTACGGATAAATTTTATTCTCTCGAGACCCTTAGGTTCTCCTCTGCACACCTTGCCGCCACGTTGGCCTGTCGTTTAGCCTTCTATTTCGCTACTCTGGGCCTTACAAGCTCTAACGCCAGCTTAGTGGAGTTAAAATACGAAATCACTTTATCGGACAGTCGTTCGTCAACGTAGGTACGTGCTACTAACATAGTCCGTGTCTCTCGCCTCGTACCAAACTTCAGCGCGTAAAATTTTATATTTCTGTACTCGATGAGACGTTGCTAACAGTGGCAGGAATTATAAGTTACACTGCAGGAAGGCACCAGAAATGCGATTAAGAGGACGAATGCAATAGTTTTCGCTTTGTTGCTACCTCGCCATCTAAGCAGTAGCTGCATCTCTCTGTATATTCTATAAATATATTTTTTGTATACTCACACCCCAGAGATATGCACCGTCGCAATGGTTCAAATTCAGTGTGGGGCTGAATCAAATGCTCCAATCTTTCGTTTGAGCTACTTCGTCGTCAGATTACATCGTTTTGCAGCAAATGGCTGCACTTACTGTGCAACACACAGTTGTTATACATTCATGATATCATTAACCGACAATTTTGCCGAGCAATGATAACACCTCTCTATTTCTTGAAGAGATACTTTAGGATGAACTTCTGGGCCATTTCGGCAATGTGTTGTTTCCGTAATCGAAATGGGTATTTCTTTGACAGAGTACCCTATGTGGAATGCTACTTGGCGCAACAATGTTCCCCCGCTACTGCACTCACGTCATAGACTTATGAACATTTGCAGTTGTTCTCATGTTATTGAACAGCTGCGCTTCCTCTTCATGCGCCGCTCTATAAACAATCTGCAAGGCCTTTGCAAGTGATATTGATCAGGGTAAAAACAATAGAGTCGTAGCCACGTTGAAAACACGGCTGCAAGCGAACAATGCTTCAAAGAATAAAACACACAAGTTCGCTTCTTTGTAAACCATTGAAACAAAAGACCAGGCGCAATAGATAGCATAAAATGAAAACGCTATTCTGTAACGTATTCCGCGAACGCCGCCTAAACTTAAACAAGTGCTTTTGCTCTTGGATGTCGCGCTAGTGAAGTAGAGCAGTCGTATACGCTGGTAATGCGTGAAACCACAAAATTCAAGCAAAGTGACACAGCTGCTTGTGTTGCAAAGCTGCACTTTGCCAGGCTAGTAGTGCGCCAAAAGGCCGTTAGTGTTCCAGTATCTGTGGTGCACTAAAAAGGCAGGCAACCAATTTCCACATCTATTACGTGTCAAGTACGTGTCACTGAATTCGGTGAACGTTCTGAATACGCTGAATAACTTGAGGAAGTTCACGAACTTGCAGCAGTGAATTATTAAGGTGCAACATGATGGCACATTCTACCATCATCCCTTTCGCCTTCTTCCTCGTATAGCGGGTTTCCAGCGTGCTTTTCAGTAGGGTTAACTAGTTGTCTACTTGGCATATATTTCTTTTGCACGTGTCACATGTGTTAAGTTGTTATCTTTTACCATTGGTTATGTTGAATGATTTTGTTGTGATGTGTATATATGGATGAAATTTAGCTCTGACACTGATTTGAGCATCACGCGAGTAATTGCCACCAATGGCAATATTTATATTTTACAAATTATCTCTTGTACCTCACCACGACAAATAGAACGGCGTGGAAACTTTTCTGAGATATGACTATTTTTTTCGACAATGTTTTGACAACAAACTCTACGCCACATGGAGCGCTGATAGCCATGCGAGATATCTTATAATTGAACGTACAGAACATACTTGCGCTTGAGTCCTGTGGGCGCAACTTTCTCAGATGAAATGATGATGATATATGGTGTTTTTTGGCGCAAGGGCCATTTGATGGCCAAAGAGCGCCAGTTCATGAGACAGGAATGTGGACAATGGTTGTGATTAGCGGCTGTATAGGGGCCATAAAATTCCTCGCAGTGAAGCGGGTAAAAACATACAAGTAATAAAATCATGACTATGCCGTGAAAGGTGTGCATGGTGTGAATAGGTGACGAAAGTTGGTGATAATGAAAAACGATGGTGGACATGTATGGCATTAGCACAATTACCTCACACGTTGGTACCCTTGCGTGCAAGGGCCGTGAGGCAAGTGCTTTCCTGTGTAGCCACCGCAGCAAAAACCTCTCTAGAGAGGTCGTGCTACGGGATGCCCGGATAAATGATATGAAAATTGCGAATTTCTTTTAAAAACGCTAACAACGATTTATGACTAAAAAGCGGTTCCCTACCAACGAACATTGCAGGGTGTAAAGGTATATGTTGTCGGTAGGGTAATGGAAAATGCTGTTTTCTTATAGTTTCTAAGTGTTTACACTGGATTAACACGTGAAGGACGGTTAATGGCTCACCACATCTGTCACACAATGGTGGATCGCCACCAGACAAAAGATATGTGTGTGTCGTGTATATGTGTCCTATCCTGAGTCTCCTTAGTATAACCTCTGTATGACGCGATTTCGATACTGGCAGCCAATGACCAAGGTGTGGCTTAATAACGTGTAGTTTGTTTTGTGTGTGTGTATCCCACTTGCTCTGCCAGTAGTCCCTGATGTTTCGTTTGAGAGACGGCTTAAGATCAAGGGCCGGGATTGATATGGATGTAATGGCGGTGCTCTCATGGACGGATGCAGCGAGCTGATCCGCCCTCACGTTGCCTTGAATCTCACGGTGCCCTGGCACCCAGCACACTACAACATGTTGGTTGAGTGTGTAGAGTGTGCATAAAATGGAGTAAAGTGAAACGAGGACAGGGTTTTTTTGTTTTTTAAGACTGTGCAGAGCCGTTACCACACTGAGGGAGTCTGTATAAATTACTGCTTTTTGTATTTGTGATTGTTTGATGTGTTTAGCTGCCACAAGTATCGCGTAAGCTTCCGCTGTGAAGATACTTGTGCCTGGATGTAGAGGGCCAGCATCCGAAAAGGAAGGGCCAACAGCAGCGTAGGACACAGAGGAGTTAGACTTAGAGGCATCTGTAAAAAACTCAGGACGTGTGTATTTGTGTTGAAGTTCCAAGAAGTATGTTCGAATATGGGCAATAGGCGCATGTTTAGTAACTTCTAGGAAAGACACATCACAATCTATAGTCTGCCACTGCCATGGTGGCGGGTATGCTACAGGAGTCATTAAACTGTGTTCGAGTGACACTCCAGTGTCCTCAGCTAGACCCTTCAGGTGAACTGAGAAGAGCTGCCTCATTGAAGGCCTGTTTTGAAAAAGAATGGAGCTCGACAAGTCATTAATAGTAGAGTATGAGGGGTGCCTCTTGTCTGCTTTCACCTTAAGGAAATATACAAAGGACATGTAGGTTCTTTGCAGATGAAGCGACCACTCATTTGACTCTACGTAAAGGCTTTCTAGGGGGCTGGTGCGAAAAGCACCCGTAGAAAGGCGGATGCCCGAATGGTGCACGGGATCCAACATCTTCAAAGCACTTTGAGTCGCACTCTGATAAACAATGGCCCCATAATCTAAGCGGGTGCGAATAAGGCTTCTTTACAGGTTCATAAGGCATTTCCTGTCACTACCCCACGTAGTACGTGACAACACTTTTAAAACATTCATGGCTTTTAAACATTTTGTTTTTAGATACTTGATGTGCGGTACGAAGGTCAACTTGTTGTCCAAGATTAGGCCTAAGAATTTATGCTCCGCTTTGACGGACAGACGTTGCCCGTTCAGTCGAATGTCAGGTTCCGAGTGCATGCCTCTCTTTCGAGAGAACAAGACACACGTGCTTTTTTGTGGGTTAAGTCGAAATCCGTTTTCATCTGCCCATTCGGAGGCCTTATTTAAACCCAGCTGTACCTGCCGCTCACACATGGCCAAGTTGCCTGAGTTGAAGCCAAGCTGAACGTCATCGACATATGTACAATAGAACATATTGTGGGGAATGGACAAGTGCAAAGAATTCATTTTAATAATAAAAAGTGTGCAACTAAGCACACCACCTTGTGGAACGCCTGTTTCCTGGAGAAATGTTTGGGAGAGCACACTGCCCAGACGGACACGGAATGTCCGGTTTGACAGGTAACTTTCGATTATATGAAACATTCTTCCGCGCACACCAAGGTGGGACAGGTCTCTTAGAATTCCGAAACGCCATGTTGTATCATAAGCTTTTTCGATATCGAGGAACACAGAGAGAAAACATTGTTTATGGACGAAGGCGTCTCTGATCTGTGCCTCGATACGAACAAGGTGGTCTGTGGTGGATCTACTTCACACGGTCAGAACCTGGGGCAGAAGTACTGCACGAGTTTAGAGATGTTCGGAGCTCAGCTAGACTGAAAGCTTGGTTATACGCCTCGTATCTAGTGGATTTGTGTTCCAGTTTCTGCTTTTCTATTCTTGTTCTGTATTTTTGGAAAGTGTCAGTATAGTGGGACGAGCTGGATATCCTTTCAAAGTGTGAACCGAGGAAGTTTGCCTGATCTTCCAAGGTTTCACCCTGAGTGTTTACGAGTGGGAGTGAATGTACTTTTCTTCCTGCTACACTACGAACCATGTTCCAGACTTTGGCCTCTTGTGTATACGAATTTATCTCTGATAAAAACTTGTGCCAACTTTCTCTTCTGGCCTGCCGACGCAATCTCCTGCCTCGAGATTTTATTTTCTTAAAGCTCTCAAGGTTTTCCGCTGTCGGCGAGTTCCGCAGCAACCTCCATGCCCTGTTCTGTTCCTTTCGCGCATTAGGACAGTCTGTGTTCCACCATGGGACGTGTCGTTTGCCGGGCATTCCAGATGTTTGCGGTATGCACTTGGCTGCTGCGTCAGTTAGAAAAGCTGTGAAATACAGCACAGCTTCATCTATGTTTAACCTACATATGTCTGTCCAGCTCAAACGTGTAGTGTTATTGAACTGTTCCCAGTCTGCTTTGTTTATCAGCCATTTGGGAACGTGTAGAGGACTTTCATATGTTGTTTGTGAACTCAACACTACAGGAAAATGGTCACTACCATATAGATTATTTATGATTTTCCATTTGAGTAGGGGTAGGAGTGAAGGTGATACGATGCTGAGGTCGATAGACGAGTAAGTTTTGTTGGCAACATTATAGTATGTTGGCTCTTTCCTATTCAACAAACAGGCACCGGAAGAGAAGAGAAATTGTTCAATGAGACGACCTCGTGCATCACAGCGAGAATCGCCCCACAGTCCACTATGTGCATTTAGGTCCCGAAGAAGCAAATAGGGTTCTGGCAGTTCGTCTATTAAAGACTGAAATTCATGTCTTTCAAGACGGTGGTGGGGAGGTATATACAAAGAGCAGATGGTGACGAGTTTGTTTAACAGTACCGCTCGAACTGCCACCGCCTCAAGAGATGTCTGGAGTGGTAAATGTGTACACGCTACTCCTTGGTTAATAATAATGGCTACGCCACCGGATGACGCCACAGCATCATCTCGGTCCTTTCGGTATATGACGTAAGCACGTGAAAAATTTGTATTGGAGGATTTTAGGTGTGTTTCCTGTACACACAGCACTTGAGGTGAGTATTTGTATAAAAGCTCTTGTACGTCGTCGAGGTTCTTAAGCAGTCCTCTGACGTTCCAATGTATAATTTGTGGGTCCATATTGAAAGTAAAGTAGTGCTGTGTGTACGTTAAGCGAGTGAGTTGTTTAAGTTGGAAGGTCGAGCTCAAGTACCAGGGCCATTGTCAGGCCCTGTTATGAGCTTTTTAGTTTTCTTGGCGCGCTCCAGAGAGCCGCGCCGTTCTTTTGGCACCAGGGGTGCCGCCGTATCCATTGCCTCCTCGGAGGCACTGGATGCCCGCTCATGCGAGCTGGTTTTTCGAAGCTTGGGCCTCGCCTGGCGAGGTGAGGCCATGAGACCCGAGGACCCTGGAGTCTCTGGTCTCTGTTCAATAGTAGGCGGAGTAGATTCAACTACTGCCGCCTTGGGGGCAGGCGCCACAGCCAATGGCTCGCTCTGCGCAGGCCGAAGGAGTGGCGAGGGCTGGTGCGACACTGCCCCCTGGCGCGCCGCATCAGCATATGTGGGGCCATAAAATGGCGAAACTCTTTTTCTTGCTTCTTTAAATGTAATGTTTTCTTTTATCTTTAAAGTGATGATCTCTTTTTCTTTTTTCCAGTAAGAACATGAACGTGAGTACGCGGCATGATTTCCGCCACAGTTCACACAGTGTGATGGTTCTTCGCAATTGTCAGAATTGTGGCCTGACACTCCGCATTGTGCACAAGTTTGGTGACCACGACAGCTTTGTGAGCCGTGGCCATACTTTTGGCATTTAAAACAACGACGCGGGTTAGGTATGTATGGTCTGATTGACGTCTTTGTGTACCCTGTTTGAATACTTTCTGGCAGATTACTGGAAGCGAACGTGAGTATCAGGTGTTTCATTGGTGTTACCTTGTTGTCTCTTCTAATGGATATTCTTTGTACATTGGTCACATTCTGACTCTTCCACCCCTCCAGAAGTTCCTCTTCAGTCAAGCCGAGCAAATCAGCATCAGATTGTTGTGTTCATCGATCAGCTCCACGGGTTGTGTTCATCGATCTGTGTGGCGTTACTGTGATGGGAGTGTCACCAAAAGTTGGTAGATTCTGTAGCTTTTCAAACTGTTCTTTTTCTCGAACTTCAAGGAGGAGGTCTCCGCTGGCCATTTTGGTAACTTTGTACCCGGCTCCAAGAGTTTCTGTGAGACATCTGGCTACTACAAAGGGTGATACGGTTCTGGCTTGCTTGCTGCTTATCTCACTATGTATAACATGAAAATGGGGGAAGTTTTCACTTGATCGTTTGAAAAAGCCTAAGTCTTCGGTGCGTACACGCTTTAAGGCGGTACGATCACTTAATAGGGGAAATGCTCTATGCATGCCAGTTTAGTTTTCTTCAGAAGCGTTGGCGGCCACCCACCACGGAGCCCAACGAGGGGACGCTACAAGTTTGTGGATGCTAAAACCTGCAGACGCCAGCCGTACAACGCAACTATAACCCAATGCGCCTAGGCCAAGGTAGGCTATTTGCACAGGGTTAACCATAGCCGCCAGGAAGTTTGGAAGTAAACGGAAGAGAGTAGAAGACAGGACAGATAAATAGTAAGAGATAAAGACGAAGATGTAGGGAGAGGGAGACAGGAAAAGGCGACTGCCGATTTCCCCTGGGTGGGTCAGCCCAGGGGTGCCGTCTACGTGAAGCCGGGGCCAAAGAGGTGTGTTGCCTCTGCCGGGGGGCCTTAACGGTCCAATCACCCAGCGTCGGCTCAACCCCCAGGATCCCCTTTTCCCCGGACACGGCAAAGCCACGCACGGCTAGGCGTGGGAGGGAGCCGAAACTCCCCCGTTAGCTCGGGTCCGTGGTGTCGCTACACACCAAACGCCTACTTGCGCAGGCGCCCCTGCGGGGTCTCAGATGAAATCATGGCTGGGTTTGCCTTTTTGATAATGCTCAATAAAATATCCCATAATGCATTAGTGTGTAATTTTTTTTTGTTTGCTTGAACTACTCATGTCTTGAAGTTCGAAAACAAAACTGGGGAATAGCTCTGGCTCAGCTCTCCTGAGACCAAACTGCGCACCGCCCAATGTGATCAAATTCATTAGGAGGAGGTGCCAGCCCAGTATTCTACTTCTCAGCCACATCCAGGCTTAAAAACGAGACAAAATTACAGATTGTGATACAGAATTTAAAACAAAACTCTAGGTGAAGGGGTGTCTCAGCAGGCAACATTTGGGTGAGTAGTCTTGTTCTTCAAGGCTGGACCAGCTCGACTTAGCGTGTGGACCAGAAAGCTTTGTCCACACCACGCCGAAAAGAAATACAGATGAGGAGAAGGTCAATGGAAAAATGGAATGACACGAAAATTGTATTCTCCCTTCTTATCTCCTCCCTTTTGGTCCGAATCTGTTTAGTTTATGAAATGTGGTCTATCCTTCGCTAGAATATTTATCCTTAAGCAGCTTTGAGAAAAAAGAAAAATGATGCGCAAGTGGTGAAAAACTGCAGGGAGTAGACAGCTGCCAGCCTTTTTAGGGGGCGAAGTGCCTGAAGCCGTGGGTCTGTACATATATTGTATATAGTGGTACGTGACCGTCTGGTTCTAGGTTTCACTGAGCAGGTAGCGCGAGTGTGACGGACGGACGGGCAAATGGACAGACAGACAGAAGGACGCATGCTTCGCCTCACTCATCATAATTCCATGCGTGGATATGCTGGGATTTTTTTGTTTATTCTGAGTATTCTCTTTCTTTCCTCCTTTCTTTGTTGTTCCCTTTTCCAGTTTTTCTCTTTTCGTTCTGTTTATTTCAATTTATTTCGGTTTTCTTCCCATATTGTTACATTTATTTCTCTGTATTTCTCTCTTGCTTCCTCTTCTTCTCTTATATTTTTCTTTTTCACTTGCTTCCTTTGTCAGAATCCTGAAGAGATCTGCACTGACTATCACCATGAAGCTGCTCAAGGAACAAAAGGACAAAAAATTCCACCACATCCCCTGTACCTTGGGAATCGATATCATGCGAAGCATGCGTATGGTAGTTGACTAGATACTAAATATTGTTGATCGAAATTTACATAGATAAGCGCACTGAAATGCGTGACACAGTCGCGTAAGCTTTACATTAGCAGTTGTTTACAGTTGTGTTCCAAAGCGAACAGCAACAGCAACTCTGCTGCACAAATCAAATTCAGCTGATGGCGCCTTACTGAAATTTGCGTTAACTCGACATAACGACTGTATCATAAGACAATAAATGTGACGTTTATGAAATCGGATAGCGAACACTGCAACCACAATTGACGTTACATTACACAATTGACGTTACATGTCCTCTGTTACATGAACATTAGCGTCTCTTTGAAAAGTATATCCGAAACGCAGAGGGTGTCTGGGATAGAATAGTTCATTGCCATGCAGAATGCTGTAGGGTTCAATTCCTGCAGGGACCCTGACAATTATTTATTGCATTCGTCTGGCCAGCGCTGCCGATGTAAGCTTTTTCTTAACGCTCACGCGTTATGATTACTCACGTGTGTTTCCGCCGTTCGTGGGTAGATATGAAGTGTCAATCACATGTGACACATACCCGCGCGCAGACATGTGCTACTGTCTTGCGGGAAGTGTTGGACGGCATATGCTACGGCGTCGTGAGATTATTCATGTCATGATCGGTGAGTCGTAATTTTGAACCATGTTATCCTCCCATTCTAATTTTAATTCACTTCAAGTGAAGGGGGTGAAGCAGCAACACAGACATCTAGAGTCTGTCTTGTTCTTTTATGCACAACGTAGCTAACAAGCTTAATACTTATATTCTCGAACAGTAATGCTGCAGAGAAAGGGCAGCTTAGCAATAAAAAATTGGGAGCAACAAACTTGTTTTACTGCTGCAATCTACATGTACTTGTCTTTTTTCCTAATTAAAGAAAGACACTCCGTGAAAAAACTTTTTTTAGTTATTTGTGCTAGAGACTAGAAAATTCAGATAATTAGAGAGTTCTTAATGTAGATTTCAAATCTACAATTAGTTTTTGTGTAGCTGATATAGTTCTTGAGTGATATACTAAATGACAAATTGTAGCTGTCTGTACGAGTACATTTTCATGTACAAACCTTTAACAAAAAGTATCGTGCTTTGGTTTATTTAGCTTTTTGTAGATCATAGAGTGCTGATATCTAGCAAAGAAATGTGTACAGTTAATGGAAAGTGCTAAAACAACTATGACATTTGAACCATTGTTTCTCTCACTTCCTTGAAATATAACCTTGTTTTATTGTAATAACTACTGAAAGGTAGTGCAATTTCAAGTAGATATCGGCACTCTACATACCTTCAAGAGTATGTACGCCAAATTTCGTTAGTATGCGCCAATTCTAAGTGTACAAAAGGTTTCCCGAAAAACGTGTGTGTTTCCAAAAATTTGAAAATGAGAGAAACAGGCTTGAAAGTTAGAAAAGCTTGTATTCTTGAAAATTAAACTGTTACGATGTGAATCTTCGATCACATTGAAGAGCAGCTTTGACGGAAAGCACACAAAGTGTACAGAACCCTCCTCCACGGTAGCCTTGCCCTTCACGGCTCGTACGGTTGGTCTCCTGTGTTCAAGCCCTTTTCACTGCACTCCCACAGTGTGCCGTTGCTTCTGCCGTGCGCTTCAAGTTCATTTTCTTTATGCGCAGGTCATCGCAACGGTCAGTGCGCGTGCCAACCCTTCTGGGGGAATTACTCCTATCTCTTGTAGGACATGCTCAAAGCTGGCATGGCCTTTATTATACCACGGCACGGCAATAGCTGTGGCTACCTCCACAGATGTCCGGGAAGCAAATTTAGTTTTCGGACATAGCAGTCATATTTTACTGTTAAGAGACTCGATTTCGTTTTGCGTCTTTCCATGGAGGCACCGAGCCAGGAGCTTTTCATCAGTAATGCGCTTATAAATAGGCATATATATCCAAGCACTGTGCATTAGTCAACAAGGGGGTGTGGCCTGGTGTAGGCTCCCCCAGTGCTTCAGCACGCCTATGCTTACACCACGAGTTTGGTCCAGCAGGGCAAAATTTATGGCTACTGGCTCCATCACTGGAGCAAGAATGAAAATAGGAGGCCCATATAGTGTAAATGCTGCGGACACTGCTCTTGTTATTTGTTACAGCTATATTATAGCATGTCTGCAGCTTCTGAATGGCTGTGACATTTAGCGTTTCTTCTCGTGGCAGTGGTGTTACCATTTTTCGCAAAGCAGTGCCTAGGCGTTTTGAGACGTGGTTGGTGCACTCTATTTTTTTCGATGACAGTATAGTCATACACCTTTGCCTCATAGACAGCACTGTAGGCCTTGTCGCCATCAATCAAAAAATGTGTGAAGCGCAGTGGGGTATTGTATAACAATGTCCTCTGCCATACACACACTGCTGCTTCAGCTTACATTGCATGGGATGAACATTCTGTGTTTTTTCACATACAAGGCGGTGGAAGGCTTCATCACCACCTCTGTCATTGTGTTTACTGCAAGCGAGACAGAAATTCGAAAGGACCTCAAAGTCGAGGCAAAGACCTGTGTCCGGGGACACAGCTGAGCCCACTCTATTATGGCTTTTATGGCCCCTTTTTTGCCAAGTGCTGTTGAACATGACCGGCACATTGCCGCCGCCGACGGCGTCCTTCGTGATCCTTCATGCCTCTTCTTAATTTCGGCTAACAGCCTTCATAGCAGCACAGTGGAGCTTCTTGGAAATACCATGAAATGTCTTCTGATGCATCGGTTTTGGCAGGCCGATGATCGCACAAAATCGCGAAAGCTGGTCATGCCCTGCGTCTATGGCACGCGCTGCCAAAACAGCCGCCAGCTGAGTTGATCCGCTTCTATGTATGCGTAGACGAAAGCACAGACTCTGGGCACTCAGCAAGAAAGTCCTTTGCGTTTCTCGGCTACTTCTCGGATGGCAAGTGTCCGTTCGCGGCAAGCGGGGCATGCCAAACCTGCCATCAGTGCTGTCAATGCGCCGATCTCGCACAGCAACGTGCTAGCAGCATAAGCACCAGTCCACCGGGCCTCACTTTTGAAGTATGCCATCTTCTTCTGTGATGCGCTGACGAATCCCACTGCAGCGTCGATTTCAGAAATGTCGTGATTGCCGATGTCGTGGTGACAGATGTCAGCGGTAGGCCTAACCGGAGCATTGCGGGCGTCGTTCGCGGCGGTCGTTCTTCGGAGCGGCTTGCGTCGTTTTCCTCGGTACTTGTGCTGAGTTCTGTACTTTCGGGCGTTGGAACCGCTCTTTTTCCGGCTTGTCATCTCAAGAAAATGCGGAGTGAACACGGAAAACTGCCGCTAGCAAGAACGCGCGGCAGTGGTGATACGGCTTCACTACACGTAAGGAGCGTCGACCACGCAGCCGTCCAATGGCGGCGCTGCGCTGGTTGGCGCGCAATTCAAAACACGTGACGGTCGCGTAGTCTTTCTCGTTTTTATTTTATTTTCCGAGAACATACGAGACAAGCGGTCTCAGAAGGGGTGTCTCTGCGGGCCCTCGAAGATTGCAAAAATCGGGCGGCGCTGCCCAATTACAACGCAACAATGCAAACGGCACGAACTTTTGCGACTTTTGTTGAATTCTTATATCCCTGCCGCTCATTTAGGCACACTTTTCGGTGACTTCTCGTTCAAACTGCGGCTTGATATTGTCACGGGGGTGAGAGAATGGATGAAATAAATATATTACAAAATATTCAGGGAGAGTCAAAGGCAGCTGCAGCCAAAATGGAGGCCCAACAGCAACAAGAACACAAGCACGGTCGCTTGCATCGTCTTCGTCGTCTATAATGGTCTTTCGTTGCCGATGTCGTGTAACAATATTTACAGAAATAAAGGTTCATATAACAAAGATGACAATACAAAGTAAACCAAAAAAGTGATGTTTTAAAAAAAAAACCGTGACTTTAAACCCGCGTCTCCCCTAAGGGCCACTATATGGCATATAGTCATGCAAAGAAATGCTGTTCATTCAAAGCGCTACAACATCTTTCCACTTCACTTCGTGCGCAAGCAATTGTGATGCCTTGGGTGTAAAGTAAATAGAAAATAACGTAGCAACGGGAACGTTTTGTTCTAGAAATGGTAATTCGAGGTTGGCATTGTCGTAGCCACCTATTTCGTGCTACTCTTTCATAAAGAGTACAATGGTACATTGAAACTCAATGCTGTCACAGGCCACGGAAATGAACTTATAAAAGGCACCCAGTATCGTGTTGAGAGAATACCTTCTCGATTTCAAGTATGCTACGTCTACATATGCCGCTTGTGTTTCAAAAGGACCTTTGTGTGCTTGTAACTGCAAATAAGAACTGGTCATGGCATCGTTTAAAATGCATTTGGCTCTAACTATTGTTTTTGGCAGCTGCGGTTACGCAATCAAGTACCCTCCCAATTGGAAGGCGTCGAGATTGCGGGATTTTCAGGAGGTGAGAACATCCAGTGAAGTCTCCATTCCTTCCTTGTAGATTTAGTGAGAAAATCACGTATTCATCGGACTTCTTTTTTGGCACATTCGCGGAGCCAGCGGGTTCTTCGTTTTAGAAAAAGGCTAAAGATTTGTATAGGCTGCAGACAAACAACATGCTGGTAATTCAAAAGTACTTGAGTATTTCCATACTTCTGCTCGAAAAGCTGCTAAGTGTTCTAAGCACGTGAAATAGCTCTTTTAAATAGAGGTTATCGGCAATAAGGTCAAATGACTTTTTCACCGATTACGAGACCTTCCTAGAGAACATGAGATTTTCCTATAAAGAACTTATTGTTATTTTCAGAATCTATTAAGCCACAGTTTGTTATTTCTGCATAGCGATAGAATTTTTTCAATATCTCCTGCAAAACCAGAACCGATACGCTAAACAGTGTAACTATGATAATGTTTGGCAGCGTCTGCAATGAGCCAGCTTCTTCACGCCAAACATTAGTCTACGTCACTTCATATCGGAGCAGCTCGTGCCACCGCAGAGTCACCGGTAGGTGAGCGAGGTGCCATGCGGTTAGCGTTGCAGTTTGGAAGTTCTATTTTTTGTTCTAGGAACCATCTGTTCAGAAAAATGCTGCCATTACTGCCCAAGATTGCAGCCATTACTGACCACTAAATGCTGACATTACTGACCGACATAGTGGTATCACCACTTGTCTCGGAAATAAGCCCACTGGCATACCGGAAGGGCAGTATCACATCACTATTCCAAGGTTACGCGATAAGATCTGATAAATATTTAGGGTCATCTAAGTTACCACATGAAAGAACATATATAATATATTGATATCTGAATACTTAAATACTTTCTCGGTGTATCTAATGTATTTCGAGAATTCGCAGGCCAGGGATTCTTTACTTTTTTGTCGTAATTTGGTTGATGGGTTTCAAAGCAGTCAACGAATATTCTTCAGCACTTAACCACGAAATTGTGCGCCATACGTGGGTGACGCAGGAAGATCACACAAGAGTTCTACAGATGCGCAGAATGTCCTATTTGGCAAAGCAGCAGACGTCGTTGACGGTACAGTCGGTGAGGCATTGCTGGTCATCCTAGACCTCTCTCCTGGCAGGTACAGGACCTCGTTTTTGGGCAACACTTTGGTATTTATTCGTGATAAAAAACTTCTTTTTGTCTTCAGCGGGAGAGAGACCTCTCTATTTACCGATTATTGTGTTTAGACACTACCAGCGTTGTCTCGAAGGCCACGTATTTGGTTACGAAGATGATATTGTGTGGTGTTTTGTGGCGCAAAGGCCATTTGATGGCCAAAGAGCACCAGGTCATAAGACGAGATGCGAACAATCAATATATTGGATGGCTGCATAAGAGCCTTAAATTCCTCGTTCTAAAGTGGGGGTAAAACATAGAATTAATGAAATAGTGACAGTGGCATGAAATGTACAGTAAAAATGGGTGGCGAAAGGTTCTGATAATGAAATCATGTGTGAAGATATTTGGCACTAGCACAAATGTCTCATCAGCGCCCTTGTGCCCAGAGGCCGCGAGCAAGTGCTTTTCAATGTATCCACCGCAGCACCAACCTGTCTTGAGGAGTCATGCTACGCAATGCCTGGGTTTATTACATGGTAGAAGCAGACACCTCTTTAAAAATCTAGCAATAATATATGAGTAAAAAGTGGTTCCCTACCGACGAACATTGCAGGGTGTAATGGTATATGTTGTCGGTAGGGTAATGGAAAGTGTTGTCTTCTTAGAGTGTCTTATTGTTCACACTGGATCAAAGTGTGAAGAACTGTTAGTGCTTCCCCGCATCTGCCACACAATGGTGTATCGCCATCAGACAAAGATATGAGTGTTTCATGTATGTGAGTCCTATTCTGAGCCTTGTTAGTGTTAACTCTGTACGACGTGATTTCAATACCGGCAGTCAATGACCAAGGTGTCGCTTAATAACACGTAGGTTGTTTTCTGTGTGTCCATCCCACTTGCTCTGCCTGTAATCCCTGAGCTTTCGTTTGAGGGATGGTTTAAGGTCAAGGGCCGGGATATATATGGGTGTAGTTGCAGTGCTTTCGTGAACGGATTCAGCGAGCTGCTCCGCCATCACGTTACCTTGGACCTCGCGGTGCCCTTGCACCCAGTGCACTACAGCGTGTTGTTTGAGTGTGTAGAGTGTGCATAAAATAGAGTAAAGTAGGACGAGGTAGGGTTTTTTTTTGTTTTTTAAGAGTTTGCCTAGTTTCTACAACACTAAGGGAGTCCGTATAAATTACTGCTTTTCGTAGTTGTAATTGTTAATTGTGTTTAGGGGCGACAACTATCACATAAACTTGGTCTGTGAAGATGCTTGTATCTGCATGTAGAGGGCCAGCATCCAAAAAAGATGGGCCGACAGCTGCGTACGACACTGAACAGTTAGATCTAGAGGCATCTGTAAAGAACTCCGGATGTGGGTATCTGTGCTGAAGTTCAAGGAAGTATAATCAGATATGGGCAATAGGCACTTGTATTGTACCTTCTAGGGAAAACACATCGCAGTCTATCTGTAGCGTGCCACTGCCACGATGGCGGGTACACTGCAGGAGCCGTTGAACTGTGTTTAAACGACACACCAGTTTCCTCAGCTAGAGCTTTCAGGTGAACTGGGTAGGGCTGCCTCCTCGAAGGCCTGTTAGAAACGGAATGGAGCTCGACAAATGTATAATAGTGGAGTATGAGGGATGCTTATTGTCTACTTTCACTTTATGGAAATATACAAACGACGCGTGAGTTCTCGCCAGATGAGCGACCACTCATTCGATTCAACGCAGAGGCTTTTTGGGGGCTGGTGCGAAAAGCACCCGTGCAAAGGTGGATGCCGAAATGGTGGACAGGGTCGAGCATTTACAGGGCACTTGGTGCTGCAGACTGATAAATGATCGTCCCGTAATCAGGGCGTGTTCATATAAGGCTTCTTCAAATATCTATCAGGCATTTTCTATCACTGCCTCATGATGTCCGTGATGATGTCCGTTTTCAGGCACTCGTTTTTGAGATGTTTAATTTGAGAGATGAATGTAAGTAACTATTCTAAAATGATGCCTAAAAATTTTCGCTAGAATTTCACTGGTAACCTGTGACCATGCAGGTCAATGTGTGGATCGGGGTGGATACCTCTCTTTCTTCAGAATAAAGGGCAGCTGCTCTTTTGGGAGTTAAGTATAAATCATTTGACGTCTGCCCATTCGGTTACCTTATTCAAGCCAAGTTGAACCTGCCGCTTGCACATTGCAAGGTTGCATGATTTGTAACCTATCTGAACGTCGTTGACGTATGCGCAATAGAACGTCTTGTGGAATACAGGTACGCAAGGTATTCATTTTGATAATAAAAAGTGTGCACCTCAGCGCACCGCCTTGCAGCGCTCCCGTCTGTTGTACGAAAGTTCGAGACAAGACATTCCCCACTCGAAAACGGAAATTGCGATTGGACAGATAACTCTGCAATATCTTCAGCATATTACCTCCGACACCTAAGTGTGAGAGGTCTCGCAGTCTGCCAAAGCGCCATGTGGTGTAGTAGGCTTTTTCCATATTGAGAAAGACAGATAGTAAAAAATTGCTTATGGAGGAAAGCATCTTTTATCTGTGCCTCGATACGTACCAGGTGGTCAATGGTGGATCTGCCTTCGCGAAACCCACACTGGTACGGATAAAGTCGGCTGTTAGTTTAAAAAATGTACGATTTGGCGATTTATTATCTTTTCAAAAGGTTTGCATAGGCAGCTTTTCGATACTATCGGCCTGTAACTCATAACGGTAGATGGATCCTTGCCTTCTTTCAAAATGAGAATAATAATGGCCTCTTTCCAGCTCAAGGGGATGTCTCTGGCAAACCAGATGGCATTGTAGAGGTAAAGTAAGGTTTTTTGTGTTTCGAGAAGTAGGTTTTTCAACATTTGATAGACCCCACGGTCAGACCGACTGCGGAGTTGAAGTGCTGCAGCAGTTTAGAGATGTCTGTAGTCCAGCTAGGGAGAAAAGTTGGTTGTATGTCTCGTATTTTGTGCATTTTGTATATAGTTTCTGCTTCTGCACTCTTGTCTCATACCGTTGGAACTCTTGAGAGCAGGCAGATGAGCTGGAAGCTTGCTCAAAGTGTGCTCTTAGGTAGTTTGCCTAGTCTTCCAAGCTGTCACCTTGTACGCCCACCAGAGGACGCAAGATATGCTTGTTTTGGTTCCATCCTTCTCACCCTGTTCCAAACCTTACCCCCCCCCATGTATATGATGTGATACAAGATAACTTTTTTTCCAACTTACCGTTCTTGTCTGTCTGCGCGTCCTCATATCCTGGAATTTTATGTTCCTAAAATTTGTGAAATTGTCGGCCGTCAGTGATTCTCGGAGCCATCTCCAAGCTTTCTTTTGTTTTTACGCGCTTTTCGACATTCATTGTTCCACCAAGGCACACGTCATTTGCCACGTAGGCTATTTGTTTGAGGAATACATTTGGTGGTACCATCAATTAGAAAAGCTGTGAAGTCCACAGAAGCCACTTTGCTTAATGCACACAAGTCAGTACAGGTTAAGAGGGTACCTTTTTTCAAAACTGTTCCCAATCGGCTTTTTCGGTAAGCCATTTGGTACCCTGTTAAGGACATGAATATGATTGTACTCAAGACTACTGGAAAATTGTCTTTTTTATAATGTATATTTATGCTTTTCCATGTGAGGAAAGGTAGGAGCGATGGAAATGCAATGCTTATGTCAATGGAGGAGTAGGTATTGTTAGCGAGGCTGTAATCTGTAGGTTCTTTCTAACTCAGAAGGCAGACGCCGGAAGTGAAAAAGAACTGCTCAATTAGGTGACCTCGCGTGTCGCAACGAGAGTCACGCCCTGACTAATATGTGCATTGAAGTCTTCTAACACAGGATAGGGGTCGAGAAGTTCATCTATCAAGAACTGAAGCTCATGTTTCTGCAGGTTAAAATGTGGAGGTATCCACAAAGAGCAAATGGTGAAAAGTTTGCTTACAAGCACCACTCGAACAACCAGCGCCTCAAGAGACGTTTGGAGTTTCAAGTGCTTAACTATAACAGCTACACCTCCGGATGATGCCCCAGTTTCACCGCAGTTCTTTCGGAAAATAACGTAGCTGCGCAGAAAGCTGGTGTGTGTAGATTTCTAGTGTGTTTCATGTAAACACAGCACTTTTGGTGAGTGTATGTCTAGAAGTTCTTGCACGTCGTCGAGGTTTGTAAGAAGGCCTCTGACGTTCCACTGTATAATCTGTGTTTCCATATTAGATGGAAATCAGTGCTATGTGCACAAAAATGAGGTGGCTGTTTAAGTGGGAAGTTATAGCTTAAGTAGCAGAGCCGTCGTGAGGCCCTGTTATTTGTTTCTTGGTTTTCTTAGCGCACTCCAAAGAGGCACGCCGCACTTCTGGCACCTGAGGTACCATGTTTGTGTCCATCGCCTCATGTGAGGCGTACACTGGAAGCCCGCGTAAGTGAGCTGCTGTTGCGTATTTGCGACCTCGCCTGGTGAGATGTGGTCGGAAGACCCGACGACCCTGCGGTCTCCTGAATCACTGGCTTGGAAGGTGGAGCAGGCTTGGCTGCTTCCACCATGGGGGCAGCCGCCACACTTGATGGCTCACTTTGCGTGGGCCTATGTAGTAGTGGAGGGTGATGCAACGCTACCCCCTGACGCGCCGCATCAGCGTAAGTTGTGCCATGAAAAGCCGAACACCATCGGCGTGCTTATTTGTAGGAGATGTTTTTGTGGATCTTCAGTGTAATACTGTCTTTTTCTTTTTTCCACTGTGGACAAGAACGTGAATGTGACACGTGGTCTCCGTCACAGTTTACACATTGTGGGGTTTCATTACATTTGTCAGAGATATGGCCTTGGGCACCACATTTGGCACAAGCAGATTGACCACGACAGCTCTGAGAGCCATGGCCAAACCTTTGACACTGGTAACGTCGGCGAGGGTTCGGTATGTAGAGCCTGATCGGTGTCTTACTATAGGCAGTTTCTATTGTTTGTGGTAGTTCACTCGTGGTAAAGGTCAGTACCAAGTAATACGTTGGGGTTCCCTGATTGTTCCTTCGAATGACGCTTCGCTTCACATTGGTCACACTCTGTTCTTTTCAGCCCTCGAGAAGTTCAGCCACCTTGAGGTCAGGGTTTCTGTCGAAAAGAACTTCACGTGTGGAGTTCGTGAATCGTTGGGGTGCTACTCTGATGGGAATGCCGCTGAATGTTGCAACACTCTTTAGCTTGTCAAATTGTTTTTTTTTCATGGACTTCTAAAGGAATGTCTCCACTAGCCATTTCTGTTACTTAATAGTCATCACCTAACGTGGCTGTCAGTGACCGGACACTGTTCTGTCTGGCAGTTTCGTTGGACTTCTCACTGTGTACGACATGATAGCGGTGGAATACTTCTTTGGGTCAGCTGGAAAAGGGAAATTCTTTGGTGCGTACGAGCTTTGAATCGGCACGATTACTGAGGAGTGAAAAACGTTCTATGCATGATAGTGGAATATAGTTCAGTAATGATGGTGGCCACCCACCACGGAGCCCAGCGAGGGGACGCTACTAGATTTGTGAAATGAGAAACACGGAGACTCCAGCCGTACATCGCTACGATAATCTAATGCGCATAGGCAAAGGTTGTCTTGTTGCACAAGGTTAACTCAAGCCGCCTATGAAAATGGGAAAGTAACAGAAGAGATTAGAAGACAGGACCGATTAGAAATAGGACAGGAAAGAAAAATATCGGAGAGGGGGATAGGGAAAGGCGACTCTTGATTTTCCCTGAGTGGGTCATCCTGGGGTTTTGTGTACGTGAAGCCGGGGCAAAATGGGCGTGTTGCCTCAGCCGAGGGGCCTAAAAGGTCAAATCACACGGCACCGACTCAACCCACAGAATCCCCTTTTTTCCGAACACGGCAAAGCACGCACGGCTAGGTGTGGGAGGGAGTGAAAACCAGCCGTCAGCTGGGGTCCGTGGTGTCGCTAGACAGCAAGCGCCTACTTGCGCAGACGCCCATGCGGGGAACGTATTTGAAGAGCTATTGCTACCTATGTGAATTGTGGTGACAACTTTCAAAACAAAAGAGGCAGCGTACGTGTGTATAATAAAGGAACCAATAATCCGTACTTCACTGGTTTTCGTTACTGATTCTATCGATTTCATTAATTTTTTTGTCTTTATATGCTAACTTAGCATATACCTATCTTGGTGTTACTGTATGTCTGTTTTTTACAGAGAAAGTTGCTGCACGGAAATTTAATGTTTCTCTCCGTTGAATTGCCCTTGTAGATGTTGAACACTGAAGAGAAAATCTGGCTGACGATGACCACTAAGGATATGCGCAGGCTTGATTGTGATTATTGGACGAAGATATCATTGAACGATACTGATTACGACTTCAATCACTGGTACAGAAAGCAACCGAAAGGTCGTGAATGGACTAAACAAGGACCCCAAAAGTAGGTGATAAGCGAAATGTACGAACACGAACTAAGGTGCGGTAACATGCTTTCATTTTTCTTGGAAGTTAACTTATGAAGTATAGCAACACTGCGGTGGCACTGTTGCGCTCAGGTTTTCATTACGTGGCACAAAAGATTGACTTCTTACTTCTGCAGCAAAACGCGTTTTGCAGAATTTTTGTGAGAGAGATGCACTACACCAAGTATTTGAGTTGAAAGAATGACATATTTGTTCGCTAGCTCAAGTAAACGTTCTGCTCTAGCACTTGTTATTTAATGTTTAGATCATTTGCTTATACCCTACTAGGCGGTTACTTCTCAAAAAATTGGTGCCTGCAAAGCGTTGAATCTGCCGAATGTTGTTCTGCTTTTTTATTTATTTTATTTATTTATTACAAGTACTTACATCGCCCATTGGGCCTTGTTGTAGGGGGGTTACAGTAGAAAATAGAATACAAAACAGCAAAATTAAAGGCAGATAAATCTTGCCTTACAGTATACAGAAGAAATTAACACTTGTAGTACAGCATTAGAACAAAAGTACAAAGCACAGGATTATACAACGAAGCAGTAATTATACTTATAAAAATCAACAACCAAGAGAAGTACAAAGCCAACGTTAAATATATGGGTTATTTCAGCAGCTCAAAATGCTGTTTCAATGGCTGTTAGGAAATTAGAATCAGAGATTATTGGTATTTTTAGCACATTCCAGTCACTAATAGAATTTGGAAAAAAAAAGAGTATTCAAGGACATTCAATCGACAGGTATATTCTCTAATTTTAATAAGTGATCTTTCCGTTCGGACATACAACTAGGCGTCTCTAAATACCGCTCTTTATTTAGCCCAGTCTTACCGTGATATATAATATAGAGAAATTTAAGTCTTTGAACTTTCCGTCGTCCAAAAGGGGTTCCCATCCCAAGGCCTGAAGAATTCCAGAAGACCTTATTCTAAAATCGTAGTTTCCTGTCACAAACCTAGCAGCCTTTTTTGGCACCCCCTTCAACTTTTCTTTTAGTACATTCGTGAAAAGGTCCCAAGAAACACAAGCATACTCTAAAATTGGGCGCACATTTGTAATATACAGGGTTTCCTTGAGTGTTTGCGGCGCGTCGCGGTAATTTTTTTGAAAAAAAATGAATTAGGCGCGAAGCCTTGGCTGTCATTAGACCTACGTGACTGGTCCAATCTAGTGTTGCCGTGAATGTTACGCCGAGATACTTAACTTGATCTACCTTTTGTACTGCGCAAGATTTTAAGTAATAAGACCTGTATACAACCTTTTTTGTTATTGAATTGCACATGAAAACATTAGTTAGGTTCAAACTCATTTGCCACTGAGCACACCAAGACACAATCTTATCGAGGTCAGACTGAAGTATTGTGGTGTCATCAAAACACTTGACTGGGCAATACAAAACACAATCATCAGCATAAAGCCTCACTGTTGATTTCAAACCCAGTGGAAAATCATTGATAAAAATAAAAAAAACAGAAGCGGCCCCAGGACCGACCCTTGTGGCACCCCGGACAGTACATCAGCTGTTGATGAAGACACATCATTTATCGCAACACATTGCTTGCGGCCGCTGAGATATTCCTTAAACCAGTCTATGAGGGTTTTAGGAATACCAAGAAACGACAACTTATGAAGCAAAAGACTGTGGGGGACGACATCAAAAGCTTTTTTTTGAAGTCCAAAAAAACAGCCTCCAATTGAATGCCCTGGTCGAATGATGGAGCGATGTCATGTACGAATTCGGTTAGCTGTGTAACACACGAAAGGCCTGCGCGAAAGCCATGTTGAGACGAAGTGAAAAAATTATTATCTTGAAGGTGTTCTATAAGGCAAGAATAGATTATATGTTCCAGTGTCTTGCAACAAACGGGGGTTAGCAATACCGCTCTATAGTTAGATACATTATCACGGACGCCGGATTTGTGCAAAGGCGTGATATTGGCTAACATCCACTCCACTTACATTTGCTAGAAACCACCACTTCCACTTGCTAGAAACCAACGCAAACTTTAGTGTTGGCCGTCCATATTATAAAGAGATTTTAAACTATTTTATTTCGAAGTTGACAGCTTGTTTGTTAACTGCGTTGTTATCTGGGTCCTTTCATTTTTTCCACTTAGATTCGCTTTGTAGAGTGGAAACTTTGTAAACTCAGTTTGTAAGTTTCACCTTTTTGTATTTAATGACCTTTTGTTCCATGTTTCTTTTTGTCAACTTTTATTTTATATTTTGTTACACACTATGTATGTATAACATTTACTGCGACTACATACTCAGTTACAGATAGCCGTTACTAAAGGGTGCGCCTAAAGAGTTCATGAGAGCAAATTTTTAGTCCCAGTCTTTGTTAACGTGGTTAACCCTTGTATGTTCACAAACATATTAGGCATTGTTTTTTCTTATTAACTTTTTTTCCTGAATGGGCTTCAATTGAAATATAAAAACTTTTATAAGCACGCGAGCGTTCTTGTAAAAATGGAAAGACTCGCACGTATTTGCGAATTGTGGTATAACAAGCGGCTTGCAATGTGGGCTTCTGTATTCCGGCTAGCAAGTCTTTTCCATGGTTAGCTGGCTGTGCAATCGAGCTATTTCAGCATCACTAGGCTAGAATTCGAAATTAAATGACTTACAGCAGTTAAAACATAAGAGAAGGACGCCGGCTCCTTTGACACATATATCACAAATGCCACGGCAGAATTGTGGGCGTCGCAGGTTGGGTGCATGCGTTTATAACCGGTGTCTTCTAGGGCCCACTCTCTACTGTAATGCTCTCTTTCATTCCCTTTTTCACATCTATACAAGCATAATAAACTCTCTATTTTGATTTTTCACTAAAAACCGTGACTTCTTAGAATACCGCGTCATGGACACTTGAAATTAATGCTAAGCAAATGTCATTTAGCAGGAATTGCTTAGCACAATAAAAAAAACTGCACACGAGAAAGATGCACGATGGATAATCACTACCTACAACTGTTTATTCCAGAAAGTTGTCATGCAACATATATATGCACGTGGCACAGCCCCGTCGCGGTGGTCAAGTGGCTAAGGTACTCTGCTGCTGACCCGCAGGGCGCGGGTTCGAATTCCGGCTGCGGCGGCTGCAGCCGAAATGGAGGCGGAAATGTTGTAGGCCCGTGTGCTCAGATTAGGTGCACGTTAAAGAACCCCAGGTGGTCGAAATTTCCGGAGCCCTTCACTACGGCGTCTCTCATAATCATATGGTGGTTTTGGGACGTTAAACCTCACATATCAATCAATCAATCAATCAATGCACGTGGCACATGCGCACATGCTTTCAGTAAGACAAAAAGAAATGAAAAATAATGAAGATGATATTGAAGAGATTTCACTGTAAAACGAGGCGGGCGGGGTGCGTTACCGAGTCAATAATTACGCTGCACACGAAACTGTTTAAAGTCTTCGCCGTGTTTATCTCACAGAAAATCTCGTATCATTTTTTACAGCGAAAGCTGCTTTTCGAATCACACGCAGTTGTTGCTGTCCGCCACCACCGTTTCCGTAACCACAACACGCGAAATTAGAAAAAATGAACCTTGCACCAATGACACAGTGGGGCTTGAACCCGGGTCTACTGTATGCCAGCCCGATATTCTACCAATGAGTCACGCCGGTGCTTGTAATTTATCAAACTTGCGTTAGGCAGGCATGTCCTAGCACCAAGGGCACGTTGGGGCTCGAATGCGGGTCTGCTAAGTGCCAGCCCATTATTTTACCACTGAGCTACACCGGTTTCTTTTCTTTATTTCTGGTTAGACTTCATACAGGGGGTGCTAAGATAAAAATATTACAATACACAACAAGGAATACCAAAAATAAATAAAAATAACTAAGGCCATCAAGCATTACTATAACCATTACGTCCTAGAATTCATTCATGGTCAGTAGGGCTTCTACCATTTCTTACTATAAAGGTACACATTCGTCTGGTCTTACTACCTCGAAACACCTTGGAATACATAATTTAAAATACTCTTTTGCTGGTCTCCTGTCACAGTCACTGTAAAATCCAGCCAATCTAGGGCGCCATATACTCTGCAAAACAGTAAATAATAAAATCGAAAGGTAATCCATCCTCATTCTCTACTACCAAGTACATGATCCCATGAGGGTCTAACGAAAACTATTTTTTATATGTTCTTTGCAATACGTCCAAAAAGTAAACTACTTCCCAACAGTGCAGGAAAACAGGGTTATAGTTCCCGGTTTCTTACGGAATTACAGTGATATAAAACACATGCTTCTCTAGGCAGGTTTCAAGAGAAGTGTTCGAGTGTGTAATTTAAAAAAGGACGTTTTTGCACTTGAAGCTGCCTGCATTTCTTTAACTCGTTTGAGTACATTCAGACCCTTGGTGCAGGCCACAAATTCATGTATCCTTGCAGAGCCCCTGTGGTAAAATGAGTGCTCACAAGAAACTCAGACAACAGTCTAATTAGTCTTGTTTGACACCCTGTTAGTAGAAAAGGATCTCTTGTCTCGCGGAAAAATAAAAACCTATCTACTAACTGTGTGATAAACAGATGTCCTCGCCCAAGGCCTCCACACTTCACTCGTCTAAACAAATTCGTGCGACTGCACCTTTCCCAGTTATACCCCCGCACAAATATTGCAAACGCTCGATGTAATTTTTGCACATTGACGCGGGAACAGTACAGCACCTGCATCACATATATAGCTCAAACACAAAAAACCAGTTGCACGCAGTAGCCCTAGCAAACATGGACAGATAAGTTGCATTCCACCTATTCGATTTCTCTTTTTTTTCTTTTGTTGTTGTGTCCAATATTCATCAGTACTTTTGTATGGCTAGAGCGGAACTCTAAGATATTAAACTGGCGTTTTGGCCTATGTAATGGCTGCCAAAAATTTTGGGGTTGAAGGCCAATATTCTTGGCAAAAGCCGAGGAATCTACCCCAGTTATGTGGCTTCTTGTACCTCCAGCGAAAGGTTCCGAAACTTTAATTGATTCTTCAATACCTTCATAGAAAGCGCTACAAGTAGCAACATCATTAGTGTACGCGAGTAGTTTGACCTCTGAGAATTGCACTGTAAAGCCACTAATGATGTCGTTTTGCAATATCGACCGACATAATGTTTCAGAGTAGATGCAAAACAACAGTGGACTAACAAGGCAACCTTGACGCACCGATCGCTCAATTCTAATGGGGGGAAGCAATGTATTGTTGATAATTGGTCTCATACTACCATTTCGAGATGCCATGGCTACACCGTCCATAATTATCTTACCAGCATACCTTTGCTAGAATACTGCAAAAAAAAAGAGCGTGGGCAACGCCATCAAATGCTTTCTCCAGATCCAGCTGGAACATGGCCACATGAGCTTGACTGATGTCAAAGCATTCGAACACGGACCGAATTTTATGAACATTTGTTGCTATGGACCGACCTTTATTTCCACACGTTTGGTGAGGACCGACGATAGCTGTAATTACTGACTTAAGTCTAGCTGGAAAATTTTCAGTAATATTTTGTAGTCTATGTTTGTCAGTGTGATTGGCCTGTACGCTGTGACGTGCCTGAGATTTACAACCTCATCTGTCTTCGGAATCAGAACGATACGCGATTCACCAAAGCGCGGTGGTAATTTCTTTTCCTCATATGCCTCGTTTTTATAAAAAAAGGCAGCATATCCACGGAGTGAATCACAGAGAGTGGGGCGAAGCATTCGTCCATCCGTTCGTTCTTGCTTCCGTGCGTCCATGCGTCCGTCTGTGTGACCCTCCATGTGTCCATCCACCCGTCCATGCGTGCGTCTGATCGTGCGTCCGTCCCTTCGTTCGTCCGTGCATCCGCCCCTGCGTCCGTTCATGCGTCCCTCCATGCATCTGTGTTTGTGTCTGTTCGTCCATCTATTCAACACTCCAAGTACCACCATCTCGCATCTTTTCATCATATATTCCCCATATAAAAGCACCGCCATCAAACAGACATTCCAAGGACTAAACGAGAGGTGGCACAACTTACGGCTTGCGCTTTGGGTCTACTTCCCACCTTTAACCACCTCGACTTCATGGTGTATACTAGTTCACTGTATTGATGGCACTGCGGCCCAACGCTCGCTAAGCCTTTCTAAAACCAAGGAGGTTACGCCCAGCGAGTATAACGTAGCAACCTTTTCCTCTCAGATAGTGCTCAATATACATGCCAATGACTGCTAATGGGAAATGAGAGACAGGAGAATTCGGCTTTTACTTTCTTACGGCTTGCGCTTCGTATCTACTGCCCATTTTTAACCACCTCGAGTTCATTCATGGTATACACAAGTTCATTGTATTCATGGCACTGCGGCTCAAAGCTCGCTAAACCTTTCTCAAGCTAAGGAGGTTACACCCAGCGAGTATAACGTAGCAACCCTTTCTTGTCAGATAGTGCTCAATATACATGCCAATGGCTGCTAATGGTGATCGCAGCCTGCGCGTTAACTAAAAGCCGAATGCTCCTGTCTCTTATTCCCCCTAAGCAGCCATTGCCATGTACATTGAGCACTATCTTTTATTGTTCAACAACACACAGAAGAAATATCTCACCGGCTCAACCTTTGAGGTCAAAATGTTATACTTGTTATACACTACAACGGCTACTAGGGACGAACAGGTGCCGCTATAACGAGTCTCGCCCCTATAACTCCTGCAAATATGGGAGACAATTCGCTTTTAAAACACTTGCACCACTTGGCACAAACACCATCTGGTCCTGGAGATTTTCCGGGATTTAACTTATCAATCGCCCGTTGAACTTCAGATGCAAATATAGATCATTCCAAAGCGCTTTTAACTTTCTGACTGACTTGTGGCATGCGACCTTAATATCCTGCTTTGAATTTTTTTAGGTTTACCCGTTCACGCACAAAAAGGTTTTCAAAATGCCTTTAAAATACCGATAAAATTGTGTCGGTATAGGTAACTTCGTGACCATCCTCCTCTATTTTAAGTGCGAAGCATTTCTTAGCGAACTTCGGTGACTTTGAGTGCATCTATCTATCTATCTATCTATCTATCTATCTATCTATCTATCTATCTATCTATCCATCTATCTATCTATCTCTATCTATCCATCTATCTATCTATCAAGCCGCCTACGACTTTTAGTTCTCCTGGCCGTTCAAATACTCTAATGATACCAAACTTGGTATGACATAACATGGCTATATGAAGAACATGTTGACTAGTCATGACATCAAAATCGTGACATGTATGTCATGAATGTCATGATTTACGTTTCATGGTCCTGCAGGTCTTACGGTGGTTTTGTTCACACGGCGTGTGGCAAAACTGCTATGGTGTGACGTGATTGCGTGGTGAACACAAGCGATAGATCCTAACATGAAAATTATGACTTGCATGTCATGTAACAACATGACTACATGCCACGCTCACAGAGCGGTCGCTGCCGTTTCGCTAGCTTTCTTTATACCAAACTCGGTATCACGGTACGCGAATGAACGACGAAGGTATGTGACAGGTGCAAACATGATAATCTATAGATACGTGTCACGTAAGAACTTGACTACAAGCCACGCCTAGGATGCGCTGGTGGCCGTTTCACTAGCTTCACTTATACCAAATTTGGTATTACGGTACGCGAATGGATGAAGAAGGTATGATACTGGATCAAACATGATAAACATGACATGCGTGTCATGTAACAACATGACTACATGCGACACTCCTGATGCGCTCACGGCCGTTTCGCTAGCTTCACATATGCCAAGTTTGGTATTACGTGACGTCAATGGATGACAAAGGTCATTTATTGGTGTATTGGACTGGTGCAAACATGATATCAATAAGATGCCTGTCATGTTCGAACATGACTGCATGCCACAGTCAAGGCGCCAATACATTTCGACGTGGAGGGGTGCGCGTGCTCGCTGGCATTCATTTCGTCGCGTCACGGTGGCGTTGCGACGCCAGGTGCCACTTTTGCCATATGGTGGGGGCTGTCACGGTGGATGGACGTGTTCTTTGAGCGCTCCGGATAGACGGCGAAGATAAGTGTTTTTGCATGTTTGAGCTTGTCTTTATAATTATAAGGCAGCGGTTGAAATCTTCGTAGCATTTATTTTATGGTACGGCTTTTTCGGGGGCCAGTCACCAGGTATTTCTTAGTTAGTGCGGGTGTGTGAATTTTTTGTTGTTTTTTTTTTCTTTTGCCACCCCGTGGGGGAGGTGCGCGTACATTGAACACGCAAATTTTGTAGTAGAGCTTAGACATTCTTTTTTTAGTAGTGCAGGGCTTGAGTTTAGTAATTATCGAGTATAGGGACAATTGGTGTCAGAAAGACATGGTTAAAAAGACTGTAAAGTGTTCAGGATGTGGAGTGGGTTTGAAAGTGGACCCAAGCGTAGAAGCGGATGGAGAAGAAGCTGACGCGAAGTGTAGGCAATGTGAGGTCGACGAAAAATTGGAGAAAATGATGGTTGCCCAGAGTGAACTGCTGATGAGAATCGCCGAGCTCGAGACTGAGTTGGCGACAGAGCAAGAGAAAACGAGGGCAATGGGAGAAAGACTGAAGTCCGCCGAGGAAGCACTATCGAAGTTGAACAAAGAAGCGGCCTACGGATAGAACAGTAGGGAACCGGCAACCAGAACGGTGGAGAAGGAAGAGCAAGCAAGTTTGGAAAAAACAGGTTTAGCCGGTTCAACTGTCGCAAGGCCCAGCTTCAGCGAGGTAGTGGTGGGGCTGGGAGGGGACAAAGCAGCCGGCGTCACAGGTGCAAGCAGCCCCCAGGTGCAGGACGCTCTCGCTGAAAAGTCAAAGCATGTGATAATCACCGGGGACTCGAATTTAAATCGATGCACAGAAGCCATCAAAGAGAGGGTAAGAGGGGACAAGAGGGTTGCAGTAAAGGCGTTCCCAGGACGCAAGCTTGAAGCAGTCATGTGGCAAGCGAGCACAAAACTCAAAACTACAGCTGATAGACGAAACCTCGTGATGATTTCAGGTGGTTTAAACGATGTCTGAAATGAAGAAACAGCAGGACTAGCAGCCGCACTGGCGAAAGGTGTCGATGACATGCGCGCCACCTCTTCTAAGGTACAGGTAGTGATATGCACGATAGCGGAGGTACCGGTGCGTGATAGCAACCTGCAAAGAGCGGTTGTCAACGCAAACCAAGAGATATGGCGGATGAGTCGAGGGAAAGGCTTTGAGGCGGTGGAAATAAACAGAGAGGTGCATAGGTGGGGTGGTTTTCAACGAGACAGAATCCACTTCGATGGGCGGCTAGGTCATGAGGTGGGTTGGCGGCTTGCAGGACGCGCAGTAGCTTTTTTGGGGGGCAAGCGAGCCCTTCGGAGTGCAGGATAGCTAGTAACGAGGAAAACAATCAGGGAGACTCTTCGACAGGTGGTATGGACAGATACGATTCTAAAGTGGCACCAATATCTAAGATAGGTAGAGTCCGGGGCATAAACAGACGTAGCCACGAGCGCCGAGCCAATTCAGACATAGGGTATATTAACATGCAGGGTGGTAGGAACAGGCTAGAGTGGGAAGAGATAGAAGAACAGCTAAGGGAAGAGAGGCCGATGGTATACTGTTTTGTAGAAACACATCTCAGGGACATGGAACAACCTCCGAACAATCCGGACTACGCGTGAAAATATTGTAACAGAACAGAAGGCAGCAGAAAGGGGGTTGGTATGGGGGCATTCATTCATAAAAGTACAGACTGGCAAAGGGTCAAGCAGGAGTGCAAGGAACATTTATGGCTAAAAGGGAAAGTGCCAGGTCAAATGACACTCTTTGGTTTCGTGTACTTGTGGACGGGAGCAAAGGCCAGAGAGAAAAACCAGGCAATGGTAGAGTGTATATCAAAGGACATTCAGGAGTTAGGAAGAGAGTGCGAGATAATTATACTAGGAGACATAAATGCGCACATAGAAAATATAGATGGGTATACCGACCCGACAGGCAAAATGATCATGGATATGTGTGAAAGGCATGATTTGATCATTTGCAACAGTACCGAGAAGTGTGAAGGGCAAATAACATGGGAGGTAGGAAGGCTGCAGTCGACGATAGATTATGCACTGATGTCACATTAGATGTATGATAAGCTGCGTGGAATGCACATAGATGAAGGTGGCTCCAGAGGTCTGGGTAGTGATCACACACGTATCAAGCTAAGTTTCGGAAGAGCAGTGAAAGTGGGAAGGAGACAAGATGAGCAACTACAGGAGAATTTTTATACAGAAAGGCAAATTGAAATAGCCACTAAACAAACTGAGAAAGTAATCACGGAGGATAATAAGACAGTGTGGACATACACGAATTTAATTAGACCATTCGAGCTAGAGCTTGCTAAGACGCGTGACAAGTCACCCCGGAAAAGAAGACACAAACGCAAAAGTTGGTGGGATGAGGAAGTTAAGAGAGCCATAGCAAAACGTCAGGAAGCCTCTAGGAAACACAGACATGCTAAGCAGCGGGGTGAACCGGCAGATGATGTTGAAAGAAAATGGGAAACCTTTCTAAGCTGTAGAAGGGATGCATCCCTTCTGATCAATGAGAAGATTTGAAGAAAGGGAGCTCAGTGGCTGGCAGAAGTACATCAAAAAGATAGAAAGGCAGCTACGAAATTTTGGAACCATCTAAACTCCCTAAGAAAAGAGACGAGTCTAGAGCAGAGTTTTATAACTAGAGCCCAAGGTGCTAGGCTAGAATAGGACGAAGCTATTGAATATATGAGAACTTTATGCACCACAATAGACAAGGACGAATAAAGTGGTGCGATGGCTCCATTTTCACAACGAGAGTGGGAAAGGCTGAGAAAAGGGTTCCTAGTAGTACATCAACAGGCCCAGATGGCATTCCAATTAGGCTGATAAAGACATAAGGTCCGAAGTCTAAGCAGGCTTTTAGAGAGGCAGTGAGCAAAATAATAATCGATGGTGAAGTTCCCAATGGACGGAAACTTAGCAGGATGAGCATGATCTATAAAGGAAAGGGGGAAAAAGCTGACATAAACAACTACCGTCCTATAACAGTGACATCGGTGGTCTACAGGCTGGCGATGCAGATTATAAAGGATAGACTGCAGGCATGGATAGAGGATGAGGGGTGCTAGGGGAACTGCAGAATGGGTTTCGGAAACACAGGAGGTTGGAAGACAATCTGTTCTCACTGACGCAGTGCATCGAAATAGCAGAAAAGGAACACAGGCCCCTGTGGCTAGCATTTTTGGATATCAAGGGAGCGTACGATAGCGTGGTTCAAGAGGAATTGTGGGGAATACTGGACACACTAGGCGTGGAACATGTAGTCACTAATCTTTTAAAGGGCATCTATAAAGGTAACAAGGTAGTTATAAAGTGGGGAAACAGGTATCCAAGCCTGCAGAGGTAAAACGGGGGCTTAAGCAGGGGTCTCTTTGTCACCCTTATTATTCATAGTGTACCTACAAGGATTAGAGGCAAAATTAGAGGGAAGTGAACTGGGCTTCAACCTCTCTTTAGTCAAACAAGCAAAAGTTATTGATCAGACACTACCAGCATTAATGTACGCAGATGATATAGTGCTAATGGCCAACAACAAGGAAGATTTGCAGAAATTGATGGACATCTGCGGTAATGAGGGAGATAGGGTAGATTTTAGATTCAGTAAGGAAAAATCAGCAGTCATGATTTTCAATGACAACGAAGGTAGTGAGATAGAATACAGTAGGTCACGCTAGAGATAACAGATAAATACAAATATCGGGGTGTACGGATCAGCAATGGGACCGAGTACCTGAGGGAACACGAAATAAACGTGACGACTAAAGGTAACAGGAATGCAGCAGTGATGAAAAATAGTGCACTGTGCAATTACAATAGGTATGATGTTGTGAGAGGAATATGGAAAGGGGTCATGGTTCCTGGGCTGACGTTCGGCCATGCGGTCTTGTGCATGAGATCAGAAGTTCAAGCAAGATTAGAAATTAAGCAACGTGGAATAGGTAGGCTTGCTTTAGGAGCTCACGGGATTACACCAAATCAGGGAGTACAAGGTGATATGGGATGGACATCATTTGAGGGCAGGGAAGCTAGCAGCAAGATAAAATTTGAGAAGCGATTGAGAGAAATGGGGGAGGAGCATTGGGCTAGGATGGTATTCAGCTACTTGTACATGAAGAATGTCGATACAAAATTGAGGAAGCGAACCAGGAAGTTGACTGGTAAATAGTTAGAAAACAGCAGATGGCCAAACCAAGAAGAACTATCGGTTGAGAATGAAGTGAAGGAAACAGAAACTGACATGTGGAGAATGGGCATGATTAAGAAGTCCGCACTAGAGATCTATCGAACTTTTAAGCAGAAAATTGCCAAGGAAAGGATCTATGATAATACTCGGGGTAGTTCTCTACTGTTTGAGTCTAGGACGGGAGTACTGCGAACCAAGACATATCGGGCCAAATACGAAGGGGTAGACACAGTATGCAGTGCGTGCGGAGAGGAAGAAGAAACTGCGGAACACTTGATAATGTTCTGTAAAGGGCTTCGCCCTATAGTTCAGGATGATGGCGCAGAGTTTTTCAAAGCACTGGGGTTTAGGGACCGGGAGGGCAAAATTGACTTTAAGCGGGTAGACTTAACTAGTAGGAGGTTATGTGATTGGTGGCTAAAGTCAAGGCACGAGTGAAAATAAACTCTTCACTGCAAAGTACGAATCTTCAAACTCACTTTTTAAGGGAAAAAAATATAGTTTTTGATTCATTAAGTATTACGGTTTGGTGGCGCTAGCCACCCCCCGATCTAAAGGGTACAGCCATATCCATCCATCCATTCATCCATCCATCCATCCGGCAAGCGTGTGCCGCGGTGCATTGCTTTGACGCATGCGCGTTTCAGCGCATCCGGTGTCCCTCCGTCATGAAAGGGGGAGACGCAGTGTTGTCTTGGTAACGCATCGGCGCGAATTTCACGCCGGTTGCCGTCGGGCAACACTGATGGACGCTCGTTGCTGCGGTCGCGCCTGGCGTCAGACTATTCACCTTTTCATAAACACCTCCCTGGGCGCCGCCATAGCCCTCCTTGGGCTGTGCAAATTGGCGCGTCCCCTCGAAAATGCGCTGGGAACACTGTGCCCTTAGCCTTTATACTCCCTCGCTCAGCCAATCATGGCAGTCTTTTTTTCCTTCCTGTGAAAAGGCGTATAGATTGCTAGCGTTTTGCTAACGTAGCGTCACTGTGCCCAGCGTTCGCGCGCATCAACGCTGAATTGGAGTATATTGGGCCCTGTATGATACGCTCGTGGCCATTTCGCTAGCTCCACATTTACCCACTTTGGTGTTACGTGGCTTCAAAGGATAACAAAATATATGAATGGTGCCAACATGACAATCCTGACACGCGTGTCATCTAAGAACATGACAATATTTCATGCTAAAGCGTGCGCGCGGCCGTTTTGCTAGCTCCCCATATACTAAATTTGGTATAAAGCCACGTGAATAGGTTACGAAGACAAACGACACATCCAAACATGAAAATTATGACACAGAAGTCATGTACGGCATCATTTACCTCCTCCTCGTAATGTTTTGCTGATTTTAAAGTGACATGTCAACCTTTCTTATTCGTGCTTCGCATATCATTGATTCCCACTGTATGTGGAATCTTCCAATTTTTTTTCAATATGATTCCGTCGAGCGTTCATTTTTTCCACCCCTAACACTCTTTTGATTGGCAGTTCTCCAACAGCCAAAGCCTCAGCCCTAGCACGGACGGGTGCTCCGCGGTAGCGTTTCTCGTCATTCTGGGCAAGTTTTTCCTTAATAGTGCGAATGTCCGGTTGTTTGCACTCCAAGTCAATTAGTCTTTCACTAGTCAGTCGGAGTTCCTATTCTTTCTTTTTCTTTCGTAACTCAATGCGCAAGAACGATCAATTTTTTTATTTTTATTCGCTGCTTGAACTCTTACCATTATTCTGCAAGTTCAACTTCATCCATTTTTATTTCAATGATGCAGTTCATTACTTGACCTAAGAAATGTTTGCCAGTGATCAAAATGAAATTCATCTTCCACAGCTCCCATGAAAATGTTCCACCTTTTGTTTTCTCTCCCATATTATATTTAACTACACAATGATCCCTGATGTGTATTGGGTAGACAGATTATGTCTTTCATTGGGCTATTAATTCAAGCGACACGTAAATGCGATGGAGGCGAGCATGGCTATTCCCCTGAAAATGTGTGAAACGCTTTTCCCGTGTTCCCTCCATACAGCTACCCAAGTTTTCTAACTCGAATTCAGTAATTATGTTTTCTAGCGTCCTACTACTTTTATCGTGCATTCTGCGTCCATTTGATCGATCTTGCCCGTTGAGGACGCAGGTAATATCACCAAGTAATAGAGATTTCATTTCCAAACTGATGTGCTCTTTTAGATCTGAAAAAAAACTAATGTGAACGTTCCTCGCAAACGCCCCGCCGCGGTGGTCTAGTAGTTAAGGTACTTGGCTGCTGACCCGCAGGTCACGGGATCTAATCCCGGCTGCGGCGGCTGCATTTCCGATGGAGGCGGAAATGTAGGCCCGTGTGCTCAGATTCGGGTGCACGTTAAAGAACCCCAGGTGGTCGAAATTTTCGAAGCCCTTCACTATGGCGTCTCTCATAATCATATGTGGTTTCGTGGCGTTAAATCCCACGAAACAATCATCAATCAATCAATCAATCGCAAATGGCTGGTGCATAGTTACACACAATACGACAATGACAATCATTAAATACAAAATCACAGAAAACCAATCTACCAGACGGGCAAGAGAAGTTATCTTGCACTGCCAGACCCGGTAACTTTTTAATGAACAAGACACAGCCTTCAGGCGTGTTTGATGCTTGACTTACAATTGTGTAGTAACGCGCCGTAAACCTCGGCACCGTGCCACGGGTCTTTTCCTCACCGTCTCCTTTTAATTCTTGTAAAGCTAGTACATCCAGATCATGATTCGCAAGCAGCCTGTCGACTTGGCTCTGTTTCCGCTTGGCGGCAAGATCTCGAACATTTAACGTTGCCACTCTAAGTTGCGGCGCAAAAGCCATGTCTACACAGTGAAGAAGTTAGCTCGGGGTGTGATGCTTACCTTCAACGTCTAGCATAGAGCTAGACATCCTAGGAGCCTCCAGGTGGACTAGTGCCACTGTAGGACAATGGTGGCCAGTGTTTGTCCGATATCGGGTTGGGACGCAGCCTTGTGCTACTGCGTCGGAACAGAGTCACCTTGGCAGGTGGCCCACCTTCATGCTTTTCACTGGACACCTCGCGCCATCCTGCAGACTGCTGGTGGGGTCTTTTGCTTGGCGTCCCACCCCTCTTACTCTCGGTCGACACTGGAAGTTCGGTTAATTTCACCGGCTCATGCTCCTTCAATGGGGTACTTGTGAAGCCTTCCTCAGTGTGGCCGGCTGGCTCTTGAGTTACCTCCCCAGATGCTATGTCTGCTTGCACTGTTAGTCACTCCCCATCATTCGGTGTGGCTGTACCTGCTGAAGCATTTGGGTTCACCACGTCACCAGCCCCTTTGCCTGCGTCTTCAGCCTCGGTCGCGTCCTACACCAACTCTGCTCTCCTCACCCTCAGCTGGTCCGATAGCCGATGCGTACGTACGCATGCAGTCATCTTAGCTGTGGACAAACCGCCGACAGCACGAGTCTTGCGGTACCTTACACTCTCCTCTAACATGGCTGGTACTTTGGCTGCGCAAACACTGCGTTGGCGGACCAGGTGCAACCACAAGTGCCAGTTCACCAGCCACCCCGGTTGATGCGGAAGATCTTCGACCTTCACGCCACTCTTGAGCCTAATAAGCACACACAGTGTGGTTGACCCCTTGTCGCTGACTCCATGAATGCGTCAATGCTCTCAGAAGACTTGTACGACCTTCCCAAAAGCTGCCAACGCCGTTCGTAGGTCTTTATCGTTGACACCATACTGCTACTAATGAAGGCCCAGCCGCGCCTGCTGATCCTGGGTGTCTACGAATATGCACCGTAGCCCCTTGACTTTCAGCTCCTTCACGTCGAGCAAGTATTTTGTAGCGTCCGCGTTGCTCATGCTCACTGCCCAGACATAGTTTATCTGGTAGGCCCACAGTGCCAACACCTCCGGCAGCAGTGCTCTAGGGCCGAGCGCACCTCGAAAATCTTCTACTCGATACAGTCTGCCACGTACATCACCACCTAAAAACACAGTGTTTTGCGTGACGCGTCCCTTGGGCAGTGGTTGCAAAATAATCTCGTATCTTGTGTCTTCATCTTCGGCCATCCTGTTACTGCGGCTACTATGTGCCGCCGACGCCGCTCGCATGGAGTACATGATCCTTGCGTCCGACGCGCATGAGTTCCGACATAGCCTCCTCTATAACTTTGTGCCCGAGCGGTCGGTCCCTCAGCGCCGTCCCCCGAGCTATTATGGGATGCGAGCGCTCCTGGCGGAGCGCCGAGGCGCAAAACGAGAGAATGGATGGCAGCTATGGAGAAAAAACCGGCTTTGAGTAACTACCGAAAGGGCAAAAATGAAATAAGGAGGGAGGCATTTTACGATAATTCAAGGGGAAGCGCTTTACTGTTTGAAGCGAGATCGGGTTGCCTTAGAACGCGTAGTTATAAAGCAAGATTCAGTAAAGAAGAAGAACAATGCACATGCTGCGGGAAAGATAAGGAAACGGCGGAGCATGTTCTGATTGAATGTGGAGATATCCACCCAGGTGTACTCCTGTATCCGTCAACTGAGCTCGTAATGGTTCTAAATTCTCTAAAGAATTACGCGGAAGTTTTCCTCGCAAGAGCGAGAAAGATGAATCAGCCACTGAAGGCTGCCGTTGACAACGCCGCGCAAATACTACAGAAACGTGACAAACTCAAGTGCTCGACCCCGGGACATCATAAAAAACTTTTGGAGGTTGTGCTCGTGAAGTTTCTCCGCCCACTTTTTCTGAACTTCGCATAAACGCAAGCGTGCATAGGCCGCGTCGTCTGCTGTTATTATGGGATCGGTGCGGCATCTGGCGGCGAGCGCCAAAACTATAAGGGACGGATGGCGCGTATGTATTTAGCGCTAATGCGCGGGCACAAAAAAATATAGGAGGCTATGGTTCCGACAAAAGAATGATCTACACCGGTGCTTGTGACGTTGTCAAAGTTGCCTTAGGCAGGTTTGATGTCGTGAAATCAACCCCGTTAATACTACCTATGAAGCGATTTACAACAGCGCAAAAACAACCAGTCGTTGCACAATGCGAATAGCATAACGAGTGGGTTGTCTGATGCTCCAAACAATCACAGAAGCTTCTTCATGTTCCCCTAATAACTGTGGTGCATACCCACTTCAGCCATAATTCCTTTTCGTCCTCTGCCACTGCATGGACAATTGGCACGAAATTCCTTTCAATTGTTTAGCGGATACCACGCTTCTCAGAATGACAATAAATATCATAGCGAATGCCGGCATAATACCCAGAAGTTCATTATTAATGCCCTATTGGGTACCAAGCAAGTGTGCTTGCAGTAGTTACCCAATGAGTGTTTTGAAAATGCTCTGAAAGGGTGCTCTTCTAGCTTTCGCTGTAACTGTGCACTCTAAAAAAGGAGTAGAAGTAGTACAAAGGTTAGTGCTTCTGGGGATTAATTGATTTCCTACAACTATTTGCCCTTTGGGGAATAACTGCAACAGGATAAACAGTTCGTTCTTGAAGGACTAACTGCAGGTGGAGTAAAGGTTGCTCTTGATAGGAATAATGGTCACTCGTGTAAAAACTAACAACTGATTTTCGGAAACGTTCCCTAACAGAGGGAATGTTACTCTCGTAGGGTTAACTATTTATCACGGGAAATCATCCCTGGTAGAGTGAATGTCACTCCTCCGGAATAAACTGTTAATCCATTTCAACACTTTTTCGAGGGACTAATGATTATTCCACTATTCATTCACCGGGACATCCTCCCCAGATGGACATGATAGCTTCCTTCAGCTGTACCGTACTCAGAACTACATTCGTCATTGTGTGTGGGAACGAAAAATTGCAGACCAATTCAAAGCTAGAAACGTGTATTTTCCACAAACAAACAACTTATCATGCGCATCAGCAGCATTCGCCGTCGGCTGCTGTCCCCTCTTACCTGCGAGAAGTAGAACAAACATTCCTATATGACTAAACCAGCCAGAAAACCACGGCGTAATTGCCTAAGCGTTAAAAATTCTTATGAAACAATTCTTATAAAAATATTTCTTATGAAAATGAACTAACTAGTCTGAAGACAACGACGTAAATGCCTCAGCCCCAATGAGTCAGCTGATTTTTGTAAACTCCTTGCTGAGCATAGCTTCCCTGTATTATGCCTACAGGAAGCAGGTGTGCGGGATTATTTCAGACTGTTGAACTGCGTGATATATAAGTTGTCGCACAGAGCTGAAACGAGCAGATCGATGGTTTGTGTTAGACAATATCTGCTGTTCTTTTTAATACAGCCAAGTGACTCAGATAAAGCCAAGTTTGTGACCTGCAAAATATCCTTTAGAAGTAGAAATGTCTCTGTGGTAAGCCTCTCTATACAATATTCTAGCAAAAGATCTTTAGACAGCCTAGTTCATTTGTTTGATAACGCGGACTCATTTGTGCTGGTTTGTGAAGACTTTAACCCTCATAATGTATTCTGGGGCAGTGAACATACCGACTCCTGCGGAAATGTTATCGCATGTGCTGCTGAGAAATGTAATTTGACAGTGCTAAATGATACCTCTCCAACCTTTATAAGAGAATATCGTTACTCCAGTTGTATAGATGTCACGATAGGCTCACATGACCTTCTTGAGGGTACTGAATGCTCAACGGATGGCAACGACCACTTCCTGTTTCTGGTAGGACATAGGTTTATGAGTAGTACAAGGACTCAACGCTACTCAATATATACTAACTGGCAACATTTTCGTCATCGCATAACAGGTGCACAAGGAGAAAAAACAAACTTAGAGACTTCTACAACTATACTCAGCGACTCTTACAAAATTAGCACCAGGCAAGTGATAGTGCCAAATGAGTGTGACGTATGAAGTGATGGTTGGTTGAAGCAGAGAAGGAAGAAGTGCAGAGCAGAATAAACATGGGGCATTAGCCAGGCCACGTCACCCATTCAGCATAGCGTCACATATACTGCAGTTGACATGATATACTGCAGTTGACGGGGAATATGAACACTTAAGAGCAATCAGAAGACGAGCACAACGGGCTTACCATCGTAGATGAAAACTCGACGACCACAAGATGACACACAAACTCATGCAAAATGACACCGTCGCTTACTGAAATTAAGTAGCAGGTGATGGCAACAATACTGCTCGTCGTTGAGTCTTTTCACCCCTGTGCCTAAAATATCGGCGATCGTCCGATCACTCACTGGGCCAGTTACACAGAGCCACCATTTTCGAGCTTTGTAGTAGCCCTGAACACTCCACCAACAATGTTGCTGACGAATTTTGTCGTTTATCAAGCAGACCAGGGATCGCAACAACATGCCTAAAATATGCACGCTCCACAGCACTTGTCACTCAAAAGGTGCGAGCTTGTTTTATTTCGGAACACCCTCAACTTGATTGCGAGTTTAGCCTAGGTGGACGTAAGTATACCCTTGAGTTCTGTCGGACAAAAACGGCTGCGGGACCAGATGACATTACGTACATGATGCTGAAGAACCTTGGACCATAGAATGACACTGCTAAAGCTATTTATTGATATATCGATATCAGATACGTGATTCATGGAAATTAGGACGAGTAATTCCAGTCCTTATACCGGGAAAGGCCCCTTTATGTCTTGAATCATTCCGCCGAGTCTGTCTTGCAAGCTGTATTTGCATGTTGATGCAGAGGTTGGTATACAGTAGACTTAAATGGTGGTGTAAAAATACAAAAGTGTTGTCAGACTATATGACAGGTTTCCGTCAAAGGCGTTGCACAATAGATGCAATATTAGACATTGTCACTTGTGTTCAGCATGAATGCATGTGCGGAAACATATCAAAATAGCGATATTTCTCGACATTCAGAAAGCATTCGACTCAGTCACATTAACAAGTTGGTGGGGATGTTAGAACTTGGACTATGCGGTCGATCACTGCGATGAATTTCGAGTTTTTTAGCCATAGGAAAGTATACATGAAAACAACTGAAGGAGAAAGCAATTATTATTCCGTCACACATGGCGTCTCACAAGGGAGTGCTCTAAGCCCGCTCCTTTTGAACTATGTTATGGCGGCGTTACCGGGAAAGCTACCAAGCGGATTGAGGTATTTACTCTACGCCGATGGCATGTGCATATGGGCCTCAAGACCAGATATATACGTAGTTGAATCAGTGCTACAATGTGGTCTTGAGGTAGTCAACAAGCTTTTTTGAAGGACAGAGGCATGAGGCTCTCGTCCGCGAAAACAGCCGTATTACCGTTTACTAGACGACATATGAAAAACTTCAAAGTTACACTGGATGAAGAGACGTCGACATTGGTGAAAGAACATAATTTTTTTGGCGTTATCGTCGATAGAGAGCGGCTGTGGGCGTCGCACATCCGCGCTCTCAAAACAGGAACCAACTTAGTTAAAAACGTATTACGTCGAATAGCTGGCACAACATGGGGGGGAATCCATCTCTTTACTACTCTAAGTGCATAACGCACAAATAAAACAAAAAAAAATTGCATACTCAGCGCTAATTCTCCAGTATTTATAGAAAACTACAGAGGAGCGTCTTTATAGAACACTGTCAAGGGGATTAAAGGTATGCATGAGAGTCCCACAGGCAACATCGAGTTCTCCCGTGATTGCCGAAGCTCGTCATCCGCCATTTTCCGTTATACAAACAGTCCAAACTTGTCGCCATATTTTACGTATAACAACTCAGCACGAGTCGCATCTGTTGAACCTAATAACTACAGAAAGAAATAAACGTAAGCTACCCAACATTGCGCAAGATCATAAAACATGACTACCGAGGTATGAAATAAAATGAGCAGACATTAACTTTTTTCTTTGAACGCTGCCAAGACCAAACATATATTTGTCGGTTGAGAGAATAATATCTAATAAGGACAGGTTCGTGACAGTAGCACAGCATCTGGCACTATTTAGGATTTGTTCCCTATATCCGCAGTATATCGGTTCTTGCAATACAAACTCCTCCTTTAAAGCTTTCGTCAACTCATACTTGGCAATAGAGCAGACATTAAAATCATGTCGACTGACGTTTTTTTACTGCAGTGAAGATGCTTGCGATTATATCCGCGCTATGCTTCATAACATCCGAAAAAGAGAGACAAAAATGGGTCATTTTTAGTGATTCGAAAGTTACTTTAGCGTCGCTGCAAGGCGATAAAAACCTCTTTCAGAACGCCTCTCTGTTATATGAGGCTTTGAAAGAACATGCAAAAGCAAGAAAAATGAACCACGTGATCGAGTTTCAATGGATTCCAGGTGACTGCATCATTCCAGGAAACACTTCAGTGAACGCCGTGGTCAATGGGGCCCACAATAACGAAGGGATATTTGTACTGCCAATTTCACACACTGAAATGCGTCTACTTCTCAGAACGGTAACCTGTAGCGTTGCCAAAGACAAATGGTTGAACGAAAAATATAAAAGTTCAGACTTATACCTAATGGACTCTTGCATAAAACTAATTGATTGTATTGTGGGGTTTAACGTCCCAAAACCACGATATGATTATGAGAGACGCCGTAGTGGAGGGCTCCGGAAATTTTGACCACCTGGGGTTCTTTAACGTGCACCCGAATCTGTGTACATGGGCCTACAACAATTCCGCCTCAATCGGAATTGCAGCCTCCACAGCCGGGATTGCATAAAACTAAGCATACCATCAGAGTTAAGAGAAAATCGAAGATTCGAATCATTGGTCCCCCCCCTAAGGCTTGGTACAGCACTTACGCGACACTTCCTACACAGGATAAAGCGTGTAGCTAATACAGGGTGCTCCTGTGGCAACCCTGATGAAGATGTACTTCACTTGCTTCTGGGGTGCCTGAAATATGAAACACGTAGACGAGTATTACAAGGAAGTATGCAACTTTTAGATAAAAGGCCCTTCACAGTGGCGAAAATACTTGGTCCATGGCCAACTACAGGTCTTCAGAAAAGAGCACTTGTTGCCTTCAAACTGTTTCTTTGAGAATCTAATATTTTATTGAAATATTGACCTACCAAATGCAATATTGTGTTCATGCAAAAATAAGTATGTAATATTTATATAGTGTGTTTAATTTGTGTAACAACCTGTCTTAGTGTGAAGTGACCTTGTATATTGTGAAGTGACCTTGTATATATGTATCTATTAGGCCGATATGAACCGTCATGTAAGGTAAACTGACCTTGTGTGTGGAACATGTGAACCTATTTACTCTATGTGAACTGAGTTGTAAAGTTTCGTTAATGTGTACTTTTACATCGTATGTTGTACAGACCCGCATTTTGTGCCCTTATTGTTGATCTTGCTGCACGTTTTGCCTACTAAGAGAAAAAGAGTAGCAGGTGCCACCACAATCGCACCAACCTCTCCCATTCCTTCATCTTAATAAAAAAAGAGTAATCAGTCGCAAGCTCATAGAACATGCTAAAACATGCCCCGCGCACTGGTTTTTCAACTTTAATATATTTATTATGTAATATGCCAAGGTGACGAAAATGCAAAACTTACCTTGAAAATCAAATGACGCACGTGATTTCCAGAACTAGTTAATCCAGAAAATGATGATCACATTTCAAGGTGACGACGTCCATTCTTGAAGCTTTGCAGAAAAGAAGGCGCAAGGAGCCCGGTATGTAGGATGGGGTGTCCATTTCTTCGCAGAAAGTTGCGGTGTTCCATACATTAAGCAGCCGTTCCACATGAACACAAATACACGTGCGTACACAATTGCGAATCATACGACGAAGTGTGTTTTCACAGCTATGTTGGTAGCCTGTGAAGCGGTACTCACCTCTTGCGGAACCAGAGCGACAAACTATGGACCATCTCTCCGAAGGGATCGAACATTGATGGGATGCGAAACAGCAAAGTTGCGCTGGGCGCTGACTCGGTTGAAACGGGCGTCGACCTGGTTGCTGGAAGAATGGTCAGAAGTGATAGTCGGTGTAGCGTTTACTCGTGTAAACGTTTGTTTGAAACATAAAGACACAGTAGGAGGGACGCGTTGAAGGCGCTTGGTTGCGAAACTTTATTGAGGTATGACGATAGTTATTGCGCGAGAACAAAACGACGACACAGAGACAAGAAGGACACGAAAGACACGAGCGCAAACTTCCAACTGAGTTTATTGCGCAGAGCACGAAAATATATAGAGGAGACAGTGACCATGGCAAAAGAGCAGAACATGAGTAAGAAAACCAAAAACAACCAACACAAATACAAAGGCACTGAAAAACAGCAAAGAAAAATCTAGAAGAAACCGAACCAGAAAGGTAAAGCTACCTGCCCGCACCGAATCCTTCGAGGAACCTGCGTTCCTTCTCGGACTAAGCCACGGAGGGCTTGCTAATCCAAGGCACCTGTTCGCGTTACCTGCCCGCACCGAATCCATCGAGGAACCTGCGCTCCTTCTCGGACAAGGCCACGGAGGGCTTGCTAACACAAGGCACCTGTTCGCGTGCCATTTGCGCAGCCTCGACAATGACCCGGGTGCCCACATCTCTGTGTTTGTACAATGTCGCTGTTTCCTCGAAGAGGGGAACACACTTGCACTCAGTGCAGTGCTGGGCAAGAAAACCATCTTTCCCGTTTTTAACATTGTTCGCGTGCTCTCTCAGCCGATCGTTCAGGCACCTTCCCGTCGTTCCGACATAACAGAAAGGTGCCTGAACGATCGGCTGAGAGAGCACGCGAACAATGTTAAAAACGGGAAAGATGGTTTTCTTGCCCAGCACTGCACTGAGTGCAAGTGTGTTCCCCTCTTCGAGGAAACAGCGACATTGTACAAACACAGAGATGTGGGCACCCGGGTCATTGTCGAGGCTGCGCAAATGGCACGCGAACAGGTGCCTTGTGTTAGCAAGCCCTCCGTGGCCTTGTCCGAGAAGGAGCGCAGGTTCCTCGAAGGATTCGGTGCGGGCAGGTAACGCGAACAGGTGCCTTGGATTAGCAAGCCCTCCGTGGCTTAGACCGAGAAGGAACGCAGGTTCCTCGAAGGATTCGGTGCGGGCAGGTAGCTTTACCTTTCTGGTTCGGTTTCTTCTAGATTTTTCTTTGCTGTTTTTCAGTGCCTTTGTATTTGTGTTGGTTGTTTTTGGTTTTCTTACTCATGTTCTGCTCTTTTGCCATGGTCACTGTCTCCTCTATATATTTTCGTGCTCTGCGCAATAAACTCAGTTGGAAGTTTGCGCTCGTGTCTTTTGTGTCCTTCTTGTCTCTGTGTCGTCGTTTTGTTCTCGCGCAATAACTATCGTCATGCCATACCAACTAGCCCAAGCTGCCACACTTTATTGAGGTCCTGCAAGGCGAGCGTCAGAGCGCAGTGAGCGACTCCCACGTCGGGACCGTTAGGCCAAGCCTATCGGCTGCTCCGCGGACCTGCTGGACGGCCGAAAGTTGGTCGGCCAGGAGGGAGCTGCGTAGGACCGCCTCCCACCTGACCGACGTAGTGTTGGGGTTAGTGTACACTGCCTTGCACTCCCAGAGCATGTGCGCCAGCGTGGATACATCCCCACATGCGGGGCAAGCGTCATTGGGGAACACGTCAGCATAAATAGCATGAAGGGATCTTAGGTTAGGGTACGTGTCGGTCTGCAGTAGTCTGAGCGTAAGGGCCTGTGGCCCATTAAGATTTGGATGAGGGAGTGGATATAGTCTCCGCGTGAGGTAAAAATATTTTGTTATTTCGTTGTACGTGGCAGGCGCGTCCCTGTTCTCCGCAACCCCGTTGGCCCCGAATCGTTGCCCGGAATCCGCGTGGTCGGTTAGTGCGCGCGCGGCCTTGTGGGTAGACTCGTTGAGGTTGGGGGCAGCGCCTTGGACCTGTCCAACATGTGCAGGAAATCAAATTAGTACGTTGTTCTTGATGCCGTCGCGGCCACCACTCTGGAGCACGCGCAGAGCTTTCTAGGAGATTACACCGCGCTCGAAAGCGCGAATGGCTGACTTAGAGTCATTATAGATGACCTCCCTTTCACCTTCCAAGATGGCCAGGGCGAGGCCACTTGCTCGGCAATCCTCGGATCGTCAATGTGAACCGATGCGCAGTTGGTGATTTGTTGTTTGGAGTCGACGACTACTGCGAAGAAGGCGTGGCTCCCACGGTACGCTGCCACATCGACAAAGCTGACGCCGTGCTCCTCACTGTGAATCTGCTTAAGAAGAGTGGCAGCTCTAGCCCGCCGCCTACAACGATTGTGCTCGGGATGGACCTTCCTCGGTATCAGTGCCATGGTGATGAGGTCGCGAATCTCACGTGGCACCTGTCTCATCTTCTCGTCCACTTCAGCCGGAGAGTGACCGAGCTTTCTGAGTCTATGTCTGCCGGTCTGGGAGCGCGAAAGGCGCGCGAGCTGGGCCCGCTCCTGCACTTCGGCAATCTCCACCAACGTATTGTGTACTCTGAGCTCGAGCAGGCGCTCGGTGCGCGTGCTGATCGGGATACCGAGGGCCCGCTTGGTAATCTTTCTGAGCAAGGCTTTGATCTTGTCACGATCGGCACGCTGCCAATTGTGCATGGCCGCGACATACGAAAAGTGGCAGAGCACAAAGGCATTGACCAGGTGGATTAGGTTGTCTTCCTTGAGGCCTTGGTAGCGGTTGGCCACCAGCCGAACCAGCCGAACCGCGTTATCCGTCTTGGCGTCGAGCTTGAGTATAGTCTTGCCGTTGAAACCATTCGACTCGGTGGTCATGCCGAGGACCCGAATGGAGTCAACTCTGGACAATGCGCTGCCATCTCCGGCGTAGAGCTTGATATCACTCTTTGAGATCAGCTGCCAGTTTTTGGCCTTGGGCCATCGCCTAGTGGGTAGTAGAGGAGGAGCTCGGACTTGCTTGGGGAACATATTAGGCCTGTGGGACGGAGGTAATGTTCCGTGGTGTCTATGGCCTCCCGCAGGGAGCGCTCGACTTTCCCGTCGCTGCCACCTGTGCACCAAGTAGTAATATCGTCCGCGTAAATTGTGTGGTTAATGCTTTCAATACATGAGAGCCTCTTGGACAACCCGACCATGAGAAGATTGAACAGGGTGGGCGACATCACTGACCCTTGTGGCGTGCCGCGCGATCCCAGCTCGATATCCTCGAATACAAGGTCTCCCACACTGAGGGTGGCTCTCCAACGGGTCAAGAACGATTTGACATATTTGTAGAATCTGACTCCAAGGCCAAGCTCAGCAATCGACCGCAGCACAAAAGAGTGAGTAACATTGTGGAAGGCTTTCTCTAAGTCGAGGCCGAGAATGGCCCGCATGTCTCGAGTGTTGCAGTCGATGACTTGGTGCTTGAGCAGCTTCATAGCGTCTTGCGTCGAAAGCTTGGCCCAAAAACCGATCATGGTGTGCAGGTAGAGCCCACTGTCTTCCAGGTACCGAGTCAACCTATTAAGGACCACAGCTCGGCTGCCTTTCCCACGCAGGATGAGAGCGAAATGGGGCGCATGTTGTCCAAGTTGGGTGAGCTCCCCGACTTGGAAATGAGCACGGTGCGTGCGACCTTCCACGGGTCGGGGACCTCGCCGCTCTTCCATGCCTCGTTGATGACCTCGGTGAGGTAGTCGATTGACCTGTCGTCCAGGTTGCTCAGGGTCTTAGTAGTTATGCCGTCGGGGCCCGCGGCAGACCTCCCATTGAGCCTGTGGAGCGCCTGCCGAACCTCTTCGTGGCATATCTCGGCGTCCAGTTCAGTGTTGGCCGGCACTGAGTACTCGGGGTACGTTGTTGCGGGGTTCGAGTCGACAGCGAGGTACTTTTGCACCAGCTGCTTCAAAACCTCCTCTTCTGAAGAGGACGGCTTGGCTTCGTGCATAGCTCGCGCTAGTACGTTCCGCTGGTTAGTTTTGGTGTTAGTCTTGCTGAGCAGGTGCTTGAGCAGGTTCCATGTTTTGCCATTACGCATCTGGCCCTCTACCGAGTTGCACAACTCGTGCCACTGTTGCTTGGAGAGGACGCGACAGTGCTCCTCGATGGTCTTGTTTGGGTCGGAGATTTTCTTGCGCAACCTGCGATTGGGGCGGTGGCCTTCCCAGCGGGCGAGAAGTGACTGCTTGGCCTCGAGCAGGTGGGCAAGGCGGTTGTCCATTTTTTCAACCGGAAGGCCAGTACTAATATTCCTTGTGGCACTTTTGACGTCCTCTCTGAGCTGGCTAATCCACTGCTTTAGGCTTGGCCCGGTTGCAGGTAGGGGCCGGTCGTTGCGGACTTTGCGAAACTGGTCCCAGTTTGTCTAAGAAAACTCCCGTGCCCTCCTTCGGACCACTAAGAACTGCGTCACCAGGACGTAATGGTCGCTACCTAAGTCAATGCTTGAGTTGGCCCACTGTACGTCGGGGATATTCTTGACGAAGGTCAAGTCGGGAGTAGAGTCTCTGCAGGACGAGGTGCCCCACCGAGTTGGAAAGGCTTTGTCGGTGATTAGAGTCAGGTCCATGTCCGTCGCGTTCTGCCACAGTTCCGCACCCTTGCTGGTATTGTACGGGTAGCCCCAAGTGTGGTGCGGAGCATTAAGATCGCCCGCCACAACCAGGGTGTTGGTACCCGCCAAGTTGACGGCCTTCTTTATGGGGGCCCTGAAGCACTGCCGTTGGTCTTTAGGGCTACTGTACACGTTTAGAAGAAAGATGCTGCTTCAGTCCGAGCAGCGAAGCAGAATCTCGGTCATGACATATTCGGCGCTGCTGGTGGCCATTTTGAGGTCGTGAGAGATGTGTGTGAGCTTGTTACTGACCAAGGTGCAGACGCCCCGGCCATCACAATAACGTGAGACGTTTGGAGTTAATGTTTCCTGAAGCAGAATGACAAGGGCGTTTTCGCTAGAGAATCGAATGTACTGCTGCAAGGACGCCTTTTTACTAGGGAAGCCCCTGCAGTTTCATTGCCAAATGAGAAACGTTTCACTTGGCTTGGCCATCTTGGTGCTTTGTGGGCTGGTGCTGCCCTCAGATTGGCTAAGAATAGCGTGGACGATGGGGCCCGTAGCGCCAGGTTGGGGTCGTACGACGGCGGTTGAGGTCACAGCTGGTTTCACTACGCTTTCGAGAAACGACTCTACCTTGGATACTCGGTCGTTTTGCGCGGCCAGGGTGATCTGCAGTTGGGCGAAATTCTCCCCGAGCTTATTGATGCTTTCACTGAGCACGAATAGCGTGTCTCGAAGCTCAGACCTGACTCGAATCGCTACACCTTCTTGTTCGTAGGCGACGGCCCTCTTCTCGGGAGCACATTGACCCTCCCAGCTGCTGTCGCCGGCTTTAGTGCTGTGCACCTCCATGGGTAGGGGCATTGTATCGGCGACGCATGCGGCGGTGGCTTGCGGTGGTGGGTTCCTCGCGTTCTTAATTTCGGCAATTTCGGACATAAGCCTGTTTATGGTTTTTTCATCGCTGCGTTCTCGCATTTCAGCTGGGAAATCTCGCGCGCGCTCTCCGCATGTTCTGGGAGTGACCCCGAAAGTACCTCAGCTGGCCCTCCTCAGACAGTGTCGACCCAGATTATAGAGCCCGACTTCTTGCTTCTCGCTGACACCCCGCTAGGCTGCTGTTGACGCCCGGTAGACCTGGATCGAGATGTGGAGCGGCTCTCAGGCTTGTAGCGCCGTGCTCCTCCTCGGGACCGGCAGCAGCTCCTGGACCGCAAACGGCCCCTGGATTAGGACCGAGAACGTCGCCTGGAACGGCCCCCGGAACCACGTGATTGCTGGAAGTCCTGCCCATCCGTGGGGGCTGATGGTGGTTTCGTGGCTTGACCTCGATCGGTGGCGCGAGACTTTCCCTAGCGCCTTCGTCACACGACATACGGGATCTGGAATCTTTGCCTACAGTTCTTGTCAGCCATGAGGTGTTGCCCACCACACAGCATGCACTTGGGGGTACACTTGTGTTGTGCGTGAGGATTTGAAGCCCCACAGCCCCGACATACGACGTCGCCTGGGCTGGGACACACATCAACACGGTGACCGAGCTGACCACAAGCGTAGCAAATGTCTATTTTCTTGCGATAAAGCGAACATTGCACAAAAGTGGGGCCGTAGCGTACAAAGTTTGGGACTCTATGACCGTCGAAGGCAATGATTACCGTACCGGTTCTGCCTATGCGCTTGACTGCCAGGGCGAGCGGATTTATTTCATTTACAATGTTGTTGTCTATATCATTCGGGCCGTCTACGAGTGGAACACCTGGGATCACGCCCTTGCACGTGGAATGAGGGGCGGTCTCGTAGGCACTGACCTCGTATGTTCGGCCCATGACGACGATCTGCCAAACTTTGACGTAGTGTTTGGCATTTTCCCTTCTAGGTGTGCTGGCAACTATAATATTCTGCTGCGCGTTGGGGCATATCTTGTCGCCCCGCAAATCTTCGGCGGAGATGCTTGTGGCCGCCAGGATTGCATCAGCCACCCCGGTGCAGCCAGTCTTAACAATATTGAGGCCTCCGCGGTGCTGAATCACGATCTTCGCACCCACCTTAGGGAGCTGGGGCATCCGGCCAGCGCGGATGATTCTAGCCTTGATGTTATTGCCACTGTTGTGGCCTCGCAGGGCCTCGGCCGTTGTTGACTTCGCCTCGTTGAGAGAAGCACTATTAGGATTAGCGCCTGCCGAGCGCGCGCCAGCTCTTCTGGCGCCTGCAGACTGCCAGCCTCGGTTTTCTGGCACTTCTTCGGGGGTTATATCCTCCTCCACCACCTGATAATCCATTTTTTCTGAAAATAAGCCCTGAGAAGAGCGAAAAGGGCACCCGGGAACGGCGACGTGGCGGGCGTCGCGCCGGCGTGGGCTTACCTCGTTAGGCTTAGCCCAGGTGGTGGCCGGATCCGGAGAAAAACGTTTCAAAAACGTGAAAATAGTCCACTCACGCAGCAGGTTTTGGCATCAAGATGGTGCTGGCACTTTCACTGATGCGACACAAACAAAGCTGAATGCGCACTCAAAAAATTTACTTGAAGATCATTGTAAGAAGCAGGAGCCACTCGAAGGTCGTATGAACAACCATAAAATCTGCGTCGCGCCTTGAAGGCGCTTGCGCTTGGATTTTTCGGCTTGCGTCTCGTAGGTGTTACCAGCGCAAGGTCTCTATTCTCGAACGCGATCGGCGTTCTTGACTCGCACCTCATGGGTGTCGTTGGTCTTGCACTGTTGACGCTTGCATTTGGCTTCCCTGGCACGCACCTTGTCGGTGTTCCAGGCGCAACGCCGCCATTCGCGTACGCGATCGTCTTCGCTAACCAGCAACGCCGGTGACGGCTGGGAAAGGTACGCGCACACTAGCGGGAAGCATGCCCCGGTGGCGTCTCGCGCGGCGGCATGATCACGCGGCAAGCAACGGCGCGTGATCTCTATTCTCGAACGTGATCGGTGTTCTTGACTCGCACCTCGTTGATGTCATTAATCTTCCACTGCCAACGCTTGCGTTTGGCTTCCCTGGCTCGCACCTCATCGTTGTTTTAGTCGCAACGTCACTATCCGCGAACGCGATCGTCTTCCTGAGCTGCAACGCCAGTGACGGCCGGGAAAGCCACACACTAGCGGGAAGCATGCCTCGGTGGCGTCCCGATCGTCGGCATGATCATGCAGCAAGAAGCGGCGCGCTGTCCACGTTTCCGACACCGGGGGACCACAGCCGGGCTAAATAAAGACTGCGCGCGAGCGCGCGCAGAGCACCTACACGCGGCTTCTTCTTGCCGGCAGATAGAGAGAAGTGGTGTGGGTGAGGAAAGTGCTCGAGTGGTGGAGAAAGTGAAACAAATGAGATGACACGTGGTGAGTGGCGACAGGCTAGGGAGAGAGTGACGTCACGCGCCCGCACTGCTAGAGAAGGCGCGGCCAACTTGGCACCACCCTGCTGCACCTGTAAAAGATCGCCACGAGTAATGAACACGAGCCGCACACTTGACTATTGTGACTGCGAGTGATTCAAAAGAAGTCCGGTGCGGATGGATACAAAATATACGCGCTCAAATGTCCTCCAGACTTGCATGATTGTCACCGCTAGTACATATTGTGGAGTTTATTGAACAACGTTTGAAATCATTATAATGCTCGGTGCAGTTTCAACACCTGACAAATTATTCTTTTCTCGCATTATATTCTACACCACAACTGTAAGTGAATTGAGGGGCCTTGTCATCAATTCACTGAACCCCTCAGCATGCATTGGCCACTGAACTTCTCAGCATGCATTGGCTAATCCTCCGCCTCACGCTACCACCACCCTGACAGAATAGAAGAGTGACTTTCGGGAAAATTGGGTGTTCCTTACCGATAGCCAGACCTATGAAAGGCTGCTAACCCGTGCACCCAAGAGCAGTAGTAAAAGTGCCTTTCATTCCTTCAGCCTCTACCCGAGGGAGTATGTGAGCCGTTTGTCCTCTCCTTATGCTCCTGTCACACGGGCCTAATTCTAATTTACGTTAGATGAAGCAACGCTCCGATAGCGTACGCTATAGTCGAAACATACGTGAGACAGAAAAAGATGTCGAACGATGCATTATTATGACTCATAATTGTGAAAGAGCAATATAAAAAACCTAAAAGCACAAACAGTTTACAAGAGCGAGTGAACAGTGTGGAAAACGAGACTGAAGCAGAGAAACAGCGTTGGCGAGGAACTGAGTGCTAGCTTATTGCGAATGAATCGTTCTTTCCAGGACAACCTCTCGCCTTTATACTTGTCCGCGACTTCGAAGAAGACATTACGGACCTTGGGACCTAGACGTGTTCTCGACTCTATGCTATTTTAAGTCACTTTTCTTCTCTAAATTTACATTATACGGGGCAACGCTCGGGTAACATGTTAGACACGAAATTGCGTAACAATAAACTTGTATCAATCATAATTGTGACACATCATTGTAAAACACTCGAAAGCCCACAGTTTCTATACTATTCTGCGATTGCAACGTACACAATATGGACGTTAAGGCATAGCGTCGAGCGCTCGTCATGGTTTACTTCGTGAACATCTGTGGATTTTTAAGTTTTTTTCTTCGGATCACTTGCCATTGCAAATTTTCGTAAGTGTAGTGAGACCACCAGATAAAAAAAAACTTTCAGCATACCAGTTTTTAATTTCAGTGCGTGCTTAGTGTTCATAGGTATTTACTTTTCATGATAATAAACAGTAGAAATATCAGTGCATGCGCAGCTGCCGGCAAACATTTCGATTTAGTGTTTCATGCAGCCGTTCACCACGGCCACACTGGCGTATTTGCATCATGAATATGGCACTTTAAAGTTTTAAGTAACACTGGACAGTAGAAACTGAAAGGAGCGTTTCCGTCGCCGGGCGTGAAAGTACGTCCTCTGGCTCCGCAGCGCGCGGCGCCAAGCCAGTAAGCCAGAGAGCGTATACGTTCTCCAGTCTGCCTAAGGCGAGGTTTCTATATACGCCCTACATCGTTGGCGGTCCTCAGAGCTCCACCACTCTAGCGCGTGTTTGTCATGGCTAGTGAGATACAGCAAGAATGGTGCGGAGAGTAAGCTCTAAAGCTCGTCGCGCCTCTCGTAGAGATGAGCGCGGGCCTTCGCAGGGCGTGGTCGCTTCTGTGCGCGCGCTTATCTCGTGACAGGGTAATTGGGGATTTTCGTAAGTCCAGTGGTTCCACTACAAGTTTGCTTTGAAGTTGATTTGAATGATTGATATGCAGGGTTTCACATCCCAAAACTACCATATGATTATGAGAGACGCCGCAGTGAAGGGCTCCGGAAATTTGGAGCACCGCGGGTTCATTTATGTGCACTCAAATCTGAGCGCCCGGGCCTACAGCGTTTTTGTCTAAAAAAATGCAGCCGCCGCAGCCCGAATGCGATCCCGCGACCTGCGGGTCAGCAGTCCAGTATCTTAGCCACTAGAACACTACGGCGGGGCTTTTCTTGAGTGAGTGCACAACTTTATTCACTTCCTGCAGGTTACTGGGCTGGGTTCCCACCTAGGAGCTGGTTGAGAGACCATGTCTCTCAGCAGCTTCTTTGACCTGCTGTATCGCCCAGAGTAGATTATCTAGTCCTTAGCTGAGCAGCGCGGTCCGCCAACGCTCCCGTAGGTCCTCATTGGAGGCCACGCCTCTCGTTTTGAAGTTGCAAAGGTTTTAATGAGGGAACGGAGGTCACCATGCTCTCCTTAGCGGCCGCGTTTAGGACACGGGGGTAGTGCTGCCACACGAAGGAACAATTGTGAGCGTTTTTCGTGTTCTTCATGTCTATGTTAGAGCGTCATTTTAATGTGTCTTTCCTTGTGTCTGAGAAGCATGGTTTAGGTGTCGAGCTAATTCAGTCGCTGGTACGCGCTCGTTTCTTACGGTGGTGCACGCTGAAAGTTTCGAGCTGGTTGCGTTTGTTCGCGTGACAATAAAATTTATTGCTGTAGTATTTATTACGTCGCCCTTGTTACGAAACAGTGCACTACAAACACTCAACTATCTCTCTGAAGACGCGTTTCACGTTCGTGTTATACCGATTCATAACGCAGCCGGATCATTCTGTTTTTTTTTCGCTTTTCTTACCATACAGCTAACCGCGCATTCCTTATCCTACAGTTAACATTGAAGTTATAACTTGTGCTCGTGTATATTATCCCACTACAATAAAATTTGCTTCCGCAAATGTTTGAAGCGTGGCAGCCCCCTCACACCTCCCAGGAAATTTCCTTTCTTTAAACAGTGTATAAGCAGGACACTTCTCTAGAAGATTTATTATTTCCTTGTGTATAAAAATCCATGTCTTTTACTAACCTGTGGCCACTCTTAAATTTTATATTCACAGAAAGAGCGAGCAACTACACGCCACGCTTCGCTATTGCGGCCGCAGGCCAGCATTGTTTATCAGACATCACGAAGAAAGCGGTAAGAATAAAAGAAATAGCACTTTAAACAACACATACGTGAATGCGATTAGCAATGCAAGGCCGAATACTATCCGAGCCAGTGTGCGCACATTCTAGATTATGGAAGAGTGCCTATGAAAAGCGTAGAAATCCAAGAGTTTTTTATACGATTTTTTTTTCTACTCATAGATGCCGTCATCTTGAACTGATAAGCGTTTGTTTTGTAGGTTTTCTATTTTGCAGCATGAAGTGATCCTGGTGATGAAGCGTTGAATGTGCCGGCCAAGCAAACGTTCTGCGAACGGCCAAGCGAATGGGCCGGCCAGAACTCGTTCTGTGCGAACGAGTTCACCGTAGCGCTGTTTGTTTATTTGATACGAATACTAAACTGCAACGTTATCAGTCCAAGATGGCGGCGCTTGAACGCGTTTGGAAAATGATGAATATGCCAGAACCGTTGAAAGATTGCATTGCACTGCTCTCGTAGTTGAGTACGGATTAATTGCAGCACCTGGCTTTTCTTAGGGTTCTGTAGGACTTTTCTTAGGGCTCTGAAGGTCTTGACTCTTGTGTCGGCATTTGTTTGTCTTGTCACGTTGGCGATGACCCGACAGGCGTAAATACACCTGCAACTGGTCTCAATGTGATGTGGAGTGACGCCACGGCTGCAGCCAATGGAGCGTATGCGCAGTAATGAGCAGAGCGGATGTTGATCTGTCGGAGTGGCTGCAGTTGACTAAGGCCACATTCACACTTGAGAAGTGAAACGGTAACGAAAACGCCAGAGCAGCCGGAAAGCCACGACCACGCGTCGAAAATTTTCACATTCTTTCTGCCCCTGAGAGATACTATATCGGCACCGAGGCGACAATTAATTCGATGCTGCCTGCTTTCTGAACACTAAACTTCGTACCGAATTATAGTTATTGCGCGAAGTAGTAAAAAACAGCTCGACCCCTTACAAGCGTTGTTTCGGAAGATACGTCAGCAGAAGCGACACGAGCGAACCCACTGTCAGTGGCGCGCATTCAGCCGGCTGGACACATAGGTGAAGCACGCTGGCGCATGCCGACTCATTGCGGCTGTGACGCCTACTTCAAGTGTTTCCGGTGATCATGATCCAAAGCAGGCTCTTGATGAAATTGGCCTCTTTGAGGCCATCAAGCTTATAATGGTGCACGGGTTATTCGAAAGTTGAGCCGATGCGAGCCGCCGCCGACGCTTTTATCACCACGTTTATTCTTTGGCCGGCTGTTTAGATCACGTGGTTTCAGCTAGTGCCAAGCTAGCGCAAGGCGTGAAACATATAGAGGATTCACTTTATCCTGGCGGCCAAATCAGTTTCAGACCGGCTTTTTTTTTTTGTTCTGGCCTCGCGTCATGGTTTTCCGGCCGCTTTTGCGGTGAAGCGAGTGAATTTCCGGTGAGTTTTGCTGCTTTAGTTTTCTTACACGCCGTGTGTGAACGCGCCATAAGAATTGATGGGTGCTGGGTGGGGACGAGTTCAGCGCCCCCAGTATGAAATGCTGCCGGAGCTATTCGGAGCCGAGCGAAGTCCGAACGTGCCAGGGGCCATCCGTCGCGTCGGTGGCCAGCCGCCGCTGAACCAGAGAGGACTGCGTTTTACTAACGTGACGACATCGTGATGCGCTGGAGTATGTAAGCTACTATATGGTACACCTTAGTCTAGGCTACCGGGCGTTGTTCTCACATTGTCATCATTGCGATGAGGCCGCGTGGCTCTGAATCAAACGAGAACTCACCTGATTAGTTGTGTGACCCTTTAAGTGTTGAGCTATACCGTGGCGGGTATTTACTGACGACGTTTATGATTTGCCGATACATATCATCTGCTATTAGTTAAGAAACTGCAGCTTAAGAATCACCCCCTCTCCCACTTTAGTGCACACCGTAATATATTCGCCATGCTCGTGAACTATATGGGCGGCACGCTGCGATTCAGGATAGCACTCCCAGGAGGGTTAACCCAATGTTACTAAGATCTAGTAAAATTGGGCTAAGCCGTTTGTTAGCATAGGAGCATATAGGACCTGCGGACGTATGGGCCGTCTCCTTTTCCTTGAATGAAGCCATGGGCTGCACTGAAACGTATATGAGGCTAAGATACTTTCCGAAACCTCGGAATCTTGCCACCTCAGTATTTTCCGCGGTGTGAAAGGTCATATTTGAGCTCCGTTACTATTCATGAGCGATGCTTTGCGAAATCATGTGCGTGCTACAGAAAACTGCACTAATTAGAATTAACGTACGAACTGAACGGCACTGCGGTGTAGCATGAACCGAGCTTACAGATCTGCCGCGATAGTGGGGCACTTGCGAGTAGCTTCAATGCTGCTGCACGGGATCGAACGTGATCATTTTCGACCATATTATGCCGTCATTATTTGCTCTGTCAGGAACCTGAAGTTGCTTCTTCAACGAAACGCAAAGGTTTAACATCCCATAAGTACAACTTGTGTCACAGCCATGCTCAGACTGTAGCCTTGTTCGATTCCCTGCACTTGGATGTCGGGTTTTATCATTGCGATTGAAATGTGATTATCAGAAAGAACACACACGTAAGTTTCTTGCAACTACGAAATCGCGCAAATTCGTTTAACAACAACGTCATTCGGAAGGTACTGGTAGTACAAGAGATAATAGCATAGAAGCGTGCATAGTAGCCGTAAATGCACGTTTCAACGCTTCAACCAGTTCGCTTTGCTAGTCGAGCTCGAACGTGTTCGTGGCGTGCGGAGTTCCGTAATTTCCACAGTAATTGCGCTAAATGTACTGCAGAATAAAAACTATCCTTTTATTTCGTGCTCGCTGACAGATATTATAATACACATACAATCAACGTGACTTACCAGAGTGAAAAATAATTAACGCACGAGGGGACGAAGCACAAGTCACTGCTCCTGAGCTAGTAACTGATTGTTCATCGTCACTGTGACTCTCGGTGCGTTCACAGCCTTCTACGTCCAACGGAAAATCCTCGTCATCAAGATGGCTTCTTTCAACATCACCGCTGAATATCTGAGGAATTCCCTCCACCAAACGGCTTGAGAACACCAACAGCAGCACGTTAACAGTCTTTACCTGGGCGGGGAGAATATTTCGCCTTCTGGCCGACACGCGAATTGCTTGCAGCGGGCTGCCATCTGTAAAAAAACCTACAAAAACAAGGGGCACAATGCTGGCTAATTTGTATGAATCGTGAGCCCGCACAACTATTCCTGTATTATGTTAGCGTAATAATGCACTACGAAAGCACTGACGAATACAATATACATGTAAAAGATTTAGGGTGAAATTAAAATAAACAGGTCTGACGATAACATTTAACTATCCTACGTGGCTACCGAAACCTTGCGAAGTTCAGGTATGTACTTAGCGGGCTATAATCAAAAGCGCAAGTTGGCACGTATACTCGCGAGCACTTCGCATGCCGAAGAACGAATGAGATTTAGCGTGTCACAGAGGGTCCACTCTATTCACTCGTGCGGGAAACGTGATAATTGGTCGCGTTCATTTATCGATGACGCGTTAACACTGAGGCTCGCACGTTCAAACTATATGGAGCGTCTGCCTGCTCACCTTTCTTGAGACGACGCTCCCGAATTCGGCTTGGTAGTGCGACAGTCTATTTTCAATGGACATTGCAAATACCACAATTACAAGGCAGCCTATTTACAAAAAGATTTTTTTTCACATCCTAGATTTATTGAGGTCACTAAAAATGCTATGCAAAGTTAGCATTTTATCTACTCCCCCAATAGGCAAATTATTTAAGCAATTCCGAACACCAGCATGGTACAAATCATACAACCAGTTGTGCTAGAAAACTATGGAAATAGAATAACGGATGCTCTTTAGCATTGCCTGTCACAACGTCCTTCTGTGCCACTAAGGGTCAATAATACATGTACGCGTTATGCACGTTCTTTTTGCAGAAAGCAGAGCGAAAGCGCACAAGCTTCTGTTTTGGTCAGAAGAAGAAAAATGCGCTGTATTTGAGGTGGTCCCAGGTGAGAGACACATAAGGCTTTTGTTTCTTTTTTTAGTAAGAACATTTATATTGTAAAAGCTTGACGTTACAAATAATCATTCGACAAAGATTGCAATATAGCTACTTTAGAGTTTCATGTTTAACGTCGTCCTGCAGGACTTTTTCAAGTAGCAATGGAATGAATTTACAAAGGAAGCTTACTGTCTTATGAATTTTTGAGAGTAGGTGTAGTACAAGCGGAGTTACAGAGATTAGCCGTATGCTGCGATTTCATTGTCTCGTCCCGATGAATACGCTGGAAGCTAAGCAAACTTTGATGGCACGGGAAAAAAAAAATACATCCCCCACGCTTCGTGATCTGGAACACTTTTTTTTATTTCCTTTCTTCGAGCACTTGCTGTTTTAGTGCAATCACACCCACACCCGTGGACAGGTCGCGGCATCCCGCGGCAGCTTCAGTAACAACCGAGCGCGCCATGCTCAAATCGGCCTATGGCTGATGAATAGGCTGCGAGGACTGGTTTTTTTGAGATTGTAGCGTCATTCGTGGAAAGCAGAAACGGCCATTTCAGGCGTATATTGAGACCTTTTTTTGTGAATTTCCGGCTGCGTGCAGGCTTTAATAGTTAGCTCGCGTGCTCTCGGAAGCTTCGACTACCAATCGGAACCGTTTTCACGCCAGGATCAAAAAGTATGGCAGTGCCCATTTACGTATGCATACTCAACTGAATTGCACGAGCAGGTCTTGTACAAGGCGCAGCTTTGGTGAGCGCCAAATGGTTAATTTGACTTGTTCTTTCTTGAGAAAATAAATATACAAGTCCGTAAAATATTAAACAAGAGATATATGTGGCTGTAATGTATGAACGCCATGACTTTGTCTACATCGGAGAAAAACAATTTTTGCAGTAAATCGCAGTGTTGGAAACATTAATAATGGAGAAGTTTTCTTTTAGAGTACAATACATTGCGTTGCGCAAATTACAAAAAATCACACTAGGGGCCTAGTCAGGCGATTTTACATGTTGCCTTTTGCCATAGCCCTAGGGCAACCTCTTTTGTTGCTACACACACACGCACGCACGCACGCACGCGCACAAGCTTACGCACACACACACAAAGGGGTGTACAACAGAACACTTCAAATACTTTGCGGTCCCGCTGTCTATATTATTCCTTTTTTACTTTTGTCTGATTCTGTTCATTGTTTCTGCAAAATACTCTGCATCACCACTCAGCCAGCACAAAATATGGCAAAAATATTTAACTATGAACATATTTCACAAACAGTTGTCTGGCTGAGAAAAATTATCAGAAAAAATGGCCCCTTATCTGGATGTTGCACTTCAAATGCCGACGAAAGACGATAGTCTTGCGTCTGGAGAGAGGGAACAATACGTTGATTTGATGTTCTGCGCAAGAAAGTCGGTGAATAGTATTCTGGATGCCCCGCTGCGGTGGTATAGTGGCTAAGATACTCGGCTGCTGACCCGCAGGTCGTGGGATCGAATCCCGGCTGCGGCGGCTGCATTTCCGATGGAGGTGGAAATGTTGTAGGCCCGTGTGCTCAGATTAGGGCGCGCGTTAAAGAACCCCAGGTGATCGAAATTTCCGGAGCCCTCCACTACGACGTCTCTTATATTCATATGGGGGTTTTGGGAAATTAAACCCCACATATGAAATCACTCATAAAATCACTATAAAATCACATATAAAATCAAATCAGAACGCAAGGCGACTGGCAGGTGCGACCACCGTGTCGTCTTAGCAAAGTGTTGAAAACACTTGCCTTTCGTGGAAGCTTTGCATGGTCAGTGCAGCGTGATAAACGCTACGATCCTTAGAATTGCTAATGTATGCCTTCTCTACTAAAAGATATGCATACAAAATATTGACGTGTTGTTATAATGCTTCCGATATACGCAATAACTACTTTTTAATTGGCAATCGCACAAGTATGAACGCTGACCCTTGAGCAATATTGGTGGGCGCTGCGGATGGGGTCGGCCGTTTAGGTATCGGCCGGACACTCCGGTGCCCTTTAGGGTGTCATTAAGGTCGAATAAACATACAAATGCACATACAGACAAACAGACAGACCAAATTTTTGCGTCAAACGTCCCCCAAAAAGACTATCGTCTGTATTAAACGCTCTCCAGCCACGCTTTGTCTCTAGCTTTAAATATTGAAAACTGGCCGTACCTTTCGAGACTCGTTCGGTCCCTTCCGCAGTGAATGACAACCGGCCACCTCCGAAAACAGCGTTATATTGAGTATTGTCTCTCTCTCCACGGATATGATTTACCAGAGGAAATAGTCATAACTCTTTAATTAACAATGTTGTTTCTCTTGGAAAAAGGGTATCAGAAAAAAAGAGCATGTAGAAAACACAGTTGTAGCATACCATATGAATTTTTTAGTTGGTAACAGCTATGAAAACTAGAGGTAACACCATTCTCGTAAAGATGGAATAAAGCAGCCATCGCTGAGTTAGCATTTGGTCTTGCTTCACTATTTTGAGATGTTTTTTACCTGTGCATATTTATCTGTCCAGCTCATGAAAAGCAACTGAAAATCCGAGTGGCTACGGGAAGCCATCAAGGGGCGTCGTTGTTCAATTTTCTTTTCCTATTAGGTCAACGAGTCAGCTTCAATGCAGTTGCAGTGCGAAGCTCTTGTTCTTGTGCCATGGCGGTATTCATGTCCCAGATATAAATATTGTCATGGTTCACCGTAAGCAGACTACTGAGACGTTGAGTCCGAGAACTGACGGCATGTTTTTAGGCAGCAGCCAAGAGCAAAGAAATCAACCAAGGCACGCCCTCTTCTTCGGTCAGTCACCTTTTCACGAGATCGTTGGCTCCGCGCACATCGTCTTTGTGTACTGTTCGTTTCGAGCGCGCAAATATATATATATATATATATATATATATATATATATATATATATATATATATATATATGGCATAACATGGCATTATATATATTGCCATGTTTCTTTCCTCAAGTTTTGTTATCACCCCGTTAGACTACGTTCAGCTCAAACCACGCCTACGATGTTCGAAAAGCTTCGAAGCTGCAGTAGGTAGTTTTGTTAAGATTACGCCCACTTCGTGAAGATTTCAGATTATTCTGGAACCTGCGACGCCGCTAGCGATAACGATAGAAAATTCAATGGCAAATGTATAATAGGCGCACTTCGCCGTTTGTCCGTTGTTAATCGACGGTTGACGCTCCGTTCGCCGCTATCAATGCAAAACTCCATTTGCCGGGCACAGGTGCGCCCCAAGGAACAGTTTTATTATTCGGCCCGCAGTGTGCTGCATTCGTCCACGTAAGCACTCCGTGACATCTGCTGGAATTGCTGCTTTCGTGTACCGGACGCAAATTCTGCAATCGCTGGGCATGCCTGAGTCAGTGCAGCCGCAACCACGAACAATGAGCTACGCTGCTGCTGCCAGACGCTACGCTCCTCCCCCACGTCCAAGTCAAGAGGTCGCGCCGTCGCATTTTCGTCGCCAGACACCACCGCCACCATCACCGATGACGAACCACTGACCAGTCCCTGAGCGCTAAGCACCGAGAAAGGCCGACGTTCGGCGCGCTCCTGACAACCACCCACTCTGCCACCACTGCGGAGAAGATAGCAACGCATACCGCCGCTGCGAGTACCGCCAAATGGGCCTACGCCGTTTCACCGTCAATGCACCGCACCCGCAGCGTGGTGAGCGACCACGTGACATCGCTGACTACCTGACCACCAAAGAACGGGCACCTCGACGTTCTTCCCGTTCGACATCACTTGGACCTTACTGGCCTCCTCACCGACGACAACAGTACAGCAGCCCCAACAGGGGCCGTTTCTTGAGCCCATATTCGAAAAGTAAGGGCAGCAACCGATGGAGGTGCGGTTTCTGAACGACAAAACACCGAAGACCCTCCGCCGCCTTCGATGACGACTCGACAAATTGTTAACACGCCGCAAGCCGGATAGAACACTGAAGTAGAAACTTCCCGGCCAGAAGGAGACCTGATGACGCAGCGTGAAAGCAGTAGAGCGAACCGACGTAGCCTTGACCCGATGCCACGACTAAACCACGATTCACGACGGCGAACAAGCGACCTCGACGTAATATTTGGCGGCCACAACGTCACCGTTTTTGTCGACACTGGGGCCGAAAATTCTATTGTCAGTGGGCCTTTCCCGACGAATTGAAGAAAGTGAATATTGCTCGGCAAGGCCCTAAAATTCGGACCACTGGTGGTCCTTGATTAACACTAGCTGGTGTTAGCACATCAAGAGTCACCATTGGTAATCGGACTTCTCGTCATATTTCTAATTTTACAGCACTGATCCAGGGATGTGATACATGGGATGGACTTCTAAAGTCAACATGGCGGCGTCATGGACCTGAGGTTTGAGGCGTTAAAGCTATCCACAGAAAAAGCGCTGCCGCCTTCCACGCCGTCATGAAGGCATGCCTTGAATGTGCTTGAAGACCAAATCACCGTTCCTTCTCGCTCCAGCGTCTTCATATCCGCCCACTCTCAAAAATCAAGACATGCAAAGGTTCTTTGAAAGCGACCAGAAGCTGTTGATCAATCGCGCAATTGCGTCGCCAGACGAATAGCCAAGCTGCGGGGAGGTAAATCAAGGGTGATGCTCACGAACTTCAGCATTGAGTACAAGCACGTGAGCAAAGGTATGACGGCTGCCTACACCGGTTGCCACCGTTAGAATCATCGATGAAACTTCGTGAAGTACCAGCCCGGTGACCGTGTCTGGGTATGGACGCCTATACGCCGACGTGAACTCGGTGAAAAACTCCTACGATTGTACTTCGGACCGTACAGAGTAGTTCGACGTCTCGGCCCACTCGACTACAAGGTTGTTCCCGACGGCATTACGAAGTCTCACCGATGCCGTTCTCGACCTGAAGTCGTCCATATCGAGTGCCTCAAGCAATTTCATGCGTGAACCTGAGGACTCAATTTTGTTGTGGTTGAGGTGCTTTATTGCTTGTGCTTATTGTTTATTCTGTTTATTACTGTACCTTTATTTTTTTCTAAAAGCATCGAGACGACGCCTTTTTTAGAGGGGGGCTATCGCACGTTTCTTTCCTCTAGTGTTGTTATCACCCCCTTACACTACATTAGGCGCAAACTGCAGCTTCGATGTTCGAAAAGCTTCGAGGCTGTAGTAGGTCGTTTTCAGATTACGCCCACTTCATCAACATTTCAGATTATTCTGGAACCTATGTAGCCGCTAGCGATAATGCTAGACCATTCGATGGCAAGCTCATGAATGGCGACGCGCCTCGCCGATGTCAGTTGTTAATCAATGGCTGACGCTCCGTTCACCGCTATCAGTGCAACACTTTCCGTTTACCGGGCGCAGGTTCGTCTAAATAAAGTATATTATTTGACCCGCAGTCAGCTTCTTTCGTCCACTTCACGACTCCATGAAAAAAATAATATATATATATATATATATATATATATATATATATATATACCGCGCCAGAGTTCGGGCTTCTGGCCAGACTCTGGCTGAAACGTTGAAATAAACCACTTTGTGGCTGCTCACAGAACATCTACCTAATATGTATATTTATGTATATATATATAATGTCACGTCACTCCAGGGGGTGTCCACAAGGTTTACTGACGTCTGAGCAACAGGGCTCTAACCAAGCGCGTCGGTTGGGCTTGTTTTTCAGAGCGGGGGCCCACGTGCACTTCTTTCTTCTCTGTGGTGTGAGCCTTCACCTTGGCATACGACCCACTACTAGAAGTAGGTGGCAATATTCCCCCTGAACAACAAAAAAAAGAGCATCGTCCCGATGCTGTAAAGTTATTGAGAAAAAAAACCAAAAGAAAGTAGTTTAAACAATGAAAAAGGGCACCAATAATCAAATGTTAGACGCGATAAGTTCACCAATGATGAGGCAATTGTCGGAGCACAAATAAAAAAACACAGAAAAAGTGGTCTTTTAGGAACGCGCAAAATAGGGCTTCATGCGCACCACGTGAACTATGTCAGAGGTCGGTTGTTTTCGTTGAACCCTTCGTAACGACGTAGCGTCCGGAACCACTTCGTAGTTTACGTCACTCACTTGGCGTAATACTTTATACGGGCCGAAGTATCTGCTGAGCAACTTTTCCGAGAGGCCATGGCGTCGAACAGGGGTCCAAATCCCAACTTGGTCTCCCGGTCTGTAAGATACGTCATTGCGACGCATATTGTAACGTCGTGCATCGACCTGTTGCTGCTGACCAATGTGTAGCCGGGCGAGCTGGCGAGTTTCCTCGGCACGCTCTGCAAATTCTTCTGCGTCAGTTGTTAATTGATCTGCGCCTTCACAAGGAAGCATCGCATCCAGCATCGTCTGAACTTCGCGGCCGTAGAGAAGGCGAAACGGTGTAAATCGGGTTGTTTCTTGAACGGCGGTGTTATAAGCGAACGTCACATAAGGCAAAATGCGATCCCATGTTTTGTGTTGGACGTCGATGTACATGGAGATCATGTTTGTGACTGTCTTATTTAGTCGCTCGGTTAAGCCATTGCTCTGCGGATGGTAAGCAGTCGTCGTTCGATGCCTAGTGTTACTTAGTCGAAAAACTTCATCAATAAGCTGTGCAGTGAACGCTGTTCCTCTGTCGGTTATCACTGTAGATGGAGCACCATGGCGCAGAACAATGTGGCACATGAAGAACTGTGCTACATCAGAAGCCGTGGCTCGAGGTATCGCCTGTGTCTCCGCATAGCGGATCAAATAGTCAGTTGCAACAATGACCCATTTGTTGCCGTCGGACGATAAAGGAAATGGGCCGAGAATGTCCATGCCGACTTGGTCAAATGGCTTGTGGGGTGGATCAATTGGCTGAAGTAGTCCAGCCGGCTTGCTTGGTGGCGACTTTCGACGCTGGCATTCACGACAGCTTTTAACGTACTGCTTCACGCTTGCCGAAAGTCCGGGCCAGTAGTACGCCTCACTTACTCTGGCGAGCGTTCGCGAGTAACCTAGATGACCAGATGTTGGCTCGTCATGACACGCGGAGAGGACTTCGTCCCGCATGTCCTTCGGAACGACGAGGAGGTAAGCGCGGCTCGTAGAAGGGGCGTTTTTTTCGTACAGGACATTATCTCGGAGGCAGAAAGACGTCACGACGCGAGATACATGGCGAGGTATAATGGCGCTATAACCCTCCAGATAGTCGATGAGTGGTCGAATCTGTTCATCCTCTCGCTGGCGTCTGCTCAAGTCAGATGAGCTAAGGGCGCCCAGGAAACAGTCATCGTCCTCTTCTTCTTGATTGACTAAAGGTATGGGTGGACGCGACAGCGTATCAGCGTCTTCATGCTTCCGTCCAGACTTATATACAATGGTAACATCAAATTCTTGTAGACGCAAGCTCCGTCGGGCCAGTCGTCCAGAGGGATCACGAATGTTTACCAACCAGCAGAGGGCATGGTGGTCCGTCACCACTTCAAATGGACGACCATAGAGGTACGGGCGAAACTTGGTGATCGCCCACACTACTGCGAGACACTCTTTCTCTGTGGTCGTGTAATTCACCTCGGTACGGGACAGTGAGCGGCTGGCATAGGCTATGACTCATTCTTTGCCGTGTTGATGCTGGACGAGCACTGCACCGAGGCCGATGTTACTGGCGTCAGTGTGCACCTCTGTGTCAGCATCATCGTCAAAATGCGCAAGGACAGGGGCTGATTCCATCCGCTGTCGTAGCTCGGCAAAAGCAGCCTGTTGCTCAGTAGCCCATACAAACGGTGTGTCGTCACGGGTAAGGCGAGTCAAGGGTTCCGCTATCTTCGAAAACCCTCTAATAAATCGTCGATAGTAGGCGCACAAGCCCAGAAAGCGCCGAACAGTCTTTTTGTCTGTACGATGCGGAAATGCGGCTACAGCGGCAAGTTTGTCGGGGTCGGGTTGGACTCCTTTGGCGTTGACTACATGGCCAAGGAATTTGAGCTCTTCATAACCAAAGTGACACTTCTGCGATTTGAGTGTAAGATCTGCGGATTGAATAGCCTGTAGCACACTCCTGAGGCGGTGAAGGTGTTGCTGAAAGGTTTCAGAAAAAACGACATCAACAAGGTATACGACACAAGTTTGCCACTTCAGACCAGTAGGCACAGTGTCCATCATTCGCTGGAAGGTTGCGGGCGCTGAGCACAAACCAAAAGGAAGGACTGGAAATTCATACAGGCCATCAGGGGTCACAAATGCTGTTTTCTCGCGGTCTCGCTCGTCAACCTCAATCTGCCAGTACCCGCTTTTTAAATCCAAAGAGGAAAAATAGTGGGCGTGGCGTAATCTGTCTAACGAGTCGTCGATGCGTGGCAGCGGGTACACGTCCTTTTTAGTCACGCTGTTCAGCTTCCGGTAATCGACGCAAAAACGTAGCGTTCCGTCTTTCTTTTTGACTAGGACGACCGGAGAGGACCAAGCACTGTTGGAAGGCTCGATGATGCCGTCGTCAAGCATTTCGCGAACTTGCGTACGAATGGCTTCTCGTTCCTTCGCTGACACACGGTAAGGCTGTTGATGTACTGGGCGGGCGTCGTCGTAAGTGATGATTCTGTGCCTAGTGATCGAAGTCTGGCGCACCTTAGAGGAAGCAGCGAAGCATGACTTGAATTCAAGCAAGAGTTTTCGCAGTGCTGTCTGGTTTTCTGTTGTGAGATTAGAATTAATATCGATATTGTTTAGAGACGTATCGGCGGCCTCCACTGCTTCCGACGAGAAGCAGATGGGAACGGTTTCTAATTCATCTGCAAACGCTAACGAAGTGCCACGGAAAAGGTGTCGGTGTTCGTTGCTGAAATTTGTAACGAGCAGTTGAGATCGGCCATCCCGTAGCTGTATGATACTGTTAGGCACACAAACACCTTGAGTCAGCAGGTGTTCAAAACTACTTTCTGCAATCGCTTCACCATTTCGCAATCCGCAGCATGTGACTTCGACAATAACACTGGCTCTTGGAGCAAGCGTTATACTTTCAGCAGAAACACGAAGAACGTCAGTACGTTGTTGGTCGTCCTGCTTGTCGATTGCTCGGTCGGCTGAGAAGGTGATGCGATTTTCTTGAAGATCAATGACAGCTCCATATTCCTGCAGGAAGTCAACACCAAGAATAACGTCACGTGAACATTCACGGAGCACAAGGAAACTTCCTACAAAAGTATAACCGCAGACCCGAACTCTACTCGTGAAGGTTCCAAGCAGAGAGACGGTGTGGCCACCAGCCGTTCGAATCACGGAGCCATGCCAGGGCGTGATTACCTTCTTTAGTAGTCTGGTCATTTTCCCACTTAGTATCGAATAGTCAGCCCCGGTATCAACTAAAGCACCTACTGCATAGCCGTCTATCAGCACTGGTATATCCAGAGAAAGCCGCACATATCGCTCAGTCGAATCTACACCCTTTACTGTTAGCGTCGATCGGAGGTCTTCAGCACGTCGACTGCCAGCGACCTCGCCTCCAAGGGTCGCTTGCGGTAGTTTTCCAGGCGGGGACTGGAGGACCGTGCGCCAGCATGGCGCTGTGGCGAAGATGAAAAGCGCCTCGGCGAAGGTGAGCGCGACTGCCGTCCAGAAGGCGGTGGCATGCGCTGTTGAGCCAGGTAGTCCTCAATGTCCCGGGGTCGCTGGCCATACCGAGGAGGCGCTGAATATACTGAAAATCCGCGCAGCCCGAGGCGCCGGTATGAACACTGGCGGTACAAATGGTCCGCTTCACCGCAGTGAAAGCACAAAGGTTGGCGATCAGGAGTGCGCCAAACATCAAATTTTCGAGGAGAAGCACGTCTGTCATCAAGGTAGTGTGCTGGTTGTTCCGCAAGATGCACAGGGCTGGCGTAAACGAGGGGTGGGGGCGTGCGTGTGTTCTCGTAGTACCGTAGAGGCCGCGCCGACTGAAGTGAAACCGTAGGAGGTGCCTGAACAAACAGCGGGGAAGAGGAAGCTGGGCGCGTCAAGGCTTCTGCATAGGTCGCACGGTGGTAGTCAACCGGGGCGGGTGTGGCGTTATTCAGACTCACAGGGTCCCGAAGGGCATGATGCAGCTCGTCCTTGACGATGCTTGCAATGGAACTCACCGTAGGTAGTGGTGCTGTGGCAGCCTTTTGCAGCTCCTCGCGTACTATGGAGCGGATAAGGTCGCGCAGACACTCGGTGTTGCTCCCAATATTCGTTAGAACATGAGCAGTGGACGTGTTCACTTGCCGCTCATACAGGGTGGATCGATGCTGAAGCATCTTTTCCATCGTGACAGCTTCAGACAAAAACTCGGCGACCGTGTTCGGAGGGCTCCGTACAAGACCAGCGAAAAGCTGCTCCTTGACAACCCGCATCAGGTGACGCACCTTCTTTTCTTCTGTCATACTCTGATCAGCCCGTCGGAACAGGCGCGTCATATCTTCCACATAGGTCATGACAGTTTCATTGGGCAAATGGATGCGGGCCTGGATCGCTCGTTCCGCTCGTTCGTGGCGAACAGCACCTCTGTATGTGTCCAACAGCCGGCGGCGGAATTCGGGTCACGATGTCATCTGTTCCTCGTGATTCATTAACCAGGTACGTGCTCCATCCTCCAAATAGAAGTACACACGTCGTAGTTTGGCCGCGTCGTTCCAGTCGTTCAAAGCAGCCACGCGCTCGAAGTCGACCAACCAGTCCTCGACGTCTTCGAGCTCGGTGCCATGAAACGGTGTCGGAACCTGTGGACTTTCGAGGGTGTACCGATTCACCGGGGGGTTTTCCGTACCTGTTGAAGTGGTTTGAACGGACGTGCTCATCATACTGGTGTGAACTGTAGGGTCAGCTTCGGGAGGCAATCCCCTGATCCTGCGGCTTGTCCGATGAACGGGAGTGTTGACTCGCACTGGGCTTGTGGTGTCGCTTTCAGGAGGGGTCTGGAACATCCGTGAGGGGCCTACCCAGCACCTCCATCAATTGTCACGTCACTCCAGGGGGTGTCGACAAGGTTTACTGACGTCTGAGCAACAGGGCTCTAATCAAGTGCGTCGGTTGGGCTTGTTTTTCAGAGGGGGGGACCACGTGCACTTCTTTCTTCTCTGTGGTGTGAGCCTTCACCTTGGCATACGACCCACTACTAGAAGTGGCAATATATATATATATATATATATATATATATATATATATATATATATAAACTCATCCCCTGATGAAGGGAGGACCCCTCCCGAAACTGTTGTGAAATAAATAAATTTATCCTTGTTGACCACGCTCCCGTTGTGCCATATCCCATACCTTCACGAAGACTAACTGGCCCATTGAATTATTACTCCCACTATATATATATATATATATATATATATATATATATATATATATATATAAGGCAGGCATGGTGGTTGAGTGGCCGTAGCATAGCATATAGTCCAGTAGATCCTCCGTGATGAAGGCCGTGATGAAGAGCGCCGGATAGCATGCCAGACTCTAGGCTGGAACGTGGAAATAAACCACGTTGTGACCGCTCATATATATATATATATATATATATATATATATATATATATATTTTAAGAAGAAAATGCATCGTTGGCAAGCAAGATCGCCACTGGGCTCGAGTACTGGCTTCTAGGCTTCTCTCGCTCGCTTCGTGCTGATCGTCCCCGCTATGTGCTTGACCGTTGCTCTGTCCTGATCGTGTTTTCATTGTAGGACCACCGTCGCAACACACGCCAATGAAGCCCTTTTCAATTGGTGGAGGTCCCCTGAGCCTGGGTGCTGCCATTCGCCGTCGCCTAAACCTGGAGCTGCGCAACCGAATGCTACCTCCCATCAAGGCCACCAACAATGTGCAACCTGGCTCTTCCACTCCCTCCTGCAGCAACCCCGGCGTTCTTCGCTTGCAAGAGCCCAAGGTCTTCAGCGGAGCTGATGAGACTGACGTGGAAGACTGGTTCACCAACTACGAACTGGTGAGCGCAAACAACAAGTGGGATGATGCAGACAAGTTGACTAACGCCATCTTTTACCTCACTGACGTGGCCGAAATGTGGTATAACAGCCACAAAAATGAGGTTTCGCCGTATTCCAGCTTCAAAACGTCATTTGCTGACGTTTTTGGTCACCCGTTGTCCGCAAGTCCTGAGCCGAACAACGCTTGCGGACTCGCGCACACAAGTCATCGGAATCGTTCACCAGTTCCATCGAAGACGTTATTGGTCTTTGCAACCGTGTGAACACCGCCTTGCCCTAGTCGGAGAAGATTCAGCACATCCCCAAAGGGATATTACACGACTCATTTCAGATGCTCTTGGCACGTAATCCAGCCACCGTTGTAGAACTTGTCGCATTGTGTCAAAGTTTCGACGAGTTGAGGAAGCAGCGAGCCCTGACTCGGCCATTTTCCTCCCACGCCGACTCGCTCTCTAGCCTAACTTCTGTTCCCGATCCCTCACCAACCCCGCAAAAGAATAAAGACTTTGTGCGTGAAGAAGTAGCTCGGCCACTGTCGTTGATTCCCTTCACGCAGCAGCCGCCGTCCTCTCGTCTGCCCTCATCACTCCACGACGTTATAACCGAAGAGATAGCTCAGGCTGTTCCCGTAGCTGCCCACCAGCAGCTTGTGGCCATGTCTGTTTCCCATGCGCCGGCTATGCAGCCCGTGGTAGCGCATCTTACGTATGCCCAGGTGATACGCAGCAGACCCCACCAGCAGCGTTTGCCACCCATGGCTTCAGTTGCTCCCCACCCTCCCTCTTTCGACACCTTGGGCCGCACCACGAGTCAGCAATTCCTAGCGCACTCCTGAAAATCGAACGATCTGCTACGCCTGCGGTACTCCAGGACACGTGGCACGATATTGTCGCCGTCGTTTCTAACCACTCCACGACGCTACTCGGCCGTTACGGTATGACCCACCGCACATGCACCTACCTGCTCCCTATCTCTCACGGCAGTATTGCTACACTAACCTTCCCGAGTCTCAGTCACCCCAGCCCCCATCTGAGACTCACTCTCCCCATTCCCTGTATTCTCGCAGGCGATCACTGTCCCCAATGTATTCCTAACCCGCTTCCTCAATCCGGGAAAACTGGGCGCCGCTGTTTCAGAGGCAAGAACTGCGCCGTCGTCGAAATGCGCAAGTCCTCGCACTTCACCTGCTAACGTGGTCGCCATATCTGTCGATGGTGTTTCTACCTTTGCCCTTGTCGACACAGGTGCTGCTGTTTCTGTTATAGCCGCCCAGCTCTGCCGCTCTTTACGCAAAGTGACCACGCCACTATCTGGACTATCGCATCGTACGGCTAGCGCACAACCAGTTCGACCTCTCGGCACCTGTACGGCCTGCGTACTCTTCCAAGGCTCTATGTACGCTGTCGAGTTCATCATCCTTTCTATGTGCTCGCATGACGTTATCCTCGGGTGGGAATTTTCGTCACATTTCATGCCGTCATCGACTGCACACGCGCTGAAGTTCAATTTTTGCACCTGTGCGACGAACCTTTGCACGAAACTCTTGAGCGGTCACCAAAAGTCGTCGTGCATGAGGAAACTTAATTTCCGCCAGCCTCTCTTGCCGTTGTCTCTGCTTGCTGCGATGGCCATAACGATAGTGCGGTAGTGTTTACACCTTCCAACATTTTCATTAGCCGCAGAGCCGTTTCCTTACCTTTCGCTACACTTGACGTCACTGCTGGCCAAAACAATATTTTTGTCCACAACCTCCTTTCTGCACCGCTTACGCTACTTGCCGGCAAATGTCTCGGTCGAGTGGAGTATCTTGATTCTTCTTTATTCCTTAACATGCCAGATGAATCGTGCAGTAGCACCTTGACCGAACTTCATGCCCTTTCTCCACTGGAATGATCGTTGAGTGACATCTTCTCGAGTTCCATCGCCGACACCTTAAGTGCTCAAGAACGCGCCGAACTTCTTAATCTCCTCCAGCACTTCGCGAATTCATTCGACGTTTATCAGCCGCAATAGGGTCGCACTTCCGCAGTGCATCACTACATTGACACCGGTTCGCACTAGCCATTGCGTCAAAGACCGTACCGTGTCTCTGCTGCAGAACGTCACGTCATCAACGACCAGGTCGAAGAGATGCTACGCTGTTGCGTTATTCAACCATCGCACAGTTCTTGGGCATCTCCTGTCGTTCTAGTTTGAAAGAAGGATTGATCAATTTGATTTTGCGTCGACTACCGGCGATTAAACAAGGTGACGCGGAAAGACGTCTATCCAAAACCGCGCACCGACAACGCCCTTGACAGCCTCCGAGGAGCCGAACTCTCCTTCTTAGACTTACGATCTGAATACTGGCAGGTTCCAATGGCAAAAGCTGGTCGCCAGAAAACTGCGTTCATTGCACTAGATGGCCTGTATGAATTTAACGTAAAGAATTTTGGGCTTTGTAATGCTCCTGCCATGTTTTTATGACTCATGGACAACACACTGCGTCGACTGAAGTGTTCTTTGTGTCATTTTCTCTCTCGATTTTCTAACACATCTGCTCCGGCTCCAACTGGTTCTGACGTGTTTAACCAACGCTGGGCTCCAACTGAACCTTAGAAAGTGTCGCTTCACCGCGCGAGAGCTGTCCATCTTGGGACACATCGTGTCCAAGCATGGCGTTCAACCCGACCTTGCAAAACTGCGAGCAGTCGCTGAGTTCCCAAAACCTACTACACTGAAAAAATTACGCAGTTTCGTCGAACTATGCTTGTACTTCCGGTGCTTCGTCCGAAATTTCGCGTCAATCATGTCCCCACTGACCAACCTCCTACGCGGTGACGCAGACCATTCATCCTAGTCTCCTGACTACGTCGTCACGTTTGCCACGCTCCGTAGCCTGCTAATATCTCCTTCTATTTATCGGCATTTTGACCCAACAGTAGAAACGGATGTTCACACAGACGCGAGTGGGGTTGGTCTTGGCGCTGTCCTCGCCCAACGCAAGCCGGGCTATTCCGAATACGTCGTCGCTCATGCAAGTCGCAGGCTCACTAAAACTAAGGCCACTAACAGCGTCACTGAAAAGGAATGCTGAGTGCTAGTGCGGGCGCTTCGCAAGTTCCGCCCTTACTTGTACGGTCACCCATTCGACCTGCTAACGGGCCACCATGCTCTTTGGTGGCTCACCACATTGAAAGATCCTTCTGGCGGCCTAGCTCGGTGGGCACTGCAAATCTAGGAGTACGACATTCGCGCCATCTATTGCAGCAGACGCAAGCATTCTGACGCCGATGCCCTGTCCCGTTCGCCTTTACCTCCCGACTCAACCTGCGGAACCACTGGTACCAACACCGTCCCATCTCTCGACCTCGACTCCTTTGCCAGTGAACAGCACAAGGACCCGTAGATCGCTTCCTTTTTGACTGTCTCTCTGAATCGTCAACCACTGCGGTATCACGATGTCTCAGACGTAAAGCTCCTCATTTCGCCATTCGGGATCGGCTGCTACACCGACGCAACCACGCCCCTGAAGGTCGCAAGTGGCTCTTGGTTGTCCCCCACAGCTTGCGATCACAATATGTGCCTGCTTTCACGATGATTCCCAATGGTGCCATGCCGGAGTTTTCAAAACTTACGAACGCATTCGCTATCGCGTTTACTGGCCAGGAATGTACAAGTTTGTTTGAAAATTTGTTGTCAACGCCACAAATCACCGCCTCTACACTCGTCCGGTGCACTTCAACCGTTTCCGTGCCCTGCCAAACCTTTTTATCGGATCGGAATCGATCTCTATGGCCCTCTACCGACCACATCAAATGAAACTCGGTTGATCATAGTCGCAGCGGACCATTTAACACGCTACGCTGAGACCGCCACCCATTCAAGTGCCACTGCGCGGGACGTAGCGTCGTTCGTCCTCCATCGCTTCATACTACGACGTGGTGCACCTCGAGCACTACTAAGTGACCGAGGTCGAGCCTTCCCATCAGAAGTCGTCATGGCTCTGCTTTCTGAATGCTATGCTGTTCATCGCAAGGCCACGGCATACCACCTACAGAGTAACGGGCTCACGGAGAGATATAACCGCACCCTCGGCGATATGCTCGCGATGTATGTGACATCTGATAATACTAACTGGGATCGCATTCTTCCATTCATCATGTTCGCATACAACATCGCGGCACATTCTACCACCGGAGTTTCACCTTCCTTTCTTCTGTATGGACGGGAACCATCCCACACCATCGACACTCTCCTTCCGTACCGTCCTGACACATACGAATGCCCATTTGTGTCCGAAGCTGCCCGAAAAGTGGAAGAGTGCCGTGAACTCGCACGCACCTTTACTTCACAAGAACAGCAGTGCCAGAAAGAAAACAACGCCGACTCTTCACGAAGCCACAGCTATTCTCCAAGATAACTTGCATGCCTTGCTGTTCCTCAGCAGAACCCCGCATTTTCTCGAAACTCGTCCCGAAGTACGAGGGCCCTTACCGCCTTTTGGAGCAAACCTCGCCGGTGAATTTTCTCATTGAACCACTTTCCCCATCTGACGACATGCGCCGGCGTGGACGTGACATCGTACACGTCGCCCGCCTTAAACCATATCATAACCCTCTGCCTCCAGACTATTAGGTCACCAGGATGGCTTTTTTTCGGCGAGGCCGAATTTTGAAGACAACGCATCATTTGCAAGCACCGTCGCCATCGCGCTTGGGTACTGGCTTCTGGGTTCCTCTGGCTTACCTCGTGCTGATCGTCGCCGGCATCTGCTTCACCGTTGCTCTGTCCCGATCGTGTTTTCATCGTAGAAGCACCGTCGCAACACACACAAATAAATCCCTTTTCAAGATATATATATATATATATATATATATATATATACATATATATATACAAAACATAACTTGCCGTGGGCAGGAACCGAACTTGTGACCTTCGAATAACGCGTTTGATGCTAGAGCTCGCATAAGTCAATAATTCATGGCCCTCAGTCCCCAGCGACTGTTTAGCAACTGACCATGGCGGTGGTCAGATCTCCAACGCAGCAGAGGGTGGTAAGAATCTCTGAATCTGGACAGGCCGCCATTGGAACCTGAACTTGGAAACGTTTAACGCTAGAACCTTATGTGGTGAGACCAGTTTAGCTGTGCTATTCGAGGTGCTAGAGGGCTATAAATGGAATGTAACAGGGCTCAGTGAGGTTAGGAGGACTGGTAAGGCCTATACAGTGCTACAGAATGGGTACGTCTTTTGCTATTGGGGCTTAGCTGACAGAGCAGAACTAGAAGTGGGGTACCCTAACATAAAAATATAACTGGCAACATAGAGGAATACTATAGCAATAATAAAAGGGTGGCAGGTATCATAATTAAACTCAATGATGGATACGAGATGAAGGTGGCACAGGCTTATGCTCTTACGTCCAGCTATGATGACGCGTCAGTTGAAAGCTTCTTTGAAGACGTAGAATCGGCATGAGTAAGGTAAAAACACAATATACTATACTGGTGGGAGACTTCAATGCCAAAGTAGGAAAGAAACAAGCTGTAGACCAGGCAGTAGGGGATTGTTGTATCGGCACAAGAAATGCCAGAGGGGAGCTACTAGTAAGATCGCAGAACGCAATAATGAACGGATATTGAATACCTTTTACCGAAAGCGAGGGAACCGCAAGTGGACATGGAGGAGCCCTAATGGTGAAAATCAGAACAAAATACACTTCATATTGAGTGCGCACCAAGGCATCGTGCAGGATGTGGAAGAGCTTGTCAAGATACAAAGCAGTGATCATAGAATGGTACGGTCCAAAATTCCCCTAGACTTGAAGAAGAGCGACAGAAACTGATACGCGAGAAGCCAAGCAATGAGCTAGTACTGAGAGAGAAAGTAAAGGAATTCAGAGTTTCGCTTCAGAACAGGTACTCGGCTCTTATCGGGAAAAACAGCCTTAGCGTTGACGCAATGGATGATAAGCTGATGAGTATCATTACGGATTGTGTGTGAAAGGTGGAGGTACTGTAGTTAGGCAGGACACTGGCAAGCTGTCCCAGGAAACAAAGAAGCTCATTGAGAAGCGTCAAAGCATGAAAGCCTCAAGTACAACAGACAAAATATAGTTCAGTAAGGTTGAGAGCTGGGCTAGTTGGTGAGACATCATTTAACCATATGGTGTAGTAGCGCAAATTCGACGGGGACGAAGAGGACAAGAAAGCGAGTGTCGTGTTTTCTTGTCCTCTTCGTCCCCGTCGAATTTGCGCTACTACACCATATGGTTAAAAGACAAAATATAGCTGGTAGAGCTTTCGAAGTTGATCAACAAGCGTAAGTTATCCGATGTAAGAAGCTTCAAAGCAGTGAAGGAAGCTTCAAAGCAGTGAAGAGGAAACTTGGGATAGGCAAAAACCAGATGCATGCCCTAAGGGACAAGGAAGGCAAAGTAAGACGAATATGGATAGGATAGTAAAATTAGTGGAGGAGTTTTAAAGAGAACTGTACAGTAGCCAGCACAACCATGATATTAATATAAGAACTAGCAGTAACTCAGATGACACGCCACCAGTATTCGTAAAAGAACTCAGAAAAGCCTTGCAGAGCATGCAAAGAGTCAAAGCTGCTGGTGAAGATCAGGTAACAAAAGATCTGCTGAAAGATGGACGAGATATTGTGTTGAAAAACTAGCGACCCTGTTTACGAGGTGTCTTCTCATGGTAAGAGTACCGGAATCTTGAAAGAAAGCTAACATCATCCTAATACATAAGGAGATGACAAGCACATCAAGATTTACTGGCTGATCACCTTGCTCTCAGTAGTATACAAGCTATTTATAAAGGTAATTGCTAACAGAATTAAGACGACATTAGAATTCACTCAACCAAAGGAACAAGCAGGATTTTGAACAGGCTACTCAACAATTGACCCCATTCATACTATTCATCAGGTAATAAAGAATGCTCAGAATATAGCCAACCACTATACATAGCATGCATAGACTACGAGAAGGCGTTTTATTCAGTAGAATATTAGCATTCAAGCAGACACGGCGGAATCAGGGCGTCGACAAAGCATATATAAACATCCTTGAAGAAATCTACAGGGGATCAACTGCTACGATAGTGCTTAGTAAAGAAAGCAAGAGAATACCAATCAAGAAGGGTGTAAGGCACGAAGATGCAATCTCCCAATGCTGTTTACGGCGTGCATACAGGAGGTTTTCAAAGGCCTGGAATGAGAACAGTTGGGCATAATAGTTAATTGGGAGTACCTTAGTAACCTGCTCTTCGCCGAATACATCACATTCCTGAGTAAGTCAGGGAACAAGTTGCAACTCATGGTTACAGAGTTAGACAAGGAGGGCAGAAAAGTAGGTCTTAAAATTAACCTCCAGAAAAAGAAAGTTATGTACAGCAACTTCGAAAGAAAGCAGTGCCTGAAGCTAGGTAATAGTGCATTTGAAGTTGTATTACACTATGTCTACTCAGTACATGTGATAACCGCAGAGCCGAACCACAAGACTGAAGTAACTTGACGTATGAGTATGGGGTGAAGCACATTAGCCAAGCACTCTCACATTATTACGGGTAGATTGCCACTATCCCTCAAGAGTAGGTTATATAACAGCTGCATGTTGCGGGTGCTTAGCTACGGAGCAGAAACCGGGAGATTTACGAAGAGAGTTCAGCCTAAATTGAGGACGACGCCGAGAGCAATGGAAAGAAAAATGATAGGTGCAACCTTAAGAGTCAAAAAGAGAGCAGAGTGGATTAGGGAACAGACCGGGGTTAAGGACGTCATAGTTGAAATCAAGAAGAGCAAATGGACATGGGCCGGTTATGTAGCACGTAGACAGGATAACCGCTGGTTAATAAGGGTAAGTAGCTGGATTGCTAGAGATGGCAAGCGGGTTAGGGGGAGACAAAAGGTTAGGTGGGTAGATGAGATTGAGAAGTTCGCGGGTATAAATTGGAAGCAGCAAGCACAGGACTGTGTTGACTGGGGGAACATGGGAGAGGCGTTCATCGTGCCCATGTTTTGATGTAGTCCTTACGTAGTCAGGCTGATCACAATGATGATGATCATGATGATGATGGCATTTGTTACGTCAAAATAACATCAAAGTAGTTGGGCGCTATCGGTCTAAGGTGATTTATATCCTGGAACCGAGGACTACAACCCTCGCGAGCATCAGTGTTTCATGTCAGCTACCGCTTTTTTGTTCTAATATTTATATTGCTGTTGGTGTCGTTACGCTGCTGTAAAGAACTGTTCATTTAATACACGTGCTGCTTTTTAAAGACCTTCAGTACGTGCATCGCCACTTGGTAACTTGCACTCAATAAAATTACAGTAACCAGATAGCACATCTGTTTAAATCTACTGAGCGACATTCATTAGACCATCGATGAGTCAACAATCGTCACCAAAACAACCAACATGATCTTTCCACAGTGCGTTTTTTTAAAGCGAGTGGACACATACTCAAGGATATAATGTGTTTAAAGGCACACTTCAATTTAAAGAGTCAGAAAAAGATTACACTAGCTGATTTTGCTTCTTAGTGTGTGTTTGATGTTTAGCCCTGGTGTCACTATTGAAAATCCTGGGATGCTGGATGCTTGAATCGTAAGTGGATATGGTGTAAAAAGTAGAGAATATAGTGGAAGTATTAGTAGATATGGTGAAAGCTGTAGTAGGCATAATGGCTGATGGCGGTGAGAGTGGAAATAATGATGGCAGGTGGTGGTTCGTGGTGGTGGTGGCGAGCCAATGGTGGTGACGTTGAAAAATGCCGGCTGATGGTGGCGAGGCAAAACGTGCTTGGTTGAAAGCTAGGTCAGCAAGGTAGATGACGGTGGCGCGAGGGAAGCTTGGTGGATGATGATGGCATGGCGAAAAAGCACATGACAGTATGTGAAATCACTTATTTGTAGTGGTTCATCCTTGTATGCACAGATATATATATATATATATATATATATATATATATATATTATTTACGGTTAAAAGAAAGCAATGCTGCTCAATACGCTTTCAAGCACGTTTATTTTTTAATCCTGTGGCGTCAACAACGCTTCAATTTTTGTGGAGCGTACAATATTGGGCCTCTAATATGTTTACATTTTGCGCACGTACTTACATCTGTTTGACATCCGCAACGTGTTTCTTTGTTGTGTTGCTTAGAAGACTAGAGGTGTAACTGTTCACCATGACAAATGTTTTACATCGGCACCCAGTTGTCGAGAAATAAATAAGCTCCAGTTCGCTATCACCCCTTTCAATGTTAGAGCAGAACACAACGGTCACTTGATGTCGCCACGCTAGAAACGCAACTCTGACAATTCTTGCACACTCTATTGCTTGAGCCGTACTATCAAGTTAACAAAGTGCATGCGAATATGCATAAACTCACTTTCGACATGCGTCAAGACGACGCCTAGCGAATTTGACTTTCACCCTTCTGTTCTACCACCATGATTTCCACCAAAGGTTAATCCTGCCGACAGAGTCCGTACAAGTGTTATCGGCGTTTCTGGGTTTCAGAATGCTCAATTTTCACGAGTAAAAATGACAATGCAGCCCAGCTGTGGCATCATTTCACCTAAATGAAGCCCTGTTTATTGTGTACGGTGTCCACGCAAGAAGCGATAAACATCGATACGACGTGCTCGCAGCACTTCCACCAAATGTACTCCTCCCCTCACCGACAGCCACCGGCCGCACTCGCCGGCACTTCACTGGCTCTCACTTACGCTTACTGAGCCAATATGATAGCATAATGTTTCTGATGCACTGCACTCTTTTTGACCAAGCCGTTTTGTAGTTGTTACAAATGACAGAGGGAGAGTGGTGCGCGGGCACGACTTCACTGTGCGTTGCGCAAAAAAACATTACAATCAATTGTGTGGGAGTATCTATCGAATGAGCATACAAGCGTCATAAAGTCTGAACAGATATCGACCTTTGAAAGGAGCGAGAAATGGATAATTAACTTGACAGTAACCGGCGATAGAGTTTACTCGCTCCTAAGTCCACTGAGTTGATTTTTTTCTTGCGGTTGTAAATTCTACCAAAAACGTAGTGCTGTTGTCATTATCGCAGTGGTAATCGTTACAGGCAGCAGTTGTTTATGGTGATCAAATGTGCAATTGTTAGCAGCAGGTGCAGATAGTCCATCTAGAGTACCCCGCAGGGGCGCCTGCGCAAGTAGGCGTTTGGTGTGTAGCGACACTACGGACTCGAGCTAACGGGGGGGTTTCGGCTCCCTCCCACGCCTAGCCGTGCGTGGCTTTTCCGTGTCCGGGGAAAAGGGGATATTGGGGGTTGAGCCGACGCTGGGTGATTGGACCTTTAAGGCCCCCGGCAGAGGCAACACACCCCTTTGGCCCCGGCTTCACGTAGACGGCACCCCTGGGCTGACCCACCCAGGGGAAATCGGCAGTCGCCTTTTCCTATCTCTCTCTGCCTACATCTTCGTCTTTATCTTTCACTATCTATCTGTCCTGTCTTCTACTCTCTTTTGTTTATTTCCATTTTTCTTGGCGGCAAGGGTTAACCCTGTGCAAATAGCCTACCTTGGTCTAGGCGCATTGGGTTATTGCAGTGTTGTACGGCTGACGCCTGCAAGCTTTCAGCACCTGCAAACTTGCAGCGTCCCCTTGTTGGGCTCCGTGGTGGGTGGCCGCCAACACTGCTGAACAAAAATAAGACCGGCATGCATTGCGCATTCCCTCTTCTGTCTGATCGTACCGGCCTAATGCGGGTACGCACCGACGACATAAATTTCTTCAACCAGCCAACACAAACTTTTCCCCACTTCCACGTCATTCACAGTGTAAAAAACTGGAAAGCAAGCCAGGACCGTCTCTCCTTTCCTAGTTTCTAGATGTCTTACCGAAACTCTTGGCATAGGATACAAGGTAACCAAAATGGCTAGTGGAGACCTTCTCCTCGAAATCCGTGACAAAGAACAATTTAAAAAGCTAGACTGTCTTTCACATTTCGGTGGCATACCAATAACCATAACACCATATAGATCAATGAACACAACTCGCGGAGTGGTATCTGACATAGACTTACTTGACTTGACTCAGACTGAACTTTTGGAGGGGTGGAAGAGCCAAAATGTCACTAATGTACAGAGAATTATCATCAGAAGAGATAATAAGGAAACACCGACAAAATACCTAATACTCACGTTTGTATCCAGTAAACTACCGGAATCTATTCAAATAGGGTACACAAAGACATCAGGCCGTACATACCAAACCCTCGTCGTTGCTTCCAATGCCAGAGGTATGGCCATGGCTCTAAAACCTGTCGTGGTCGCCAGACTTGTGCGCAATCTGAAGTCCTAGGCCACGTGTCTGAGAACTGCAAACAACCGCCACACTGTGTAAACTGCGAAGGAAACCATGCCGCATATTCACGCTCCTGCACATACTGGAAAAAAGAAAAAGAAATAATTACGTTGAAGGTGAAGGAGAACATTACATTTAAGGAAGCACGGCGAAGAGTCGCTCCATTCTATAGACCTACATACGCTGATGCGGCGCGTGAGGGGGCACCGCCGCACCAGCCCTCGCCATTCCTTCGGCCCGCGCATACCGAGCCGGTGGTTGTGGCACCTGCCCCTAAGGCGGTTGTAGCCCAGGATACACCGCCTACTCCCAAACAGAGACCGGAGACTCCAGAGTCCTCGGGTCTCAAGGCCTCGTCTCACCAGGCGAGGCCCGACATCCAAACTAACAGCCCGCTTGTGGGGGCATCAGTGCCTCCGAGGAGGCAATGGATACGTCGGTACCCTTGGTGCCGAAAGAGCGGCGTGGCTCCTTGAAGCGCGCCAAGAAAACAAAAAAGCAGATAACAGGGCCTGGTGACGGCCCTGTTAAGTGAACTCAAACTCCCTGTCTAAACAGCCACTCGCTTTTCGTACACACACCACTATTTTACATTCACCATGAACACTCAAATTATACAATGGAACGTCAGGGGCCTTCTCAGAAACCTTGACGACATCCAAGAACTTTTACACGAAAACTCACCAAAAGTGCTGTGTGTACAAGAAACGCACCTTAATTCAAAACACAAATTTTCTTCGTAAATACGTTATTTTACGAAAAGGCCGTGTTGAAGCCATGACATCATCCGGAGGTGTTGCCATCGTAGTGAATCAAAGAATTGCTTGCACACACTTACAACTCCAAACACCCCTTGAGGCAGTGGGTGTTCGAGCGGTTCTTTTTGATAAACTGATCACAATCTGCACTATCTACATTCCTCCTAGCTATCAGCTGCAAATACGTGATTTACACTCTTTAATTGATGAACTTCGGGAGCCCTATGTTCTCCTTGGAAGCTTTAATGCGCATAGCAGGCTATGGGGTGACTCTCGGTATGACGCGCGAGGTCGACTGATTGAACAGTTCCTTCTCTCCTCGAGCGCGTGTCTCCTAAATGGAAAAGAACCAACCTATTATAATCTCGCCAATAACACCTACTCCTCCATAGACCTAAGTAAAGTATCTCCATGTCTTGTGCCTCTACTCCAGTGGAAAGTCGTCAGTAATCTGTACGGAAGTGACCATTTCCGATAGTTTTGAGCAAAAATACAGTAACTGAGTGTCTACCACGTGTTCCCAAGTGGCTCATAAACAGAGCCGACTCGGAACACTTTTATACCATCGCTCGTCTAGGTTGGAATGACATATGTACTCTGAACATTGATGTTGCTGTCAACTACTTCACAGCGTTTTTTATTGATGCTGCAACAAAAGGCATCCCACAAACAAATGGACACCCTGGAAAAAGGCGTGTGCCATAGTGGAACTCTGAATGCCGAAACGCGCGCAAACAGCAAAACAGAGCTTGGAGGCTGCTTCGGAACTCACCGACAGCCGAAAATCTTGACGCCTTCAAGAAAATAAAGTCTCAAGGCAGGAGAACGTGTCGGCAGGCCAGAAGAGAAAGCTGGCAGAAGTTTTTGTCAGTGATAAATTCATACACACAGCAGGCTGAAGTCTGGAACATGGTCGGTAGGTTAGCAGGAAAACAATTACACACACTTCCACTCGTAAATACTCAGGGTGATACCTTGGAAGATAAGGCAAACTTCCTCGGTGCACACTTCGAAGAAGTGTCCAGCTCATCCCACTATACTGACACTTTCCAAAAATACAGAACAAAAATAGAAAAGCAGAAACTCGATCACAAATGCTCTAGATACGAGGCATATAACCAAGCTTTCAGTCTAGCTGAGCTGCGAACGTCTCTAAAGTCCTGCAGTACTTCTTCTCCAGGTTCTGACCGCGTGGTGTATGAAATGGTAAAAACCTACCAATCGAAACACGAAAAACCTTACTTCGTTTGTACAATGCTATCTCGTTTTCTGGCAATATCCCTACCTCCTGGAAAGAGGCTATTATTATTCCCGTTTTGAAAGAGAGCAAGGACCCTTCTTTACCTTCGAGTTACAGGCGTATTGCACTACAAGCTGCTTGTGCAAAATCTTCGAAAAATGATAAACTGCAGACTTGTACATTTCCTTGAAACAAACAATTTGCTCGACCAATTTCAGTGCGGGTTTCGAGAAAGTAGATCCACCACAGACCACCTTGTTTGTTTCGAGGCACAGATCAGGGACGCCTTCGTCCATAAACAATATTTTCTCTCTGTATTCCTCGACATCGAAAAGGCTTATGATACAACATGGCGTTTTGGAATTCTAAGAGACCTGTCCCACCTTGGCGTGCGCGGAAGAATGTTTCACATAATTGAAAGTTACCTGTCAAACCGGACATTCCGTGTCCGAGTGGGCACGGTTCTTTCCCAAACATTGTCCAGAAAACAGGCGTGCCACAAGATGGTGTACTTAGCTGCACACTTTTTCTCATCAAAATGAATTTCTCGCGCTTGTCCATCCCTCGCAATATGTTTTATTGTACATATGTCGATGACGTCCAGCTTGCCTTTAGATCTTGCAATCTGGTAATGTGTGAGCGGCAGGTTCAGTTAGGTTTAAACAAGGTCTCCAAATGGGCAGAGGAAAACGGATTCCGACTGAACCCAAGAAAAAGCACGTGTGTCTTGTTCTCCCGAAAGAGAGGCATGCACTGAGAACCCGACATTGAAATGAACGGCCAACGTCTGTCTGTGAATGCGGAGCATAAATTCTTAGGCTTAATCTTGGACAACAAGTTGACCTTCGTACCACACATAAAGTATTTAAAAACAAAATGTTTAAAAGCCATGAGTGTTTTAAAAGTGTTGTCACGTACTACGTGGTGTAGTGACAGGCAATGTCTCATGAACCTGTATAGAAGCCTCATTCGCACCCGCTTGGATTATAGGGCCGTTGTTTATCAGTCTGCGACTCAAAGTGCTTTGAAGATGCTGGACCCTGTGCACCATTTGGGCATCCGCCTTTCTACGGGTGCTTTTCGCACCAGCCCCGCAGAAAGCCTTTATGTTGAGTCAAATGAGTGGTCGCTTCATCTGCAGAGAACTTACATGTCTTTTGTTTATTTCCTTAAGGTGAAAGCAGACAAGAAGCACCCCTCATACTCTACTATTAATGATTTGTCGAGCTCAATTGTGTTTCGAAACAGGCCTTCAATGAGGCAGCCCTTCTCATTTCGCCAGCAGAGTCTAGCTGAGGAAACTGGAGGCTCACTTGAACACAGTTTAATGGCTCCTGTAACATACCCACCACCGTGGCAATGGCGGACTCTAGACTGCGATGTGTCTTTTCTAAAAGTTACAAAACATGCATCTATTGCCCATATCCGAGCACACTTCCTGGAACTTCAACACAAATACACACGTCCTGAGTTCTTTACAGATGCCTCCAAGTTTAACTCCTCTGTGTCCTACGCTGCTGTCGGCCCATCCTTTTCGGATGCTGGCCCTCTACATCCAGGCACAAGTATCTTCACAGCGGAAGCTTATGCGATATTTGTGGCGGCTAAACCCATCAAAAAATTACAAATACAGAAAGCAGTAATTTATACGGACTCCCTCAGTGTGGTAATGGCTCTGCACACTCTTAAAAAACAAAAAAAACCCAGTCTTTGTCTCACTTTACTTCATTTTGGGCACACTCTACACACTCAAACAGCATGTAGTGTGCTGGTTGCCAGGGCACCGTGAGATTGAAGGCTTTGTGAGGGCGGATCAGCTCGCTGCATCCGTCCACAAAACACTACCGCTACACCCGTATCAATCCCGGCCCTTGATCTTAAGCCGTCTCTCAAACGAAACCTCAGGGACTACTGGCAGAGCAAGTGGGATACACACACACAAAACAAACTACACATTATCAAGCCACACCTTGGTTATTGGCTGCCCGTATCGACATCGCGTCATACAGAGGTAATACTAACGAGACTCAGGATAGGACACACATACACGACACACACATATCTTTTGTCCGGTGGCAATCCACCGTTGTGTGACAGATGTGGTGAAGCACTAACAGTCCTTCACATGTTAATCCAATGCAAGCACTTAGAAACTCTAAGAAAACAACATTTTCTATTACCCTACGGACAACATATACCTTTACACCCTGCAATGTTTGTCGGTAGGGAGCCGCTTTTTAGTCATAAATCATTGTTAGCGTTTTTAAAAGAAATTCATAGTTTTCATATCATATACCCGGGCATTCCGTAGCACAACCTCTCCAGAGAGGTTTTTGCTGCGGTGGCTACACAAGAAAACACTTGCCTCACGGCCCTTGGACGCAAGGGTATGAACGAGAGAGGCACTTGTGCTAATGCCATTCATATCCACCATCGTTTCTTATAATCGCCAACTCTTGTCATCTATTCTCACCACACACACCTTTCACGGCATGGTCATGATTTTATTACTTGTATGTTTTTACCCGCCTTACCGCGAGGAATTTTATGGCCCTTATACAGCCGCTTATCACAATCATTGTCCATAATTTTAGTAAAATGAACTGGTGCTCTTTGGTCGTGAAATGACCCTTGCGCCACAAAACATCAAACATCATCATCATCATCCATATCGAGTAAGCGACAAACAAAACTTAAGTTAAACAGTAAATTTCTGAGTTCACTACTTCTTTGACACCAAAGTTGCAATCTGTCGGCGTGGTGCAGTTGTTAGTGTGTTCAGTTCGGAATCCGAAGGTGGCAAGGTCGATTCCGCGCTGTGGGACTTTTTTACGGGTGCTTTCTACATAGTTTTTTCATACAATTGTGTTTATTATTCTTTTAGTGGCAGCTCGTCACAGTGGGTCTGACGCTGCTTCGCGCTGCAGCATGGCCGGCTGGAGCGTGCCATCCACCCTCCCCTTCACCATACGCCACCATACACCATGTGCCACCAACATTGCCAGCATCATAATCCACCGAAATGGTGGATGGTGGAACCCACCATTTCTATGGTGGACATTTTTTAGATAGGGATCGTATCATTTTTTCGCTCTGAGTTAGTACATATGACATGAGAAATATTTGAAAAGAATTTGTTAGGCCTTCGATCTCTTCCTCAAAGAAGTAGTTATCCGTGACGGCGTTGTATCAAACGAGCTGAGAAGAAGGTTTGCTGTCTCTTTGCGTGGACATTTTGTTGGGGCTTACTCGCACATAACAAAGGCGTTTCGTGCGTTAATGTCGCCACATTCGGGAAAAATTTCCTTACTCTGGGTAGCTGGTGTGAAAGAGCTGCTCCTGAACAAAATGGCTGATTATTCAGAGAGCCATGAATTAGTGGGCAAATCTTATGATGTTTTTCACCATCCGATTATGTGATGGCTCCTTGAGTTCACAGACGTAACATCACAGAAAGCTTTGCAGGTACAGCACTGAAAAATCCACAGAATTTCAACGCCTATATTATAACCCTGGCGCCGAATATTTTGCGAAATACATAAATTAGCAGTGGCAATTAGGATGGTGCGCTGTCAGTTGCCGAAACTAAATTTCTACCAACACAGGTCTGGCCAGGCACTTTCTCCATAGTGCGTTCTTCATGGTGAGCTAGAAACTATGGATATTTTTTTGCCCTGTGAGCTATATTGCATATAAAAAATCCAGGTTAGAATGTCCTTTTTTGTTATTACAAATAATTCATTCATGCTGCTAATTATGTTTTTGGAACCTCTATATATTGGTTTGACAGTGCGAAAGATTGCGTGGCTGTGCAAGAATATCTGAACGAAACAAAAAGACTATCAAACTCATCTATATTATTATCCTTTTGGGCTGACACATGCATAAATATCTAAGGTTTTTTTAATTTAGACGTTAATTTAATTTATTATTCATTATAACAAAAATGATTTATATTTTGTACACTCGCACGAGCATAAAAATTGCAGTTCAAAATTTGCAGTGTTTTTATTCGATAATCATCACTACTCAACTTCATTAACATTTTACAAGACCACTCAACAGTGGCTATGAGCCACAAGACTAGACGAGAAGAAACACTTTTGAAGGCCATCAATTAATGTTAAGCACATGTAGACGCTACCAAATGCGTTCAAGAGGGTGCATTTTGCCAGAAAGGAGCATTACCTTTTCAAGTCTGATAGATTGGTATTTGGGGGTTTAACGTCCCAAAACCACCATGTTTTCATAACAGATGCAGTAGTGGAGGGCTCCAGAAATTTCGACCACCTGGGGTTCTTTACCGTGCACCCAAATGTCAGCACACGGGCTTACAACATTCCCGCCTCCATCGGAAATGCACCCGCCGCAGCCGGTATTTGATTCCGTGACCTGCGGGTCAGCAGCCGAGTACCTTAGCCACTAGACCGCCACTGTGGGGCACCTCTTCAAGTTTACTCATCAACCTTACGCCCATTTACTGGTTGGAAGCACACGGATGATACATCTGTGTGCGGATGATACGGTGTCCGTGTACTGGATGATGTTAATATTTTTCATAAAATGCACATTTGAAGCGCTTTAGATTTCTTTTACTAGCTGGTGGGAGGCCTAGTATAATTTTTCCATATACAAAAGCCAAATACTAAATTGACTGCCAAATGTACTATCGGCAGCAAATGAAACACGAACAGCGGAGCACGTGGCACAAAGCTTATCAATGGAACAGTGCGCGCCATCCACAGTTATTGACACAGAGAGGCCCGCACATCCGATGTGGCAGCACTGCGCGATCCCCCTATAGTGTAATATTTCTGCTTGTGTTTCAGGCATGATAATTGTATTTGACAAGAACAAAATAAAAATAGAGATTTTAAAGTACTGCAGCCGCAGGCCAGTACTGTAGCACCTTTTGTCATCGCGGAGACCGTAACCACAGAATGCCTGGCAAGTTCTATTTAGAGTAGAGAAAACTCGGTTCAAAATGCTGGCAATTTAACGCTGCTTCACTTTGTGTTGGTAAAGCGACACAATTTGCACTCTCTCTTTCGAAGAAGCGCTCGGCATTTCCATCTAAAGTGAAGCCTTTTCCGGTCGGTCTTTGAATGAAGGATGCAGGTGAAGCAGAGCTGGTGAACGAGATACGACGATTGTCTGAAAATCAACTGCAAGCCAATAATTCTTATCTTTTTCTTTTATCTTGCAAATACACTGATTGCACTGTGACACTGAAGTAAAAGCAAGGAATCGCGAGTGATACGATCAAAAGCGCTTGGCACGCCCACGATTGCCACGATTATCACCATACGAAAACTTGGGCAGAAACGGAGATAACGCACTCTATGGGGGCATCGCGTAGTGCTGCCAAGCCGGATGTGCACGCCTGTCAATGGTGATGACTGGACGGCGAATACTACACTGTTTCTAATGTTTTCTAATGCTCCGCTGTTTCTAATGCTCCGCTGTTCAGGTTTCATTTGACACCGATGGTACAGGTCATTAAGGTTTATGGATTTTAAGCTCTATATAAGTTTCAGGTGTTTAAGGTGCAGAAACACCTTGAAGAAGACTGTTGCAACAGGCGCCACTATAGTGTCAGTAGAAGAAAAATGCGTTTTTCTTAGTTTCATTTAACGTGCACTTTGTTGTTTGTTTCTTTCTAAAAAAGTGCCGTGAGTACGCTTCTACTGCTACTTGCTCACTACCGCCCCATGGTCGGATTAGTACGGTGATATAATATTGTCACTTTACTTTCCTCAAGTTTCGTCATCACCCCCATTACACAACATTCCGTTTGAGCCACGCTTACAATGTTTGAAAAGCCTTGAGGCTGTAGTATATCTTTTTGTCAAGATTACGCCCACTTCGTGAACATTACAGATTATTCTGGAACCTACGGCCCCGCTATCAATAACGCTAGATTGATTGATATGTAGAGTTTAACGTCCCAAAACCACCATAATATTATTAGAGACGCCGTAGTGGAGGGCTCCGGAGATTTCGACCACCTGGGGTTCTTCAACGTGCACCCAAATCTGAGCACACAGACCTACAACATTTGCGCCTCCATTGACAATGCAGCCGCCACAGCCGGGATTCGAACCCGCGACATGCGGGTCAGCAGCCGAGTACCTTAGCCACTAGACCACCATGTCGGGGCATCGATAACGCTAGATCACTCCATGCCAAGTGTATAAATGCCGATGCGCTTCGCCGCTTGTCACTTGATAGACGGCCGACGCTCTGCTCGCCGCTATCAGTGTCAGTTTCTTGCTGTAATTTGACTTTCCCTTTACGTGGCCATAAGTTAGGCCCAAATAAACAGTTTATTATCCGACCATCCAGTGTCCTGCCTTTAGCCACGTAACGACCCTGTGACAACATACTACGATGGTAGAAGTGTTGGCACGAAGCGGAGTAGAAAGGTACCAGACGCTATATCTTGCCCGCGTCACCGTTTTGGTTCTCCATGTCATTACACCCCACTCAATCAGTACGCAAACCGAATACGTCCCACCATTTCGGGAGAATTTCGGAGACCGTCAAAGGTGCCATGTAGATTGTGCATTATTAATTTAAACTAATTTTGGAGGCACCAAATAATAATAATAATAATAATAATAATAATAATAATAATAATAATAATAATGGCTGGGGCTTAACGTCACAAAATAACGATATGAATAAGAGAGATGTGTCAGTAGAGGGCTCCGGAAATTTCAACCATCTGGTGTTCGTCAACGTGCACTAAATTCGCAGAGTACACGGGCCTCTAACATTTCGCCTTTATGAAAATGGGACGGCCGTGGCTAGTATATAACCCGTGGCTACTGGCTAAGCAGCTGTGCACCGTGACCGTTGCACGACCACGGCAAACCAAAAGCGTGTACTGGGCAGTTATTTTATGGGTCCGACTTTAAACGGTTTTGCGAAAAAAAAGGAAAAATCATCATCGCGGTTTGTAGCGCCTACATTGTTCTAATGCAAGCAGATCGTTTTCTTTGTTTAATGAGTACACTCATGTATTCTTTATTATCACTGAAGTGAGAGGTCGGCTTTACTTTGTCCAGCTTGATTTCCACTTCTTGCCACGTAAGCCGCAAACAACAACCTTGACATACGTTAGGCGACGGCGTATCACAAGCATAGAGAGCCCAAATGGTAGTTTTAAAAGGTAAGCTCACTTTCGTCTGTCTTTTTTTTTCAGAAGGCGATTGTGAACAACGCACCTGGAACTCAAAGATAGGGCAAAAGTACGAGTGTGACAAAGTATTCTGGGCATTATGTGGCGCTTGGACCTACCCGATTTTCAAAAAGAGCTGCATTGATCCTAAAGGAATTTGTGTTGGTCTTACTAGCCTGTGCTGATTCAAAAGTATACCAGGAAATAAATTTTGACTGTTTTGTACTTGAAGGAATATTCAACAGAAATACGTTCATAATACAGAAACTCAAAAAAGTTCAAGCGTGTTTATCATTCGAATTTTTATAATTGCTTTTCTTCCTTGAAGTTCGTAGCAGTAAGAGACCGTCGTCTTATGCCTCACGTCGTAGCTTGGTGTTACAACGGTAGAAACAAGCTAACAGTGAGCTATAAATTATTGCATAGTTATGCACAGCATAACACCGCAAGTGGGAAGGAAAGAGGAGTGAGTGTGATTAAAAGTGGTACTGCATAGCATTACCACCAATAATACTGTACAGTAAGTCGTGTGAAACGCAACCGGAGTTGGGAGTAGTGACGTGACAACATAAGTCGGCAAGAAAGCTTACTTCTAACAGAGATTAACTCAAGACATTGTCGTATATTGTTCAAAGACGTCTGTTCTTTGTTTCCTGTAAGCTAGCGAAAAGCAAGTTTACAGAATGCGATAACTCATTCAACAGCCACGTATAGCATAGTTCCCGAAACGGGGCTGGAAAGAGAATTGAGAATGAGGAGTAGTGGTTTGAGGTTGAAAAGTAGGAAACGACTAGGAGAAGTGGAAAAGAATCGCTTAGCTACGCACAGCACAATATTGCAAGGAGAGTGGGAAACGGAGGTCAGTGAGATGGGTAGTAGTGTATAGCATAGCATAACCATATGCACTACAGTACAACGGTGCGCTCGAAGTTGTGGAAGTTAGGGTTTGGAGTAGTGACTTGAAAACACAAGATGACACAAAAATTGGAGCCTAGTCATGGTCACTCGACAAACATATTTCGTTGATATATGCATAGACTATTGAAAAGTTTCCATAAGTACGCTTACTCGCACTGAGAAACATGAAACGTTTTCGCAACAAGGCTCACTCTGACGAAAGCTCACCCACATATCTCTCAGCCACTCTCGCTGCGACTCAGACAGTACGAGAAGTGATACTGTGTGAATCACCTCATGTGGTTTGCGTGAAAAAAACCTTTCGACATCGTGGTGTAAGTACTCCTTAGCACCAATGTCTCATATAATCGGTGCTGTACGTCGCCTCTTTAAACCTCATACAGTTAAAAACTAGTTCTCAGTCCTTGTAATCAAGCAAAAACGCTTTGGAAATGACGTGACCCACACAATTTACTTGAATGAACAACTTCAGAGTTGTCAGAGGCAATGCAAGCCACCCCATCAGCACCGCCTATGCCATGCCTTTGATCAATAAATATTTAGGTTGCGTAGTGACACTAAGTACGCTGAGATATGTGTGAGTAGACGTGAGTGCAAACCTAAAACAATATTATTAATGTTTATAGTAATCATGAAGAGGCAGCAGCACGGGTCAGCAAAACAGCTTGAGCTTGTTCAGACTCACTCAACAAATACATTCTGTACTTACGACTAAGTCGTACTCAGACTCACTGGTACATTCATGAACCACACACACTCGAGCTGACACTCACTAACATATTTCTCAGCTGCACTCACTCGGAGTCAAACTAACCAGTACGTAACTTGCTCAGGCTCGCTGAGACTCCCAATGGAGGCAAAATCTGAGTCGCAAAAAAGCTATGAGTCAACCGACCGACGAGTGAATTGGAGACCTAAACGTGAGAATGAGGAAAATGCTGAGAAATTTAGGCGCCCCTACATGGTAAGTCAAGGTTTCCTTCAGCGAAGTGGACGCCGTGCAAGCAGCATGCTTTAGGGAGCCTACATGAACGGCCGTTCATGTAGGCTCCCTAAAGCATGCTTAAAACGCAAGGGTTGGTGTGCACCAACCTTAGGGTTGGTGCACACCACCGACTATAGTAGCGGTCGCGTGACCATTTGCGACTGGTCGCGAACAGTCGCGAACGGCCGCAAAGAGACGGCTTTAGCTGGTCGCTTCCTGACCGATTTTTCAGTCACGCGACTACAGTCACAAAGCTGCTGTAACCAAACAGCGATGACCAAAAGTGACACTAGCTTTTCGTTATATGCAGGCTCATTTTGTTTTAGTTTTCTGTTTTTGCTGCACTGGCCTCTGGCCGCCAGATACCAACGAGTGCGTTCCTCTGGTTCTGTGGCACGATGGCCACCACGGAGCACTTGGCTTGGAGATGGCGGGGTGCAAAGTGTAAAGTGTCGGATTTAAGTGGTGGCATTCGCAAGAAGCTCCACACCATCAAAATAAAGATAAAATGGATCGTGCACTACCTTTACCCTGCATTAGAACCGTCTTTTATCTTGACCTTGACTTGTCGACGCCTTCTATGCAGCGCGCTTAGGACGCGTTTGTGTATCATGCCTTGGCACCGGCTAAAGACAGTGCTTTCGAGGCGCGTTTGTGCTGCATTGTAGGCTGTGGCAAGTCACGTTAAATTCATTGAGCGTTTCTGAATTCGTACCACTCTCGGAAATAATCCTCGTCATCTCAGCGCAAATCGGGAGACAGGCGGCTTGCATGGCCGGCCAACTCTTGCGACCGAACGAACGGTCACACACACTAACGGCTTTTTAAATGCGAAGCATTTCTTAGCGATCTTCGGCGACTAAGAGCATATCTTTCAATCTATCTAGCCGCCTACGACTTTTTAGCTCTCCTGGCCATTACGATAATAGTATCGATACCAACCTTGGTATGGCACTACATGACTGTGCGAAGAACACATTTGACTAGTCATAACATAAAAATCATGACATGGATGACATGAATGTCATGACTTACATTTCATGGTCCTCCAGCTCTTGCGTTGGTTTAGTTCAGATGAGATGTTGCAAAACTGGTATGGTGTGACATGATTGCATGATCAACACAAGTGATAGACCTTAACATGAAAATCATGACATGTGTGTCATGTAACAACATGACTACATTCCTAGCTCATGATGCGCTCGCGGCTATTTCGCTGATGCCAAATTTACCAAACTGCGTATTACGGTACGTGAAAGGATGACGATGGTATGTGACTCATGCAAACATGATAATCATGAGATGCGTGTCCTGTGACAACATGACTACATACCTCGCTAATTATGCGCTGGCGGTCGTTTCGCTAGCTTCAGTTATACCAAATTTGATGTTTCGGAACGTGAATGGATGACGAAGGTATGATACTGGTGCAAACAGGATAACATGAGGTGCATGTCATGTAACAACATGGCTACATGCCACACTGATGATGCACTCGTGGCCGTTTCGCTAGCTTCACACATGCCAAATTTGGTATTGCGTGACGTCATTGAATGATGAAGGTGTGTGACTGGTGCAGACATGATAATCGTGTGATGTGCGATGTGAGAACATGACTACTTGCCACGGTCAAGGCGCCAATACATTTCGACGTGACGCGGTGGGCACGCTCGCCAGCGTTTATTTCAACGCGTCACGCTGGCGTTGTGACGCCAGGCGCCGATCCTGCTATATAGTTGCAGGTGCAAGGCACACTGCATTGCTTTACGCATGCGCGTTTCAGCGCATCCCAGCGTCCCTCCTTCATGAAAATAGGGAGACGCAGTGTTGGCTGGCTAACGCATCAGCACGAAATGCAGCATGTTGATTTTTGCACTGGTTGATGCCGGGCTGCGCTGACGGACGCTGTTCGCGACGGTTGCGCGTGGCGTCAGACCACGCGCGACTATAGAGTGCTCGCGTTTCGCTAAAGTTGGCTCGCTGTGCCCAGCGCGCGCGCGTGAACGCTACATTGGAGTATATTGGGCCCTTCATGATGCGCTCGCACCATTTTGCTCGCGCCACATATACCAAATTTGGTGTTAAGTGACGTCGATCGACGACGAAAGTATATGACTAGTGCAAACATGATAATCCTACACGCATGTCTTGTAGGAACATGACAACATACTATGCTCATAGCATTGCTCGCGGTCATTTCGCTAGCTCCACACATACTATATTTTGTATCACGTGAACAGATGACGAAGGTAAATGACACATTCAAAAATGATAACACGGAAGTCATGCACGGCATCATTTACTTTCACCTCGTAACGTTGTGCTGACTATAAAATGACATATAAACATTTCTCAATCGTGCTTCGCATATCATTGATTTCCACTGTACGTGGATCTGCCAATTTTTATTGCGATAGCAATTATATGGACACTCTTGGCTGCTATATTTCGCAGGTGCCATCGACAACGATGTCATGCACCATATGTATATATATATATTGTGATGAGCGAGACAGAGAAAAAGAGACAACACCCGATGTTGGGCCAGCTGTTCTTATTCTGACCCGTTCTTCTCTTCTATGTTCTAGCTGCCCGCGCGCTGAAGCTCCAGCGCCTTTCTTGGTCATGACACTCGTCTATGACTGCGCGCGCGCGGTGCTGGCGGCAAAGTTTTTTGTGGGCGGGTTTGGCTGCATCGTGGTGGTCAGCCCAGACCACAATGCAACATGGAGCAACGGTCTGGGGGAAGCGTCTCTGCTGGGCGGCACTGGCTGCTTCGAGCTGGTCGCACTTTTCCACGCCACGATGTCCCTTGAAAAAGTGCTTAGACTCAGGCAACCGGCACTGGCTGCCCCGTTGCGGCCGACGCTCTCGACTGCGATTTGATCCCGGTATCTGCCAAACGTAGATCTGGCGGCCAATATAGTAGCTGCATCTCAGAGGTCGGCCTTGGCCATGCTGAAACAGGGTGCCAGAGTCTTCCACAAGTCTATCGGGAGGTCGAGACTGGCTGCATCATTGTGGTCGGTCTCGGCCATGCAGAGACTCTCTGTGGGAAGCAGCTAAACATGCACCTGACAGCGCGCTTAGGACGGGCCGCAAAATCAGCGGCAGACGTTGCTATCCGGACGAGGGCAGCCGAATGAGTATCCCAAAAGACGCGCTGGGTACCTTGGGCTCTACCGGCGACATCACCATAGGCGGTTCAAGCATAGGCGATGCTGGTGTCTCCACTTGCCTCAGTAAAGGTGATATTGGGGATGGCTTCTCTAACTGAGCTGTATGAGGACTGGTATCAGCTTCTTCCACTGACATGATGGCATCGCGTACCGGCTCGGGTACTGAGAGCAGTAGTGGCGTGTCGCACCTGCATCTGACGTCATTCGTAGGGCAGGTGGAGAAGCTTACTGCCGCGCGGTTGGAGGGCTTCGAGGAACCTTTGAGGTGTTGCTACACTTCAGCTCGGTGTGCGAATGGGGTGCGTCGGTGAAGGGCAATGCAGCACAGACGAGATAATTCTCTGCGGCTGTTTCGTTGGAGCAACGCTCTTCAAGAAATCCGACTTCAGTAGCGGCCTCTGGCTGCAGTAAACTTGCTTCGGGTATCGACAAAGTGTCTAACTTCTCGTGTGGTAAACTGCAGCGCACAGCTGCAGACTCGAGGTGGAAGGCCTCTGGAGCCTGCTCCTCGATACCGGCCAGGTTGGACGGGGTGGTGGTGGAGAGGTGGTAAGGATTACGACCGGAAGCAGCTATGAGCTTGCAGATCCACTCAGTCCATGACTGCTCCTTCCAGCCTTCATACCAATGCCACGCCACTGCACCTTCCCGAAGACGGTCTATGGCCTTATACCATTTCTGATTTTCCGTCCAGGCCTTGCGCATTGCTATCGCGTGGACGGTTGCCACCCAACCGTCGGCGTCATTCCGGACCCCGTGGAATTCCGGTAGTTCGCAGACGGCTGGTGATTGTGAGGTGGCAGGTGGCAACGCAGAGATAACCGACGCGAAGCAGTCGCGCTGGTGTGAGAGCTCGATGACCGAAGACCGAAGCTCCCTGCGTTGCTCCAGTTTGCTTGCCTCAAGGTCGTATGAGGCAGCTACATCACACGCTGCGTTAATGTCACACATTGCTGGCAACATTGTCGGAGCTCACTCGACGATCAACGCTGTCAGTTCGTTAGTCTCGACGCGGATTTGCGCAATGGTACGCCACAGGTCCGCGGTGCTGTCGGGCATTAAGCCCGAAGAGTCAGTGATCGTGGTCTTTGAGTAAGTAGCAATTGCAGCACTCACCCCGGTGTGGTCGACAAGCAGGGAAGCCTGGACAGCGTTCCATGACGGCGCGTTTGTTGTAAGAGTACCGCAAAGGGAATGTAGTCCATAAGAAACGTGAGCGGCATTTCCAAGGGACAGGAGCCGGTGTGGATCCCTGCCGTGAAACGGTGGCAGGGTTTCAATCAGGTCATGTCCTAGAACCACAGGGGAGGCCTGGACGCCGTCCACAGGTGGTCTGAAGGGTGGCTGAAGCGGCGGGTGGGACCCCATCTCTAAGGAAGCGTGAATGGCGTTCCTTGATGGAGAAGCCCGCACTGCCGACGAACCACGAAGACACGTACCGGTGGCTTCCCGCAGAGGGTTCACTTGTTGGCTTGCACTGACGGCAGAATCTATAGCCAAGGGCGCGCGGACGGCGTCCCTTGTGAATTGGTACTGGTAACGTGTACTGCAGCCGCCGAGGAGGCCTTGCCGCCGTCCCCGAACGGTGGTGGCAGTGGCGGCAGGTGAACAGCTGCCAAGGAGGCCTTGACGCCGTCCTCAAGCGGCGCTTATCGCAGCTGTCCTGGATGACGAAGCCGGGACGCAATCCTTCTTCTTCGTCGACTGTGCCATTGTGATGAGCGAGACAGAGAACAAGAGACAACACCCGATCCTGGGCCAGCTTGCTTGCTTGCTTGCTTGTTCCTTTCTTTTTTTTGGCTCTCACCCACTGAGGGGGATTGGCCAAGAAGCCGGTGGTTAATGCAAGTAAACACCTATACATTTTCTAGATTAGGGGAATATGATTACTGTGTTTTGACTGTGAAATTGATTTGGCGCAATGTAAAAAAAAATAAAAAAAATGAAAAAAGGGGGGGGGGAGAAATAATAGAATATGTTGAATATCTGTGGTGGAATCGTTATATGAAATTCTCCTGAAAGTTGAATCATTGCAGTGTATCAGCTAAATAATAAGTGGTAGTGTGACTAGTAAAATTCGAGAGCTGATGGCTGACTCAGCAAGGTAATCTTCTTGTGTTATATATAAATTCGCAGAGAGCCCTGCAGATGTTCCTGTCGCTATGTCCCAATGAAATGGCCCCAAAAGACAAAATATTGGGAGTATTAAGTGATATTTCTAATTTTCTGAATAAAATTTCGAAGCAGTTTTTTCTTTGATTTTTGAATCGGTGACATGTGATAAGAAAATGGTCGATATGTTCAGGTTCGTTACAGCTTGAGCACAGAGGGGATGGCACCAGACCAGACCTGTTTAAGTAGAAATTAAGAGGTGGTACACGGCAACGTAATTTTGTTACCAAGACTTCCAATTTACGCGTGGGACACCATTTATTATTCCATGTGAATTGCAGGTGCGAGAAATCTGGATTCGGTATAATGGTTTTTGATGAGTCTTCAAGAAGGGAAAGTTTTCTAAACCTCGCTGCTGTTACATAAGCTGTAGGAGGCATGATTGGCACAATCGGAAGATCAAGAGATGTTCGCGCAAGTTTGTCAGCCATCTCGTTTATAAATATACTACGATGGCCTGGTACCCATATCATTCGCACTAGACGAATGTTTGCTGGGATTAATGATTTAAAAGTCTCTAGTACTGCTGGTGTCGACGACGATGATAAGAATGAACACACGGAATACGAGTCAGTCACTATCACAGCTGTCGAATGAGTCGCAGGTAGTTTACGGATAGCTGTTCTTATTCTGACCTCTTTTTTCTCTTCTTTGCTCTAGCTACCCGCGCGCTCAAGCGCCAGCGTCTTTCTTGGTCATGACAATATATATATATATATGAAAACGCAAGAAAGAAAAAAAATCAGAAAAAGAAAGCACTTCGGAGAGCGGAATCGAACGTGGCTACTCAGCGTCGTAGAAGCGTGCCGTTAACCACTGAGCCGCCCCGGTGAACGTTCTTCACCGTCCAAACGATAAGCTACATATATCTACCACTTACCGCTGCTGGGTTTTCGGCACTACCAGAAAGATGGCAGAATGAGCGCATGTCACCACATCGCGCAGCGGCGCCTGCTCTAATCTCCTACGCATACTTTGCCCGGCTTAGAGAAAGCGAGTGACGCTCCCTCGCGCGCCCTTATCTCGCGGTGGCGAGGAGGAGAGGTTCGTACGTGGAGTAATTTTGCTGTAGGTACCGGGCACACAAAGGTCACTGCAAACATTTCAGTCTCCGTTCACGAAAAGCGCGCACGTTTTAGACTCATCGAAAGAACAAATGAGACGCCTATTAACAAGCATCCTACCTTTGAGTACGTTTCGTGCGTACTGTGTGCGCGAGAAACGCGGGGCAAGTTTTGATCTGCTTTTCATTCTGCGCGTGACCTTTCAAATTGTTGCTATCGCGTTCGTTGCTTCGCCTTTGTGGCAAAGCTTTGACTTTTATGGGGGCTTTTGTTCTGCTCGCGCTGACACCATGGCATAACGCAATAGCGCCATGACAACCTCCTGTTCTTCGCTTGAATCGAATTCCCCGACGATGTTGAGAACGCTGTGCTGGAACCGACGAGAACAATAAATGCAGCGTGCTCGGTTTGCTCTGCTCACTCAGCCAGCGGCGATCGTCTGATTGAAGCTCGTCTCAGTGTTCTCGCTGATGACGAGATGCGGACGTGACTCTCCGGTTTTACGAGTTCCATTCGCTCGCATGTAACCTCTGCTGGTGTGAACATCAGTCGCTTTTTGGTCGCCAGTCGCAATTGGTCGCGCGTCCCCTGCTAGTCACTGGTGTGCACCAACCTTAAAAAGCACCAGCGCAAATGAAGGGTAGGCGAGTGCCCGGTCTGCACATCATACAGTTCTCGCAATCAGTGGGAATGCCCTAAACTTTTAGCACTAAGGTGTTTTTTTCGCCCGGGTCCACCTTGACTTCAGTGACGTGTTTGCATCACGGAAATGACATCGGACAAATACGAACTATCAGATGACAAATAAATAGTTCCATCAACTGGATTTGAAGCCGTGACCTCTGCGTACGCAACACGGGCACGCTAGCCGTGCACGCTAGCCACTTCATTGTGATCACATACTTTGTAAGCGTTGAAAAAAATTGCCCGCAGCTTCCCTCGGGGGAACACTGAGGAGGATGCGGAGCATATAATTGGTTAACGGGGTGTTAAAGTGCGACTTACTTGGGTCGATGGCTAAATTGGTTAACGTGGTTGTGAAATGGGGTGTTAAATTGCGACTTACTTGGGTCGATGGCTAAATTGGTTAACGTGGTTGTAGGAGGGGGTGTTAAACGTCGATCATTGTGTTTGTGGATTCGTTAGAATTCATTTCACCGTGACCTTGGACGTCGACGCGCCGTACAAACCAACCGACGAGCGGCAACTGAGCGAGCGAGCGCCGACCTTGAGTGTATATACAGCGCGACGGCGCATGCACTGTCAGCTGTTGAATGTTCTCGAAGCGCGACGGCGCATGCGCGTCCACTGGAGAATCAGGAGAATTGTAGAATGTTCTCGAAGGGGAGAAGCGCGCGCGGCACAGATGGTGGGTGACGGTGCATGCGCGCGTCAGCTGTCGAATGTTCGAGAAGGGGGAGAAGCGCAACGGCGCATGCGCGCGCGTCAGCTGCCGATGTTCTCGAAGCGCAACGGCGCATGTGCGCGCGTCAGCTGCCGATGTTTTCGAAGCGTGACGGCGCATGCGCGCTACAATATACAGCTAGCGAATATTCGTGAAGAGGAGAAGCGCACGCGGTGTGTAGAGGAGGAAGGGTGCACAGATGGTGGAGGAGTGAAGCGCGCGCGGTGTGTAGAGGAGGAAGGGATGCACAGATGGTGGAAGAAGGAGGAGGAAGCTTGCGGACGGCGCCGCACTACAAGCCTCGAGTATTAGATGCTCCGCATCTAAAAACGTCTTTTATGTCTACCACAGTTCTCTTACAGCGTTCTTGGTAAAGTGAAGTAAAGCATCATGACCGTTGAAAGCAGGACTAGTTCATCCAACACGCAGTTTCTAGGTGTGCGTTGATTTTAGGGCGTTTCTCAAGGAAGCGTAATTTAATGAGTGGCGTAACACACTCAGAGATGGAAACCTCACCTCAAGCGTCAGCGTAAGTGATAAAATTCATTCATTCTAAAACAAATGTTACACCATCATCCTCTGAAGGGAGCTATTGGTAGATGCGAAGCAGTAGGCGCTTACGATTACACTGGAGGTGACGTTGACGCTGGCGCTAATCACGCCGTTGCTCAAGAGGTAAAGTTAAGAGAAACCTGAAGAGGCGCAAGTTACACAGTGATGAAGCGGTGTTTCCTACTGGTAATGGCTGATAAGGGGCAATGAGAGACAGAAGACCTAACTTGGACACAGAGACCTGCAGTCCGCTTTCTATAAACGTATATGCTGCGACTCTCTGCTGTTCAACAAGGCACAGAACAAACCACCCACCAGCAGTACCTTGGAGGTCAAAATCCAGTATCTATATATACTGGTTGGCCAGGAAACAATTGTGCAGCACAAGCCGTCAGTGAGACAGTTATAGTTCACCGTTAAGGTGATAGTGGAGGTTAAGGGATTAGCGTTACCGTGCAGCAAACGTTCATTGTGAACAGCGTCTTATAGTATAGCGGGATAGCGCTACGTGATTCACCGGCACCTACTGGAATGCTGGCGCTCGGAGAATTGACGGAAATTACCGACCGCGACGATCTTCCAAAAGTTGCCATGGCACTCAACGACGCTGAGTGCTATTGCAGATTGTAGATGTTTGCTGATGTCGGTAATTTCTGGCAACGGCTTTATCTAGCCATCGTCGACCTTCTCATCGTCTTCCTGTTCGGCCACGAGATGGCTCCAGCCGATCTTAATTTATAGTATATTTATAATGGGGACTGTTCGAGATTTTCGAGCCAGGCATGTACAGGGCGTTTCTTGACGAGCCCTTTTAGGAGTGGAGTTCATTATTCCATAGGTCATGCATCCGCGATGTATGTACCGTAGTGAAGAGGAATGCCCATTACGGCAGTGATATCGACTCGTTGGCGCTAGGCGTGAGCAAGGACTGCCTGGTTGCTGCTGCGACGCTACCCGTATACCACGCTAGCTCTTGCTGCTTCTGTCCCGACGTAGCTACCACTTTTCACCTTGCATTTACATTATATTTTGGTGGAGGCTGCTGTAGTTTTTCCCGGCTCTCGAATTACGTAGCCGAAAGCTGCCGTCCGTCATGCCTGGCGACGCTGTCTTCACCCCCGCCCCGTGCTTCGCCACCCAGGGGCTGTCCCAGTGCCCAGCTCCTGCGAGAACCCGACATCTTCAGCAGCACCGACGAGAAAGACGTTGAGGACTGGCTGGAATACTTTGAAAGAGCCAGCGCTACCTACAAACGGGATGATGCCTCGAAACTTGGTATCCTGATGTTTTATTTAAGAAATGTCGCCAAGCTGTGGTACAGAAAACACGAGGCGGACATTCCTACTTGGACGACCTTCAAAACATGCATCGCAGCCGCTACTGGTCGTCCTGGGATGCACAAACTTCGCGCAGAATAACGTCTACGAAGCTGGTTCCCAACAAACTGGTGAGAAATTCACCAGCTACATCGAGGACATCCTCTACCTCTGCCGGCATGTTGAACCGACGATGGTGGAAACTACAAGGTACGACACATTTGAAAGGCATTTACGACGACGCCTTTCAAATGCTCCTCGAAGAACCCTGCCACTGTCTTGGACCTCATCGAGCTGTGTCAGAGTTTCAACGAGCTCCGACGACAGCGTCTTCGCACGCGACGCCCTAACGTCCCGGACGACACTCTCTCAAGCCTGACTATCACATCTGAGTGTCAGTCGCTGCTACCGCTGATCAAGGAGTTTGTTCGCGCTCAGCTCGCTCGTGAGCTGTCACTACTATCCACAGCCGGCCAACCACCATCACATCTGCGAGTAAACATTCGTAAGGTCACCCAGGAGTAAGTTTGCGGGGCTCTGCTATCTGCCCGCGACACTTCGCCGTTGCCGACCCATGTGGCGTGTGCCGAGGTGAATGCACCTCTAAGTTATGCTGAGGTTGCCGCAAGGCCACCTCTTCAGACTTTTACGTCACTACCATAAGCCGTGCCTACTCCTCGGTTCGCTCAACCAAGGTCTCTCCAGAGACGTGGAGAATGGCGTACACCCAACAATCGGCCATTATGCTTTGTTTGTGGCTTGCCTGGTCTAATAGCGCGATACTGCTGTCGGCGTGTCCCGGTATATCACCAGAACTACCAGCAGAGCTTCAAACCTGCCCCTTATGTGCCACCGCGCCCTTCGTTCACAGGCTCTCAGCACCCGACCAGATGTCGCTGTACGTCGACCACCACCCTCCTGTCAACCGCCGCTCACCATCGCCGTTACGTCATCGTCTTTCATTGCCGCAGCGGGAAACTAATTACCTCTGTTTTATAGGCAGGAACTGCGTCACCCGCGAAAACACCAAGACCTCTTTCGTCACCGACAAATGTTCTGGACGTATGTGTCGACGGCGTCGCTGCATTCGTTCTTGTGGACACTGGTGCCACAGCTTCAGTGATCATTGCCAGACTCTTCCGCTTGCTCAAAAAATTTATAAGACCACTAGGAAGTATATCGCTTCGTACAGCAAGCGCAGAGCACGTCACGCCGGCCGCTGCCTGTATTACTCGCATTGCGATTGACAGCCTCATCTATGTCGTCGAATTGCTAGTGTTGGGCTCCTGCTGCCATGACAGCATTTTGGGTTGGGACTTTCTATTTGCTATTAAGGCCATCATAGACTACTCTCGCGCTCAGGTGCTATTTGAAGGGTTTAGCGACGCTCCTTGATATGACGCTCTTGAAACCGAGGAAAACTATTTGTTGCTGAAGACGTTATCATACCGCCGCACTCGGTACAGTTCGCGGAGCACGCAGCAGCTTGCTTTTGCTCTCCGCTTACACGCGGGAGCCCGCTCGCTCCACATCACAACGGCAACGAGGAATGGTGATGAGAAAACTCTTCGGTACGAATTATTGTCGCCCATTAAAGACTGTGAGAACGTGTGGTGCAAATTATTTATGGGAGATATCACGTTACTTATAGGGGTTCTCTGTAGGCCCCCCCGGAACTTCAGTTGATATTTTTGAGCAACTGGATGACTACTTGCTAACAATGACAAAACAAACAAAGCAAAGTAATAATCACAGGCGATTTTAATTTACCAGGTGTTGACTGGAATACACGAGTTGCTGGGCCGCTTAACAGGCCTCTTGCAGAAAATCTGCTTGACATCATGATCAAGTACGATTTGGCTCAGGTAGTTGACAAGCCCACTCGAGTTCAAGGACAAACCGAGGCATTGTTGGACTTACTATTTTTGTCACAGGAAGTGTTTGATTATGAAATAAGTATCGAGGATGAAATCTCGGATCATAAGGTGGTTGCAGCAACTCTTAAACCAAATAAAAATTTAGAAAAAATAACGAGAGTAAAGGTGTACAATTTTCAGGCTGCAGATGATACCTCAATTCTTGATTACTTAGAAATGGCTTTTGACACTATCCCGCCTACAGATGATGTAAATGACCTCTGGGAATACTTTAAGAAGGTAGTAAACGACTGTTTGTCACGTTTTGTTCGCCAAAGAGAAAAGAGAACTGCAAAAGCTAACCCATGGATTACCAGAAGTATCATTCACCTAAAACGGCGACTATGTCGCGCCCGTCAGAAAATACCAAGAAACTCGTCTGTTATTGCTCACATTAGTGCTCAGGTACGAAGAGAAGTCAAGCAATCTAAAAGTAATTTTCTAACTAATATATTGTCTGAATACATATCCAACTCTCCTCAAAAATTTTGGCGGTACCTGTCTAGTTCGCAGTCTGAAATAACTGGGCTTTCTATAGACGGGACCTCCTATAGCGAACCGATTCAGATTGCCGAAGCACTCAATCATTACTTCAGTACTGTTTTTTTCTCCAAGTATTGATCATTCAAAAAAGGCTGTACGTTCGATGATAGTAGTTCCAATCTTCTTACCGTATCTAAAGAAGGCGTAATGGCATTACTGCTTGAATTGGATCATAAAAAATCACCTGGTCCGGATATGATTCCCAACGAATTTTTGAGGCGCTACTCTGATTGGGTTTTTAGTTTCTTAGTTAAAATTTTTAATTTATCTTTGTGTACTGCTGCTGTTCCGATTGATTGGTTATTAGCAAGAGTTGCACCCATTTTCAATGCTGGTGACCGCCTTAATGTTTGCAATTACCGTCCAGTTTCTATCACATGCACGGCGTGCAAAGTAATAGAACATATAATTTCAAAATAATGCTGGCCCTCTATATCCAGGCACAAGTATCTTCACAGCGGAAGCTTACGCGATACTTGTGGCAGCTAAACACATCAAACAATCACAAATACAAAAAGCAGTAATTTATACAGACTCCCTCAGTGTGGTAACGGCTCTGCACAGTTTTAAAAAACAAAAAAACCCTGTCCTCGTTTCACTTTACTCCATTTTATGCACACTCTACACACTCAACCAACATGTTGTAGTGTGCTGAGTGCCAGGGCACCGTGAGATTCAAGGCAACGTGAGGGCGGATCAGCTCGCTGCATCCGTCCACAAAAGCACTGCCCCTACACCCATATCAATCCCGGCCCTTGATCTTAAGCCGCCTCTCAAACGAAACCTCAGGGTATACTGGCAGAGCAAGTGGGATACACACACACAAAACAAACTACACGTTATTAAGCCACACCTGGTCATTGGCTGCCCGTATCGAAATCGCGTTATACAGAGGTAATACTAACGAGACTCAGGATAGGACACACATACACGACACACACATATCTTTTGTCTGGTGGCGATCCACCATTGTGTGACAGATGTGTTGAAGCATTGACAGTCCTTCACATGTTAATCCAGTGCAAACACTTAGAAACTCTAAGAAAACGACATTTTCCATTACCCTACCGACAGCATATACCTTTACATCCTGCAATGTTCGTCGGTAGGGAACCGCTTTTAGTCATAAATCATTGTTAGTGTTTTTAAAAGAAATTCATAATTTTCATATCATATACCCGGGCATTCCGTAGCACGACCTCTCTAGAGAGGTTTTTGCTGCGGAGGTTACACAAGAAAGCACTTGCCTCACGGCCCTTGGACGCAAGGGTATGAACGAGTGAGGCACTTGTGCTAATGCCATACATATCCACCATCGTCCTATTATCACCAACTTTTGTCATCATTCACACCATACACATCTTACACATCTTTCACGGCATGGTCATCATTTTATTACGTGTATGTTCTTACTTGCCTTATCGCGAGGAATTTTATGGCCCTTATACAGCCGCTTATCACAATCATTGTCCATATTTTTAGTAAGATGAAATGGCGCTCTTTGGCCAACAAATGGCCCTTGCGCCAAAAAACACCATATATCATCATCATCATATGATTTCAAAATATATATTTCAATATATAGAAAACAATAATCTATTTTATAATAAGCAACACGGTTTCAGAAAAGACCTTTCAACCGTCACTCAGCTTTTTGAATCTGTTCATGCCTTCGCTACAGCGATAAACTCAAAAGAACAAGTCGATGTCATAGCAATTGATTTCTCTAAGGCCTTTGATAGCGTATGTCACCACAAACTTATTCAAAAAGTGTCAATACTTGGTATTGATCCCACAATTGTAAGATGGGTTGAAGCGTACTTGCGCAATAGGTTGCAGTTTGTTAAAATAAGTGGCGCACGTTCTTCTCTTTTACGCGTATCCTCTGGTGTGCCACAAGGCTCCGTGTTGGGACCTCTACTCTTTTTTAATTTATGTGAATGATATTGCAACGGTTGTGCCTCCTTTTGTTGATGTAAGGTTAAATGCAGATGATTGTCTCTTGTTTTGTCATGTGAAAAGTGTTTCTTATGAAATGCTCCTCAATGATGCTATTCTATGTATTGACAACTGGTGTGAAAAATGGGACATGAAAATTAATTTTGAAAAAACTGTTTGCATGACAATTTCAAATAAAAAATCCCCCCTTAACTCTAAATACACAATAAACAATAGAGAAATTAAGAGTTCTAATGAGTTTAAATACTTAGGTGTTACTATATCTAGCAGTTTAAAGTGGGACAATCATATTGACAACAATACAGGACTGGCGAAGCGAAAGCTGGGTTTTCTGAGAAGGAAACTCCGTAATGCAACGCCCTCTGTTAAATTGTTGGCGTATAAGACTATTGTTAGACCAACGCTGGAGTACGCAGTTATCATCTGGGATCCGCATACTAAAACTGAAATTAACAAACTTGAACGAGTACAAAGATTGGCCGCGAGGTTTATTTATTCAAATTACATGAGAACACAAGCTGTATCACTTTTGCTTGCTAGGGCTGACCTTCAATCGTTAGCTACACGTAGAAAAATAGCTCGCTTAAAATTTATTTATGACCTTTATCATAAGAACTACAAGCTGGATCCCAGTGTATACCTGCGCCCCCCAAGATTAGTGTCGGCTCGTACCAATCACTCATTTTCTGTCCAAGCTTATGTACCGCGGGTGGATGTATTTAAGTCTTCGTTTCTGGTGCGATCTATTGTTGACTGGAATGCGCTTCCTCCCGAGGTACTTACAGGATGTAGATCCTCACAGGATTTTCAACGACGGCTGGACTTGTTTTTTGCCTAACATTATTTGTGTATTGTTCACCTGTTCACCTCCCACCCCTGCTACAGCCCGCAAGGGCTAGTAGTATTGTCAATAAATAAATACGCGTTGAGCTGCGTGGAGGCAGTAATCTAGTGCCGCTGGTGCCCAGGGCTGCGTTCCTGTACTTCGGAAAGGTCTTGCGTCGGCAAGCTGGAGCAGTTTGGTGCAGTGACAAGCTGGGAAAAATGCGGAGAGCGAACTGTACAGTATTTATTGCCAACGACGTGGCGGATCACAAACAAAGAGCTCTCTTTCTGACGTGTTATCGCCCGGCCACATACACCCTGCTTCGCAACCTTCTGGCGTCTGTGAAACCGTGCGAAGCAAGTTTAACGTCCATTTTTGATGTGTTCGGGAGAATTTCGCGCCAAAACCGTCAAAAGTCGTCGCACTTTCAAGTTAAACTGAAGAACACGACAGGCGAGTGAAACGGCTGCGGACTACTTTGCATGTTTGAACAAACTCGCGGACGACTGTGGGTTTGGAACATTTCGTGACAGGAAGCTGCATGCATGACCGCAACGTTGCGGGCACTTGCGATAAAGCTGTGCAGAGGCGACTGTTGGAGCAACCGGACTTGACGTTAGACATGGGGAAAAAAAACCATCATTGCGATGGAGGCAGTGAGCAAGGATTCGTGCGCCCTCACGCCGGCCACGCCGTGTCATGTGGTTCCTCGGCGTGGAGGCGGGAAGGAACGTTATTGGCATGCTTTAGCTGTGGTGGTGATCATCTGGCGACGCTGTTCTGTCACCTGAACAGTGTGCCACAATTACAAGCTCAAGGGCCATCTTTCTCGTGTGTACGGGGAAGAAAGCTCTTGTGAGCTCTAAAGGACAGGCGCCGCTGGCTGGGAAGAAAAAGTCTGTGCACACTGTAGACGACACCGGTAGTGATGGAACTGAAAAGAGGCTTGATGCACCGCAAGTATACGATATGTGAAAACTACAGGGCGCTAAGGACACACCGGGAGGTCTCTACCAGTAGAACCACTTACTCTCTCTCTCTCTCTCTCTGTGTGTGTGTGTGCGTGTGTGCGTGCGTGTGTGTGTGTGTGTGTGTGTGTATGTGTGTGTGTGTGTGTGTGTATGTGTGTGTGTGTGTGTGTGTGTGTAACCGCGTAGCGTTGATAGCATCAAACGCTTGACAGTCACACCGGTAGCATCGCAGTCACGAGTTGAACTCGGCAATTCTCAGAATCACGGAGTGCGCATCCGAGCGATGGTTGGTAGAAGCCGAGAAAGAAGAAGTGAGATTAGAATAAACATGGGGTATGAGCCAGGCCACGTCACCCATTCATCATATGTGTGTGTGTGTGTGTGAGTGTGTGTATGTGTGTGTGTGTGTCTGTGTGTGTGTGTGTGTACTAGTACAACCGCTTGCTTGAGCACCTTCGATATTCCAAAAGGAAATAGACAACCTTCTGCAGGGGCTGAAACACGTTTTCGTGTATTTCGATGATGTGTTGGTGGCTCAATATTAAGACTTGGCCTTGGAGCACCATGGCCACCACGAAACAACTTGGCTTGGGGCGGGACGCAGCAGCTTGAGCAAAGTGTCGAATTTGCGTGGTTGCATTTGCAAGAAGCTATGCTCTGTCGAAGTAAAGAGAAAGTAAACTGTGCACTATCTTTCCCCGTATTCAGAATCGTTTTTGTCTCGATTTTGCATTGTCACCGCCTTCAATGCAGCCTGTTTGGAACGCGTTCGCGCTTCATGCCTTGGCAACGACTGGAGACACCACGTTCGAGACGCGTTTGTGCTGCATTGGAGGCTGTGGCAAGTCAACATAGATTCAAGAGCGTTTATGAATACGTTCGACTCCCGGGAATACTCCTCGTCGTCTCAGCGCAGCCCGGAAGGCAGGTGGCTTGTATGGCCAGCCAGCTGCCACGATCGAAGAGGCGGTCACATCCACCACCAGCTTTTTTCTTTGGAGGCATCTGTGCTGCCAGCGCTGACACCATGGCACAGCGCTTCACCACCAATGCAATCTGTTGTTCTTCGCTATAATCGAACTCCCTGACGCTGTTGGGAACGCTGTGCGAGATTGGACGAAAACAATAAATGCGGTGCGCTCGTTTTGCTCTGCTCACTCAGTTGGTGGCAATCAGCCGATCGGCGCAGGTCTCCCGAGTTCTCGCTGATAATGAGATCCGGACGTTACTCTCCGGTTTTGCGACTTTCGGTCGCTCGCATGCAGGCTCTGCCAGTGTGAACATCCATCGCTTTTTGGTCGCCAGTCGCGAATGGTCGCGCGACTGCTGCTAGTCGCCGGTGTGCACCAGCCACTAGAGGCGAGCATGTTTTCCTTCACGCTTGGGAAACTTTATGTGGCTTTCGAGGTCTGTACGGCCTTGCCACGTGTAGCATGCGTATCTGAAACAACTTTAGGGGGTATTCATAAGTTATATCTTGTTGATGAAATATGTTTTCAAGCGTTTTGGATTCCCTCAATTATTTATACAAAGTTTGAGGTTAGAACAATAGGCGTAATGTTTATTAAAACGTATTTTTTCCCGGAACTTTCAGTTATGGTATTATCTTTGCTATTTTCCAATCCAGTGGGAGCCATGCGACTTGTATAGAATAGTCGGTTACATCGAATAGGTACTCGTCAGAATCCATATACATAATTTTCAACATGACCGACGTAACTTTTTAAGGGCCAGGAGCCACTGATAGGAGATTAGCTAATACCTGCGACAATTCATACCTTCTAATTTCCCTGAAGTTATCATCCCCTACCGCATGTGAAGGATGTGGTGATAGTCGGCAATAAAAACGTTGTTGCAAACCCTTACCAATTAGTTCCAACAAAACTTTCAGTTAATCGCCAGATAAAATATCAGAGCGTGCTTTTGTTGAGTGTGGGATCATTCAGTTTTTACGGAGGAACCTATAAACGCCTGTTTATTTTTTGATACAGAAAGAGATTCGAACCTCTGTCTCTCGTAATCTTCTTTTAACGTCGCAACTGTACGTTTAAAAACACATGCACAGGACTGGTGATCTTTCCAATTTTGAGGACACTGAGTGTACAAAAGCCTTTTCCATGCTGCCATCCTGCGTCTATATCTCTCCGGCAATCATTATTCTACCAAAGAAAATTCGAGTTGTGATTAGCTAACTACACTACGATTTCAGATTTGTCGCAGAAAATATTTAACAAAGAACATATGCTTCGAGGCTTCGACTTCGTGTTTTTACCCAATAGAGAAGCCAGCGAAAGAAGAAAGGTTGTTTGCAATTGTGCAACAATTCCAACAGGGACGTGAGTAGCAACGTTAGAAGTGATAGGCTGCTGTGAAGCGCTGGTGCTCGCGAGGATGGTAGCCCTAGACACTGTTACGTAAATCAACTGCACCGCAAGACAACTAACTGCAATTGACGTTAAGGGCCGGTTCGCGATAGCGGCAACCATGCCCTGACGACAGGATGCCGTAGACCGGCAGCCGGCGCGGTCCGCAGGAGGGCTGTTCGACGTGAACGGCAAGTATTGCCGGCGAGGCATTTCTGCCTCCGACAAACATGGCTGTGTTTCCGAATGCTGTTGTCCACCATCAAGAATCTATCAAGCGGCCGCCGTGCGCTCTGTAGCTCGTAAGCTCAGAACTAATGCTTCCATTTGTTTTAGACTCATGTCCTTTAGGTTCGACAACACAGTACTCGAATCGATTCCTCACCGTTTTTGAGAGCCACACACAAATAACCGATGTTGTAGGCTTAAGCAAGGCTTCCTGAGTCTCGGAGGAAAACATTACACGCTCGATTGTTGTTGTTAACGATGGATAGTTGGAACTACTTGTCCAAACGTGCGCTTTAGGAGACGTCATTCTAAATTGCTTTGCGCTTTTTTGAATACCAGACAGGCTAAAAATTGCCCGCAGCTTCCCTCGGGGGAACACTGAGGAGGATGCGGAGCATATAATTGGTTAACGGGGTGTTAAAGTGCGACTTACTTGGGTCGATGGCTAAATTGGTTAACGTGGTTGTGAAATGGGTGCTAAATTGCGACTTACTTGGGTCGATGGCTAAATTGGTTAACGTGGTTGTAGGTGGGGGTGTTAAATGAGTGAACACGTACACACGTATGCGAAAGGGCGGCGCTGGTCGAAGGGACGTCGATCATTGTGTTTGTGGATTCGTTGGAATTCATTTCACCGCGACCTTGGACGTCGACGCGCCGTACAAACCAACCGACGAGCGGCAACTGAGCGAGCGAGCGCCGACCTTGAGTATATATACAGCACGACGGCGCATGCACTGTCAGCTGTTGAATGTTCTCGAAGCGCGACGCCACATGCGCGTCCACTGGAGAATCAGGAGAATTGTAGATGTCGAACGCGGTGTGTAGAGGAGGAAGGGTGCACAGATGGTGGAGGAGTGAAGCGCGCGCGGTGTGTAGAGGAGGAAGGGATGCACAGATGGTGGAAGAGTGGGCGACGGCGCGACGGCGCATGCGCATGCGTCAGCTGTCGAATGTTCGAGAAGCGGTGTGGACGGCGCGGACGGCGCGGACGGCGCACTACAAGGCGCGAGTATAAGATGCTCCGCATCTAAAAGCTCTATTCACTGCTAGAACGCAGTCCAGGAAGAACACGTACGACATAGTTTGAAAGCCGCGGAGCAAAAAGCAAGCAGCTCGAAGTGTTCCGCGGCAGACGCAGACGATGCGGAGAGGCGAAAACAGACGACGTGGTTCGGCCATGCCACTCTTCCGTCGCTCATTGTCTACGTCGCTGTCCGGAGAACAGCAAACGGCGCAAAAAAGTGTCTCGGAGCCATTCATTGAACGGCAAAAAATGGCAGACGTGCGCCAACGAAACAGCCGCGCACGGCTGCCTCAGAACGTCAAATGGCAAGGCATGCTTGCCGCTAGCGTAAACAGGCAATAAAGTGACGTGACGGCTGTGTCGTAGGAGTGCATATGTAGTATTTATAAAGTTGGATAGCCAGCTCTGTGCAACCTAAATTGACATTTCATGAACATTAAAGTGTATTTCAAAAGTAGTTCCGAGACCTAGCGTGGCTCTGTGATAGAGTGCTGTATCGCCACGCAGATTTCTAGGTTCCAATCTATGTTTGGACCCTAAGTTTTCTTCCATTCTTCAGTTTAACTCTGCCGATGTTAGGTTTTTCTTACCTTTCACGCGTTCGAATTGCCCAGAAGTGTCGTCATCGTTCTTGAAGAGATACGAAGTGACAATCACCTACGCCGCATACCCACATACCAGTGCCGTACCCGCCCGCAGTTATGGGTCACTAACCGGTGGACAGTGTTTGACAACGCATTTAACAGGAGTGTGACATTATTCATAGGATCACGAGCACGACGAATTTGTCATACCGTATTACCCTCTCAAATTAATTTGGGTTCACGCCACGTTAAGAGGGTGATCACGAGAGCACCCAGACGTAAGCGGCTAGATAGATAGATAGGTAGAGAGATAGATGGATAGAGAGATAGATAGAGAGATAGATAGATAGATAGATAAAGATAGATGGATATAGAAATAGATAGATAGATAGATAGAGAGAAAGAAAGAGAGATAGGTGGATAGATAGATAGATATAAATAGATAGATAGATAGATAGATAGATAGATAGATAGATTCCCCTAGTGCTTGCAGTACGCAAAGGAATGTCGCATCAAAAACATTTCATTTGCCCATTCTTCAATCTTGATGACACGCTATAAATCAGTAATTTCTGTTTTTATACGCACCCAAATTTCCCCGAACAACTAGGCAGTTATTGATGACTGCCAAATTAGCATCATTTCACACCGAGATCTAGTTTAAATAGAGCAGTTGGCTTTTCCAGAAAGAATGATTTTTCCGGAGAAGGTTTCGTAGCTTTAGAACATGTAATCAGCGTTTCTTCTATGGGCCTTACAAAAATAGAATCCCAATATAACAATTGTCACGTTGTGAGCGATGAAATATTGTGCCTTGTTTTAAAACAGATGATGTTAGAAGTAATGATCGCTTATCTTGAGTTGACAAGTTTCGCTTCCATGATTCAGTGGTGCAGAAAGGATCTGTTGTTGACACAGAAATATATTGAGTTGGGTCAGCTGGTTGACGTTAATTTTGATTTTCCTTGTTGATAGCCACACCGTAGTTCGACAAGATGAAGTAATGTGTAATTGCTTTCTTGTCTAATTTATCTTAACTAGGTTCGGTGTGCTTAAACGAAAATTCTGGTATACGTAACAAAAAAGATATGTTATTCGTGTCTAAATTCGATAATAGAAATCAGATGATTGATCGTGATCCTGCACAAACGTTTGCCATTCCTTGCGCACGCCTAAGTCATGAGTATCCCGTTAGCGTGTTATGGTTAACAACGCAATAAAAGAAATGCTAATCACACTAATTATTATTTGTTGCTGACGTCAATCTATCTATTTATCCGCCTAGGACTTTTAGCTCTCCTGGCCGTTTCGGTAATGGTATCGATACCAAACTTGGTATGGCAGAACATGACTGTATGAAGAACATATCTGACTAGTCGTAACGTGAAAATCATGACATGCATGTCATGAATGTCATGATTTACATTTCATGGTCCTGCAGCTCTTGCAGTGGCTTCGTTGACATGGCATGCTGCAAAGCTCGTATGGTATGGCATGATCGCATAGCGAACACAAGCGACAGACCCTTACATGAAAATCAAGGCATGCGTGTCATGTAACAACATGACTACATGCCGCGCTCATGATGCGCTCGTGGCCGTTTTGCTGGCGTCATATATACCAAATTTGTATTACAGTAAGTGAATGGATGAAGAACGTATGTGACTGGTGCAAACATGATAATCATGAGAGGCGTGTCATGTAACAGCATGACCACATGCAACGCCCATGATGCACTGGTGGCCGTTTCGCTTGCTTCACTTATACCAAAGTTAGTATTAAAGAACGTGAATGGATGACCAAGGTATGATGCTGGTGGAAACATGATACACATGAGATGCGTGTCATGTAACAACATCGCTACATGCTACGCTCAAGATACGTTCGCGGCCGTTTTGCTAAATTCACATGTACTAAACTTGGTAAACATAGGTAAATGACACTTCCAAACATGATAATCACAACATGCGTGTCATGTAACAACATAACTACATGCCACACAGATGATGCACTCACGGCCATTCGCCAGCTTCCCATATGCCAAATTTACCATTAAATGACGTTAATTTGATGACGAAGGTGTGTGACGGGTCCAAACACAATAATCATGAGATGCGCGTCATGTGACAGCATGACTGCATGCCACAGTCAAGGCGCCGATACGTTTCGACGTGACGCGTTGCACGTGCTTGCCAGCGTTCATTTTGTCGCCCCTGGCGTCGGTTTGCCACGCCTGGCGACGGTTCTGTCAAATACTCGCAGGCGCGCGCCACACTGCGTTGCTGTGACGCATGCGCCTTTCAGCACGTCCGGCGTCTCTCCATCATGAAGAGCCATTGGAGACACAGTGTTGTCTGGGTAACGCATTGGCGCGAAATACAGCATGACATATTTCGCTCCGGCTGCTGTTGGGGCTTGCCGACGGACGCTGGTCACGCCTGGTGTCAGACCCTAGAGTGCTCGCGTTTTGCTAACGTACCGTCGCTGTGCCCACACTCTAAGGCCAAATTACCCGAAAAAGGAGTAACGGAGCCAAATAGGCGCGCGCGACGAACGGATAGATCGTCTAGGAGCAACGACACAGGGAAGCATGCGCGCGAAACCACTTAGTCTCCAAACATGCTCCAAAGGGATGAACCGCCCGGGGATTGCAGACAGCGCGAAAAGCGTTGCCAAGGTGACCAGCCCTCCTTCTCCTCCTCTGCTGGCTCAGTATTTCCCCGTATTTTGCTGGCGATGGTTCGCGTTGCATCGCACTCGCAGTTCTCGACCACGGCCGCCTGGACTCGACGATCTAAGAATTACGACGTGGTGCTTTTCTGTACGCTTGGACGAGCGTGGGCTGCTGCTTTTGTGTACGCTTGGACGAGCGTGGGCTGCTGCTTTTGCGTTTCGCTGCACCCATGAAGTCTCGACCAAGTCTCAACACGTCACCACGCCACACTGTATATCTCTGGTTTCAAGATAGTCACGACCAACACACGACAGCAATGGTCCAATCGACAGCAACAGGCCTATCGGATATATACTTCAGTCACACTCAGGGCTGAGAACAGCGCTGGATTCGAAGGCAAGTAAGTTAACATTCTTTATTCTACTCTACTTGTCGCGTGTGCGATACGGATCGCGCTTGCTGGCAACGGGCTCGGTCGTGTTGTATATCACACGCACGAAATGCATCGCGAAAGTTAGCTTTGGCATCTGCAGTTCGCCGGTGCTTTGAGACCGCCTAGAAATCAGCCACCATTACCGTCGTTCCCCGCACGCTCCCCCATCGAGTGCTCGCCTGTCTTCGCCGCCGCGATGAGCTTCGGGCTGACGATAATGGGCTGAGACCTCTTCGCTGTATTGGGAATCGTCGAAAACACGTTGCGGGTTCTCGTAACGAGCTTGGTTGTAGTATGTCGCGCGCTGTAAGTGCACCAGCACGGGCTGGTGGGGCTTTCGCTAGCGTCGGTACTCACTGAAAATTGGTCGCCATAACAGTTGGTTTTCCTCTCTGTTGGTCGCAAGCAGCTCGGCGCCCTCCGCTGGCCATGGCGGCGGACTCGCGTTGCGCGCTGCACTCGCTTGAGTTTGTGGAAAAGAGCCACATTACCGTCGATTTTTTTTTGGCGCTAGCTCCAAACCAGCTGGGCGGTGTTCGTGGCGGCGGGCAATCGTACGCTCGCCACGAACACCGCCAGCGATCTTCGAACATCGTTCGAAGATTGCTGGCGGCAGATGCTCTGCGTGCAGCACCGCGTTTGGTCTCGCGTTCGCTTGCTCGAGCTGAACGACGTCGCTCGCTTAGGATTCGCCGACTTGTTGACGGCACGGTGGTTTGCGGAGTTGTGGCTGCGGCCGGCGCTCCTAAGCTGTTGCCCTACGGGGATTGGAATGAGTCTTTGACGATGTGTGGCATCACGGTGAACGTATTAGCTTGTCTTATCTCACGTATGATTTCAGTTCACCTTTCACTTATTTCTCATATGCATTTGTATTCATCCTCTGTCACGTGTGACTCACTATTTTATCTACTTATTGTACAGTCGTGGGAACACACCGTGATGAAGACTGTGTGCGCTGATGTCTGCGATGCCTGTCATCCATCTCTTTCATCAGAGCAGCTTCAGAAGGACTGTGCGAGATGTGAAGGTAAAGTTATTTGTGTGTGATATTTTACACGCAGGTTTTTATATTAACGTGCACGTATTTGCCATATGAGTGCATCTTCATCTTCTGTCTCGTGTGACTAACAATCTTTACTATAGTATTTTATATGCAGCCATCGGAACACAACAGGCAGAAGGCTGCGTGCACTGGTGTCTGCAATGTCTGTCATCTATCGCTTCCGTCGGAGGAGCTCCCTAAGAAGTGAACAAGATTTGACAATCGACTTGTACAATTCACTATGAGTTCACAGAAATAAAGGTGAAACTTCATGTGTATGTAGAAAAATAGAAGATTTCGATGTCTCACTTTTGTCTTTTGTTGTCGCCGTGACTGCGAAAGCAGTCACACATAGGTGGCTAACTAATTTTTCGCGTATTATTTTCTGCACAATTTGTTGCTCACTGCGCAGAAAAACAGCCGTAAAGTATTAGGCCTGGCGGAAAATAGACAAGAAACAATGTTTAAACGGGGGATAAATAGTTCGTCCGATTGGAGTAATTGAGTGGATCCACCGTTCGTCCGGTGAGGTGCAACTGTGAGGACTAACAGTTGCCCGGTAAGGTGTAACTGTGGAAATTAACAGTTGCCATATAAAGTGCCAATGTGAGGACTAAATGTTAGTTTTTAGGTGAATTGTGGGACTAGCAGTTACTCGCTAAGGTGTAAATGTGAAGCGTAAATGTTATCCCCTCCAGCTTGGGTGTGGGGACTAACTGTTAGACCCGGTGCCGTTAGTCATTGAAGAGTATATTGGTTGTGGCAGCCCCTTCGTCCCCAAAAGGATGGACCACACACCCTTTTAACAGCCTCCTGCCTTTGAGTGCAGCGTGCGCGCACGCCAAGCTACATTTTAGTATATTGGCGCCTCATAATGCGCTTTCGGCCGTTTTACTAGCTTCACATATACCAATTAAGGTGTTACGTGACGTCAATGATTGGCGAAATATATGACTGGTGCGAACAATAATCCTGACACGATTGTCATGTAAGAACATGACCACATGCGACGCTCATAGCGTGCTCGCAGCCGTTTTGCTAACTCCACAAATACAGATTTGGTATCACGTGACGTGAAGAGATGGCCAAGGTAAACGACACATCCAAACATGGTAATCATAATACGCAAGTCATGTACGGCATCATTTAACTCCACCTTGTTACGTTGTGCTGAGTTTAAAGTGACTGGTCAATATTTATCATTCGTGCTTCGCATTTCATAGATTCCCACTGTACGTTGGATCTGCGAACTTTTTACTTTAGGAAATAGCGACGTTCTTCGTATGCGGGGCGCCACCTGGAACTTCTAAAGATGTACAATAATTGCTTTGAGGTGGGGTTCTCAACCCGCGCAAAAAACTCTCCCTCAACGAGGTTTTACTTTTTCGCCGCATTGTCTTATGAGCAAGAGTGACGGAAGCAATGAATGGCCACTTGGCGTTCAGACGGACGATCCACTTATAAATTGGGCAAGTTAATGCGGCGCTTCTTGTTCGCTTCTTTTTAATAGGTTGCTTCAAGTATGGGCGCCCGTTTCGTGCACTCGAATATGTTGACACTAGTAAACGACGAAACTTATCATAGCCTAAGCATGTGTTGGCTCGGATCAACAGCCGTTCACGGACACTTACTTGGAACGTTGTGTATTTACACTTTAAAGAACAAGCAATGCGCCAATAGTTTACTTCGATAAGAACAAGGAGTGATTTAGACGTCGCATTTGAAATCAAAACAAATCGGATGTTCACCACGAGCTCCACCCTATACCTGGACCCTGTTAGGCTGGTCTGCGCAAAGCTCCAATTGTTTTCAACGGCTTGATGATTTACTCCATGTAGGCAGCAGCGCTGACGGTTTCTTCTCCTTCGCAGTACGAGCTGATGACGTGCCTGCTCGGCCACACTATTGAAAACTCACTGTTCCCACGGCGTCATCTATTGATACTTTTAGACTGTCCGACTGACCACTCTACATTATCAAACACGTTTCCTCTGGACAAACGAACCATGCTATTCCTTGAGCAACACACTTCAATAACCGACGCCTCACTTCCTCCGTGCTCTTAAACTTACACTGGTGCTCTTAAACTTACACTGACATTGCATGGGCATTTACAATTTCTCCTTATGTGAAATATAACCTACGCTGCCGGCATCACACTCGCGACCTTGGGGTCAGCAGCCGAGAGCCCTAGTCACTGTTCCACTGAAGTGTTCTCTTGTCACTCCTAACAATATTAATACCCGAGGTTTGACGTGCCAAAGTCGCGATGTGATTATCCAGGCCAGAGTGCAGAAGTGGCATACTTGAACCGCCTGGTCTCATTTAACGTAAGTAACATTGCATAGTACAACGGCTTTAACCGCGCCACGGCTGCGAAGGAGAGAACAAAGAGCAGGGACAGCGAGCGACGGAAGTAAAGAGAAGTTGGGAAAGATGGAAGCGGTCACAGGAGTCCGAGGACGGGGCACCACTCAACGAGAGCTCCTTTCGGCGCAGGAGATCGCGTAGGGCGAGGCCAGTCCGCCAGAGCTGCGCTGTCGTCTGGGATCGGCGTCAGGAGATGGCTTAGGGCGAGCCCAGTCGGCCAGAGCTGCACTGACGTCAGAGATAGCGAAGGCACAAACGGTCGGCACAAAATCTATCTTGCTAATGCGTTAAGAACATCCGAAACAAGTGAACGTCTGTCTACTGATCGTATTCGAAAGGACGGTCTTGAATTACACGTGGTGGCGCAACATTATATGAACATCGCAAATATGAATTATTGTTGATTGACAAAACACGTAAACGTATGTATGGCAGCCATAGTGTTGGGCATATTATGAACGGTCTTGCACATGAGGCAAAATTATCATGAAATATTATCGTTTCTACACTCATTTTATACAAACGCAACATTTTCATTATTTATACAGGACAACTAATGATTCTTTATTGTCAACCAAGCGAGCGGCTGGCTTTTATTTCAATAGCTTGTCATCGACTTGTCGACTACTTTCGCAGGAAACAACAAGAATCTCAATGCATCAGGGGACGGCGTATTGAAGCCGTAGAAAGTGTAAAATAAATAGCCCCAATTGAAGTTTACAAAGTCAAGCTAAATTTTGTGTTTTTTTGCAGAAGGGCAGCAACATGAATGTGAACAATTCACCTGTAACTCAATGATATCGAAAACGAACGAGTGTAACAACAATTTCCAGGATACTTGTGGCGCTTTGAACAACACGGTTTACAGCCAATGCTGATGCAAGTATGTGGGAGGAAATAAAGTTGCAAGATATGAAGCTTCTGTAGAAGCACTGAACTAATATGCTCATAGTAGAGAGACTCATAAAGTCACAACACATACATGGTCCTGAATTTGCCCTATCGCTTTCATATTTTTAGGTTTGTTGTATTTTAGCAACTAGGACTGTCCCCGTGTGTCTGATGTCGCAGATTGGGGTTAGGCAGGCAGAACACAAGCTTACAGAACGCAATGAATCATGGCAGAAGAGTGTAGAGTATAGCATCGCACGTGGTGGGAAAGTAGAGTAGGTGTGAGTACCCTACTGAAACGTTCCGTATGAAATATTACGGAAAATATATGGACTCCGTAACATTTCCTTATGCTACATATGGAAAAAATATGGAGTTTTATGGAAATATAAGGAATTTGTATGGCATTTACGGAAAGCTTCTTATGGAGTATACGGAAGGATAAGGAAATTGTATGGCGTATACGGAAAGCTTTTTATGGAGTATACGGAAAGATAAGGAAAATGTATGGCATATATGGAAGGCTTTTTATGGAGTATATGGAGGGATAAGGAAGTTTTATGGCGTGGATGGAGTGAGTTTTATGGAAATTATGGAAAGACAAGGAAACTTATGGAGCATACAGAGAGTTCATTATAGAAGATATGGAAGGATAAGGAAAGTGTATCGAGTGTACAGAAGCTTTCATAAGATATATGGCGAATGTAAGGTTTTACGGAAATATACAGATTTTGTAAGGTGCTTACGAAAATATGCAATAGTGTATGAAAGGCATGTGGATTGTTGCAAAAATGTGGAAACTCTACAGTTGTTGTCACATTTTCAGCAGGAAATCCGAGCTCTATAAAGTTATAAATGAATGCACAGTGACATATATAGTACAAAGGAATAACGCAGGCTAGTCTGTGTTGTCAGTCACCGCTGTTCGCCCTTTTCCAGAATGAATAAAACTTCTGCAGATGACCAGGTTCTAAAGTCTGTCACACGGAAAATGTGTCGTTGACAAGGAATGACAATAACTGTAATTTTATTTGCATGCTGTCACACGAAAACAAATCAAGCAAAAAAAAAAACATAACTTCAAGGGCTCGTTTTTTGGTAGAAACAATAATAATGAGAACTAAATTCAATGTGAATGAACTTGTCAATAATAATGAAACTGTTCTCATTAACATTGGCAAAGAGAAATGTCATTTTAAAATATCGACCATGAGCTTAGCTCTCCTGAGCACCGACAAAAGAAATGAAAATCTATGAAAAATAATTGCATATATATGTAGCCTGAAAATAATTTTATATTGATAGTATGTGCTCCTACATTATAAATACAGCTATACACAACTTGCCACAGCTTCATGACAGAAACGAGGTAGGGGCAGAGGGAGTGGTCAGAAAAATAATTAGGTATGAGAGTACAACTGATATGTACGGACACATAATGGTGCTTATCATTGATGCACGGATGGTCGTGTATAGAGCTGGGTAGTTTTGAGATTTTCAAAAGCATTGTTTTAGACCACCATGCAGATTACGCTTCAATTGTAGTGCTACATAAGACACAACTTATGGGCCAGCTTTAATGATTAAGAAGATTATAGGTTAAACAAATGCTTTAAAATATATCATATCATGGCTGCATGGACGCATACAAGCTATGTAAAGCGCAATGAAGTGAGGACGCATGAGCTTCTCTTGATGCTTCTGTTCTACATAGATGCTTCAACTGTGCTGCAAAGAAATTTAACCAATGTCTGTGTGTGCAACATTGTCCATTTCAAACTATCTATATGTATATATAAAATTCCTACTGCGAGTTAAGCTACGTAGCACTCCATAACTCTTCCTTTTATTAAGGGCAATTTTTCAAACAATCAACATTATTCATTTTCTGTCTCATAACTTCGTGCCCGAAATTCTTGGTTTGGCTCGATCACATTTGTGCAGCCCTTATTTTGGAGGAATCAAAAAACATCAACCAAAATATATTTTGGAACTGCTTCTCGGTGATATTGCCTTCCCTCAGCTGCCACAGCTTGAGGTGAGTCATATAGCAAGTCTCGCGCATACCTAGGGCCTACCCTTGAAGAAACTGGTCTGGCTGTGAAATGCTCAATTTTTCTCAAATAAATTTTTTGGTTTGAGTTTTCTCAGTTTTCGAGTCCCTTCACAATCAAGCAGACCCAATGTTCCCATTAGTCCTTAATTTGTTATATTATGAAATAAATAAAAAATTACCAATGAAAATTAATAACTGTTGCGCAAAAAACACAGTCCCACATACGTACTTGAACGCAATATTTGCTTTTATTTTGTTTTAGAACCTAAGGCATTAGAAAAAATAGCGGTACAATGAAAACGTTGAAAAAAAACAAAAGAAAATTTAGACTCTGCGGGACTCGAACCTGCGCCGTTGTGCTCGCGTACGTGAACTGAGTGCGTTAACTTGCTGAGCTATTCGCGCTGAACAGTGCACGTGAGTTTAAGTTATGAATATAATTTGCTTTTTTCATGCTATGTGTTGGCATATTTATGTACGATATGCGATCGTATCTATTTTTCTGTGCATATGTTTTGTGATTGTATATACGTCACATGCTTTTCGCATGTCTTTCAACTATAGATTGCTGCCACCGCCGCGGATGAAAATCAAGTATTTTTACACCCACACACAACTTGAGCAGTTGAAGGTTGTTTTTCCGGGGCTCTGTTGCGATTGAGGTCGGCCACCCCAGGGAATTAGAGTGATACGCCATTATCCTGCATCTAGCTGTATTCCACTTAGTAGCTCTATCGCTTGATGACAAATCGAGCGCGGGGCGCGACGCTATTGCGCACGATCATGCCTCGCGTAATGGCGACATCAGCTGATTGCACTGGCCGGCTTGCTTCAATTTGCTTCAGAGCAAAGAAATGTCATACCTTGAAAGATTGCGTACTGCACTATGTCAAAATGTTACTGCTTTGTAGCCATCCTATGATTCATTAAGAATTGATAATTCTGACATCACTACTGCAGAGCTTTGCGTCGGCGACACGCAACCGAACGTGAAACCGCACTAACGTCTGTCGTAGAAGCAGTAGGAGGCTGTCGTCTGCTAGAACAAAAACAAAACAAAGACCTGCGAAAATATTCATAAGTTGTAACTTGTTTTTTGAATACCCGTTTATCACTTTTAAAGTTATTTTGCCAGATAACATATATTTTTTTTTAGTTTATAGCAGCGACAGATGTTTTTTTTATTTTCCTCGCACAGATATCCAAGCCAAATCCATTCACAGCTAAAGCCACATGTTGTTTGTCTTTGTTTCCGGGGGCATGCCGTTTGGGTGCGTCTCTCATTGTTCGCGCTGCTACACACGAGAGCACGAATGTTAAATTTACGCAAGGAAGCGCCGTTTCTCGTTCGTGTGATGTGCTAAGATTGCGCCCTATTCCAGCGGTTGTTCGAGTGCGGATCAAGTGCGAGTCGTCCAAGGAATCGGCGGATTCGGCGGGCACTCGAAGGACTCCGAGGTTGACGGGCTGACGCCTGTGGTTGCTTCCCCTCAGGACAGTGTGAAAGAAACTAAAGGTAAAGGGGGACACTTTTTATGTAGACCAAGTATGCAACTCAGTGCAAGTGTGTGTTGCTGCACTCGAACGAGGCGTCGTGAAACGGCAACCTTACGCGCCTTTGCGAGTGCGGTTGCCGATTCGCTTTGACAACGCTAACGCCAGCAGAGCACTGGCGCATCGGCGCGGCCTTACTGGAGCTAATTCGAGACAACTGCGGCAACATGCATGTGTATGGTGATCGATTTTTTATATGTGGCAATGTAGTGAGGAAGACGCACACGGCTCTTGCTACGTTGTGAGTAAACGAAGCATGCAGTGCCATTTGATGCAAAGCAGCATTTGTTTCACGTTCGCGGGCGATACAATTTGTAACTTGGCTCGATTCACCTAGCCAACCGCCTAAGGTTGGTTGATTAGCATACGTTCATGTCAGAGCGTTATTATGCCCCGAAACAGTGGCGTGTGCTTGTTAAAAGATATAATGTGTGTGCCTAGTGTAGAGAGAGAGAGAGGTGTTCATAGCAATCTGCATGAGTACCTGCAAGACGCTTTGCTTGTAACTAATATTGTACCGGGCCAGCACCTTACATTGTACGCCTGACTTTGAAGAAAACTTGCATGCACAATGTGAGATTTTGTAATCTGCCAGAGTTGCTTTTTTATAAAATAATACACTGCCCAGCATGTTCAAAATATGTTTTCGCTGCTGTTGGGCAGGGGTGCGGTTATCACTCTGTTGTGTAGTTGCTGATGCAGCAGTTATAGTTTGATGCGTTAATATTTCTCATCTAACTCATCAGGTGTTTGGCTGTTTCAGCACAAACAGGGAAAGAGAGAAGGAAGACGGGGTAATGACAGGACCAGTGCCGACTTTTGTTTGCAGGAGAATACCCATGTTGGTGTTTTATTGTGAC